>JACVVK020000070.1:1365000-1690000 GCA_018292915.2 Batillaria attramentaria
CAAGTTTGCGAGAGGGTGAAATGAATGGAAAGAAAATGATGCAAGAATTGCGGGTCGTGTATATATATATATAATTTTGTCGACCCCCCCCCCCCCCTTCCCCCTCACCCCCTCCAAAAACGGGAGGGGGTGGGGAGGAGGTTTTTAAAAAGGTTTGCGAGTACGACTACAGCAGTTTCCTCACCTGGTATTCATGAAGCACGTTTGGCTAGGATAAACGCGTTTAAATCTAAACGGGCGTATAAAAATGGGAAATTACTGTTCTCAAACGCCCGTTTACAAGTAAACACGATCATAGCTAAACGCGCTTCATGAATACCAAGTCAGGTCGATGTGATGGACTGAACCACCCTCCCCCCCAAAAAACATTTTTACTCTTTCGCTTACAATACAATGCACAAATAGTCCTCCCCTGAAAACACGCGTCCTAGGCAGACGAAACCAGTAACTGTGACAAACTATGGGCACTTGATACGCCCGCTACCATTGCTCACTACAGGTTGCTCACGACGCTAAATACAGTGCTGCTGAATATTCCTGTCTGAGGCTAACTTTCCTATTTCCCTCATGTCTCTTTTTAATGTGTTGTCTCTATCCTAAATTTGTATCCACGAGTGTGTAGTCAGTATATGTATTATAAGTGTATTATACAGTATGAGCAGCAAGCCGGGAGCAGTTTTGAAGTTCAGCACGCACACACACACACACACGCAGTCATAGTAGGTCCACAGTATGAGGCAAGTTGTCACAAGCAGGCGGCGTTCCGACATCTGGTGGCTTGACGTCCCTGTGAGAGAGGACTGGAGAGTTAAGAGTTCACACGGGGTACCGGTACCCGGCAAGTCGGCACCGACAGTGTTGGGCATGTCGTCATGGAGAAGGTGGCGGTACCCAGCCTGCAGCACGTCGTCACTGTGGGGCGGACACCCGTGGCACCCGTCCTCCCGGCATGTGTTCAAACGGGGGGCATCTGGGGAACAGAGGATGAAAAACTTCACAATGTCTTCTCAGGCCCGTTTCTGACTAAAAGCAGCAAACAAAACCTTTAGGTATGCGAGACAAGACTTAATTATAGTTAATAATTAACCGGTCACGTAAACGTTATGGAATTTCAGAATATCATTCTTAAGCCATCTCTCAGCAAACCAGATGCTACAATGATAGTTCGCAGCGTTGCATGGTCTTTTCTTGAAAATTGTATCAATTTCTTCAATTTTGGCCCGGATATGAAACGATGGATTAAAACTTTTCTGTGTTTCTGTTAATGGCAGTTATTCCAAATGGTTTAAATACGGAGGGGCTGTAAACGGAGATCCATGTTCGGCATATTTTTACCTAATATGTGCGGAAATCCTGTCCTCACTCATTCGTCAAGATAAAGATACAAAAGGTATTCATGTAAATGATGTACATGTACACCTCTCACAATTTGCCGATGATACATCACTGTTCCTAGATGGAAGTAAAAAGTCATACGAGCACAGTATCCGTACCCTACAGTATTTTGCTAGCGTATCTCGTTTAAAAATCAATCTTGAAAAATGTCAGGTTGTCTGGCTTGGTTCACCGAAGAACTCATACAAACGCTACATGCCAGAATTCATTGTTGTCTGGGACCCAGAATGTTTTGTTTTTTTTTTAAGTTTTAGGTGTCAATTTTTCTACAGATATTGATAGAATTGCAGAAATAAGTTATATGACATAAAGCGAATTCTGTGTGTCTGGTCGAAGCGTCAGCAGACATGGGAAAATTACTGTAATTAAGACACTCGCTTCATCAATTTCTTCATTCTTATGGGATGGGAAGAAAGGTAAAATAGTATGACAAATGTTTGTTTTTTCATATGAGTCAGGTGGACTATGAATAACTGATGTACTTTTCTTTTTTTTTAGCTTCAATGAAATCATTAAGCTGGGTGAGACGTGTCTTGTCAAATTCAATGACAACAAATTCATTGATGAGTCCTGCTTTTAGAAATCCGGAGATGTACGGTGGAGAATATGCTAATGTGTTGATGCAGCAGTGTTACCGAGTTTTTATCTAAACAAAATTATTGTCGGACAGAAAAACTGTACACGCACCTGAGTGGAAAAGTAGGGGTGTTTTATACGCTGGTGATTTGGTGGATGATAATGTTAATGGTAATTTTCTACCAATTTGTTGGTGTACTCTGGAATTACTGAAGCTGTTAAGGCGTACAGACGATGGGCTGGTTTTGAACCTGTCCCAGAGTGTATTAACACGGGTAACAAAGTAAGGTCCCCGATTATCCAAAGTGGGCATAAACAGTATACTAGTGATGCCAAAAACCTAAACCGAACTGTGTATTCAGTGATCATGGTCATCCAAAAAACGCGTGTACTGACAATTAGCATGCACTTTTTTGGTTTCGTTCTGGCAACTAACAGCGGTGAGCTAAAATAACCTTTTGGGAGCATTACAAGGGCATGCATTTCATTTTCACCGAATATGGTTCCGCGCAAAATTGCTCAGTCATTAATGTCAAAAGCAACATTTTCTTACTGCCAAAATATCTGAACCACTCGTGTTGACCAAACATTTTGGCAAAAATTGTACATGTATCTCAACGTATGACTGGCAAGCAAAACACGTGCAGAACTTTTGCCTCAGAAATGCTGTAAGAAAACCAAGCGTGCCAAATGTCTAAACACGTGTATTCTTGTATCATAGCTTGAGGAAACAACAAAATCCTATCTAAAACTGGAAGCAGTGTCTGTCTTGTTACATCGTCTCGTGTCTACGTCACAAGCTTTCTTTTCAACCGCATCGGCATTTGTCAAAAACAAAACAGCAAAAGCAAGCAGTTGCAAACAGACTTACTTGACCTCTCCCCTTTTCTCCTTGAGAAGCGTAGGGCTGCGTGGCCAGGTCTGTTTTGGGCGACCTCTCTTCCTCTTTCCTTTCTGCAAACAAGACAAACAAGACCCAAAATGTGTTTTTTCGTCTTTGAAAAAACGGAATCATTTCTTACAAAGATAGAAACTCAGTTCTGAGAAAGCACTTTTTGTAATTAAAAAAAAATGATTTAAAAAATGTCGTCAGGAGGTAAGATCCTACTTACGGGGGCCGGTCCAAAAGTAATGAGACTTGCAAGACTATTACATTTGCAGAGAAACGGGCTTAATGGATTTTCGGAGCAGCTTTTGATTTGACTCGACCCCAAACATGGAGTTGATCTAACGGTTAGATTTTCTGTTGTAAGGTCATATTATTGGTAGGGGTGAAACACGCCCTCGAATAACCCTCGGTCGACCACAGTAGATTCAGCTCTGTACCGAGACCGGCGCCGTTTGGAACCGACGGACTCGTTTGTACTTGTTTGGGGGGATGACACGCATAGCAGTGTTTTAAATACTTAGTGTCACCTCAGACCCTGGTTCGTGGATGGCACATGCAACATGTCTTTGACAGGTCGACCAATGGCTAAACTAGTGTCTGCGCTTAATTACCGTTTATATTCCGGCAGTGCCATGATGATTTGTCAGTTTTTTGAAACCATGTCCGAACAGGTCATTTTTCCGATGTTGAACAAAATGATTTCTGCACTTAACAGTCAAGCTTGAGTGGAGCAGACTAGTGAATGGTGATTTGTTTTGAGAACAGACAAGGCACACCAACGTTTCCCATCCATTTATGTGTTATGACTGATGTGCTCAACTAGAAATTTCAAAGTGTCACCTAAACAAAAATTTACTGTATAATCTCTTGACGAATCACAGCCCACTCCAACAGATTCAACAGCTCAGGGTCCCTCTGATTCGTCCTACCCATCATTTACCGCTTTGCTGAAACTTGATAGAGGGATCTAGTTATGATAATGATTTCTGGCGCTAAACTGTTCAATAGATTGTCGCAAAATAACCGCTGCGGAGGATTTGGAGGCAGGTTCATTTCACACGTACATGTTATGTTAGAATTTGGTGTCAATTTCACACACGTTATGTTCGCGTTTGGTGTCACTGTTCATGTTAGCGTTTGGTGTCACTGTTTATGTTAGCGTTTGACGTCACTGTTTATGTTAGCGTCTGGTGTCAATGTTTATGTTAGCGTTTGATGTCACTGTTTGTGCGTCTATGCTTGTCCGCGCTACTTGTTACAGTTCCACTGATATTCACTCCGCCATCTTAACTGTCAGCCTTTTACATCTGCAGTATTTCAAAATAACGAATAACGGTGCACTTGCACGAACATTCACTATACAACATTGTAATAAAAGTTACATAATCTCAAGTTCTCGTGTGAATTCAATGACAACACGTCATGAAAAAACAAGGCGCACAAAAGAAAATAGATTGATGTGCTGAACTAGAAATTTCAAAGTGTCACCTACACAAAAATTTACTGTATAAAAAAAAATAAAGGACAGAATTTGATGCTGTTTGGAAACAAAGGTAAGACGTGGACGGTGTACACGCCGGAGGCACTCGCTAAAGTCTCGATACGTTTGTCAGGCGTACAACAACACTGTAGAAATGTTTTCATCGAATGAGCCAGTCCACGTACCAGTTGGTGATCCATCTCTCCCTGCATGGAAAACTCGTCCACTGCCGTCCGTGGAATCTGGTAGCTCTA
The DNA here is from genome assembly GCA_018292915.2 of Batillaria attramentaria. NCBI lineage: Eukaryota > Metazoa > Mollusca > Gastropoda > Batillariidae > Batillaria > Batillaria attramentaria. The sequence goes on from JACVVK020000070.1 coordinate 1,369,595, forward strand.
CTCCTCCACTGGGTCGGCTTGTAGACTTTGGGGGGGTGGGGGGGTGTCCCTCATGGCGCACTGGTGATGAGGCCACCGTGGACACGCCGTTCAGTAAACGCTGCTGCTGTCCGGACTGCAACAAGCAAATGAAAGGAGTATCAAACTGTTGTCTTCATCCAAAAACGATTTTTACAAATGGCTATCAGCATTTCCATGACGAATTACGAAGAAACATATTCACAAAGCGAGCAAATCACTGGTTAAATACCCCCCCCCCCCCCCCCCAATGGAGATGTATGACAAAAACTGGCAGTTGTTCTTCTCCTTCCGTTGTGACGACCATGGTCACCATTTTGACCATTTTTGTGGAATTGCTGATCCCCCCCCCCCCCCGTGTCCCCTCCCTTTTGAACTGGGCTTTTTAACGTGCACAATTGATATCTTTCATCGTCATCATCGGTGGAGCCGAAAGCATATAGGCTCCCTCAAGTATAGTGTTCTTGATTTAAAGATGATTTTATTTCGCTGTTCAGTTTGCAAAAACAAGTATTCAGGCGGTGGCAAGAGGCCAGAAGCCTATACGCTGTATGTAGCCCCCGCCTGTGAACATCCACAACATAGCAGGGCAAATACTGTCACAGCACAGCGTACATAACAATTTGACTGGTCTGATGGCTCTCGGCCCCTGCAGGATGTTTGTAGTAAATATGGGATTTCACAGCATCAGGAGGGTGTCAACTGCATGCATCCTCCCTAGAAAATAGCTGCCAGGGCCGGGAGCCAGAGATAGCTCAGTGCTGCATCGCCATCCTGATAGTGTTCTGCAGTATACCTCAGGGAATTACCGCTAGTGCGTCAGAAAAGTTGTTGTCAATAGACATAAATCTCAGCTTCAATTTTTTTGGTCAATTTCCAGTTTGAATTCTTGTTAAATTTTGGCATATACGGTAGAGTTTGGCAGTAGAGCTCCAGTTGTTTATAATCCTTTGGCTAAACGCATTCATTCTTTCAGATGTAAGATTTCTATTTTTGATAGTTTCTATCATAGCCGCGTGTTACAGCCCTCCTGGAATTCAAAGTAGTAGTAGCTATCAATATTACCTTTATCATTTAAAAATCTATAAACTTGAACGAGATCACCCCTTTTTTCTGCGACATGCCAGAGAAAATATAGAATATATTGTGCGCGTGCGCGCGCGTGTGTGTGTGTGTGTGTGTGTGTGTGTGTGTGTGTGTGTGTGTGTGTGTGTGAAGGATTTCTTTCCCGTACGTAGTAAAGAAAGAAAATATTGCTTTCAGAATTTTCAGTTGGTACTCAGCAAGAGAATAGACAACGCCAAGGAAAATGAAAAGGGGTCACAGCGCATTACAGACAGCAGTTGAATTAACACGTTACGTCTTATCGGTCCCTTGTCAATCTGTAAATCACGTGGAGCTACGTTACCTCACTACAATCAGAGACCATTCACAGAGAGATGTGTGGATAGTCTCTGCTACAATCAACTGTTTTCAATGAAACGACAGAATGAGAAATGAAAGAGAGAGATGTTGGGAGCAGGGATTTACGGGTTTACCCCTACTACGATGGAGAAATTGCACAACCCGCTCACTTGAAACAGCAAGCGAGTAAACGCTTATGATTATAAGAAGAACAGTGCAAAGTTTACACAGAAACACACACACACACACACACACACACACACCATGTCTAGGCTGCCTACGTATAACCGAAATTCGAGTAGACATTTGCGGACATTTATGCGTTGACAAACTTGTACAGAATCGCTTATCACACGAATAATGGTTAGCTTACCAACAAGAACGCCACAGTGCACGCCGGGATGTACGGGAAGACGGTCCATACGTCCATGGGATGACTGACACATGACGATCCTGTGGAGTTCTCGTCACGCAGTCCACGGAAGAAACGATGATCCACAGAACCGGCAACAGCACAGTCACCAAGACCAAACCGAAAGTCACATTTCCCCCAAAAAAGCAGTTAGCTTTGAACAATTCACACAGTCCAAAGAACACTAAAGAAAGGCACAGACTAAGTCTTCATAGCATCAGTCGGTCAATGAGGAATTCGTATTTGGTGATACACTGACAACAAGACCGTCCACATAGTGTGTTCATGCCTGCTACCAACATGGCTGACAGCTCAGTCCCGGTGCTCAACGTGACGTCTGGAGGACAGTGTCGACAGCACGCATTTCTCGGGCTGCCCGGGGTGAGCGGTACTCAGTCACACAGGCCATTCGCACAGGTCCACCCAGTCACACACATCCACCCGTTGCACACAATCCCGTGTGATCACGGTATAAAATGAAGTAGGGTTGACTGAGACTGGACACTAGGCTCTCTGGTAAATTTGTGTACACTGTTTTTGTGCGGAGTGATAGTGGTGCACGTATCATGCATAGTCGGACTTCCTTGCACTGAGTGTTTACGCATCGCTGCTAATAACGTTACGCCTGCACCATCTGAAATCGGTTTTGTTGTTGTTGTTGTTCAGTGTTGTTGTTTTTAGGTTTTCATAATTAGCTCTTTGTTTCAATACGAAGTTTTCGTTGTATGCTGGCGTTTCTGTGGCGTCTGCTCTTTTGCGTCTCTGGACAACTATATATAAGACATTTTTGTGATCAGCGATTACAGCAGACCGAACCATTTACTGAGCACACACACACACACACACTGAACTTCACATACCGCAAAACCCTGGTAAAAACGAGTTGTTATTGTCGTCGTTGTTGCTTTTTTCCTGTCAGCATTACAGTGGCCGGAAGGTCAGTTTCACACAAACTCACAAATCAGTGAGCAGCTAATGCTCACAAAAACAAAAGGATGCATTTGCCATGTACGAAGGTTCGATTCCTTCCCTAGGCAAGAATTATTTCGCTGGTGCAAAGAGGGCAGTTTGCCTGGTGGCCCCGCGTGGGAAATGCATCTATCTGTACCCTGGTACAGCCTTGGAAATTCAGATGTGTCAGCAAACATGTAAACAAATGCATGCATGCCGGTGCATACAAATCCTTTTCCAGGCTGGAAAAAGTCAGACATGAGGAAAAAAAACCCAAACAAACACGCAAACAAATGCTTGCAAACCGGTGCAGCATAGAAAACGGAATAGTGGCACCCTGTATGGCCGTGGAGGAGCTAGATGCAAGAAAATCTAATGCATAAAAACCAGCTGGTGAACAGGTCTAAATCAGTGGCAATCTCAACCTTGTCTGGCCTTAAAAAGTCAGATGTTGGCTAAAAGGAAGGTACAGAGAAACCAGCCGGTGCAAAGATCTACATCAGCGGCCGCCAACTTTAACATTGTGTGACTTGAAAAGTCAGATGTGGGAGAAAAACAAACACGCAAATAAACCAAGTGGTGCGTACAACTAAATCACTGGCCATCCTTACCACTAGATGATCTTGCAAAAGTCAGATGATTGTCAAAAACAACTTGAAAAGAAACATGAATGGACACCGGGGAATAGAATCACTGAGTCATCATCCGTACTCTTGCACGGCCAACTGAATACACAGACTTGCATAACACACACACACACACACACACACACACTCGTCAGTGTCACAGAGAGAGAGAGAGAGAGAGAGCAAGATCAGTAGACAAGACGGACAGACAGACAGACAGACAGACAGACAGAACTCAAACTCGAACAGGAGTTGAGATTGTAGGCAATGTGTCGCCTATTACAATCTGTCAGACAAACAGACATGATCAGACTGTCAGACACTGGACTGTCAAAGTCATCATGGGCACTCGTGAATGACCTTGGAATATTTCCCACGACAAGGCAGAATTCACGAGGACTTTCAAGCGTTAGGTTACTCGTAGTTCCGTTTCAACTCACTCAGGATCCCTAATCTACAGAGTTTGTAGTATACGAACTATGCTGCTCGGTGCAAAAGAGCGGGAAGTGAATCGCTCACAGCCAGCCTGGCAGACTCTCGGCCGTTTTGACATAGAGTCAGGAGGAGGAGTAGCCATGCACATTATTTCAAACCGGCAAGTAATCTGATCTGTCCCACTCTGCATTTCTTCTTTGTGTGATGCTCACGAGGTAAAGGCCATAAATGACGCGCAGACAAGGAAACTGATACTTCTAACACGAAACTCCTTAGGAGTGGCCTCGGAAGATGTTCAGTTAGGGCTGGGGGGAGGGGGGGGGGCACAACTGGCCATCGACGGCGCGGAGCCCCCCCCCCCCCCCCCCATTTTTTCACAAGGGGGGCCTGTGCCCCCCCCCCCCCCCGTTCCGACGCCACTGTGGCCTAGACTACAGCTCTGCCTCTGACATGAAAACCCAGTCTCAGATTTGAGCCTGGTAATCCGATCCTGCGCTTTCTCCCCTCTAGCTACACCGACAGTGCCGAATGCCAGGCGGTGGGGATAAGATTACGTCACTTGTAATTAACTGGTTGCCAGACAGCCAATCAGAACGTGGATACTAAGAAACATCCACGACTGAAAAGCGCGGGAATGGCCATACCCCGACATTTAGCCCAACACTGAATTGACATGTAGCCAGATTCTGATTGACAAGTCAAAAGCAGCCAGTCACAGCGCGCCAATACTTCGACAGACAAATCAAAAGTGAGGGATTGTCTGTAGGGCTATTGGAGAGTTCCCTGTTAGAACGTCCTATCTCTCTTCTTGTCTGTATCGATGGCAGGGAGCCCGACCTCAGTCTGCTTGACAAAGCTCAGTGCCCTCTAATGGCAAGACACAGCAAAGCCAAGGAACTAAACCGAAAAATCACGTACTTTTTGGTGTGGGATAGTGCGCAGCCTATCTATACTACAAGGCCGAGGTGGATGTTTCGAGACTGAATAGTGAAAAATTGCAGATGAATAACTGGTTAATGAATTAATGCACTCAAGAGACGTGTCTTAAGCGGCTTCCGAGAAAGCAATAGTGCAGACTGCCTCCTTCATAGATCCCGGAGGAGACGCTTTTTTTGTTTCTTTTTCATGGTTGTTTGTGTTTTGTTTTAGAGGTTTGCTGATTTTTCTGGGGTTCTTCTTTACGTCGCTTCCGCGGAAAGCAATAGTGTTGTGCCTCCTTCACGGATTCCCGAGAGGCTTTCAGTGTGTGTGTGTGTGTGTGTGTGTGTGTGTGTGTGTGTGTGTGTGTGTGTGTTTACGTCGTTTTTCGACATCCTCAACGGTTAACAGAAGTCAATAGTGCGCGTCACCGCTGAACCAAATGCATTTTTTTTTTTACTACGTTATTGTCCCTTTCGGGAAATTCGGGCTGCTTCCTCCAGGGCAAGCGCGTCGCCGCGGTGCAGCGCCACCCAATACCTATCTTTTTTTATTTATTTATTTATTTTACAATTTTGCTTGGGGAGGAAAGCCGGATAACCCGGAGAGAAACCCCCAATGAGCAGCCCGGCAGCCAGGAAAAACCGGTATCACATATCACAAGCTCGACCTGGGCTCGAACCCACGCTTCATCGCCGCTGATGTCATTGGTGACGGCCGTTCAGTAGCGCAACGGTTAAATCTGACGCGCTACCTATTAGACCACCGCTCACCCCCAATTATTGTTTTTTTGCTGGCGACCATCAATGCCCTACTGGTAATTCTGCTGATCAGTACCGTTTTTACCGACGTCTGGGGAACACGCCACCCATGTTACAACATCAGATCGGAGTACGCCTCTCATCTAGTATATAGCGTTGTAACTGGTGACCGTGACATGCGCGCTATCTTCACATAATTATTCAATCACGGGGTGTGCACGTAATGGACACTCAGTGATGAGTGTGTCCGGTGACTGATACTCCCGGACGCTTCAAAAATAGCACCGCAAGGGCAGAGTGTTTCCGAACGATAGCACCGAGCAGTTTCCGCTAAACTGGGTCTAACACTGACTTGTAACGTTCCACAGGAAAAAAAACACAGTTCTTCACTGCCCGTGACAGCTAATCGCCACCTTACGTGCCAAGACAGTTTTCTTCTCACATTCTCGCGGGACGGCAGCTCAACAGAAACAACGATGGCTTTCTTGCTCTCCCTAATTCGAAGAAGCCCAGAAATTGGCAATTTAGAAAGTGCTTAAAATTTCAGTCTCTTTGCGACTCACTCAGCTGCCAAAAAGGGCGTTTTCCTTTTAAGCTGGAGTACGGGTCATCGATGAGTACAGCATAGCCTACGCCTGTGGAGGGAAGTCGCATTATAATGCGGCGACTGCGATGTATGGCCAGACTCCGTTAAGCTGAACTTAACGCTACTACACGTACCATCCACAACAACGTGTTTCAAACTGCGTGCGCACAGGAACAGACGGCATCTGCAGTTCTGCACACGGTAAATGGCAGTCCTCTACTCCGTTTTACTGTCGTACACTTAGGGTAGTTCTGTGAAGACACTGCACAATTTGCACTTCGCCTGCAAATGATTTGAAGCTGAAGTTTCAACAACCTGTACCTCGAAAACAGGCTGAGTGACCTGTGCAGAGACTGGGATGGAGGGGAGAGTAGAGAAGGATCGGGGGGAGGGGGGGGGATGATGTGCAGAGTTTTTATTGCCGTGCCAGTAGCGATGCAGAGTCCGCTTACATTAACAGAATTTCTGCGATTTTGGCTCTCTCTCTCTCTCTCACTCTACATACCAACTGTTTCCGCTCTTCAATTGTTTCATAAAATACTTGTGTTTCGGTGTGATTAAAATGCACCTTCTTATCCTTCATCAGTACCACTCTACTACTATTACAGGTCGTAGCTTAAAAATCCCTAATCCACCACGCGTGGTTGAAGGTTGCTCGTCCCTTTGAAAACCTATGACTGAGTAAAATAGAAACGGAAACGGTAATGACTGCGAAGTGGTTACAAGTTAAGCAAATAAAAGCGACATAAAAGGGACAAAAACCACATAAATTTGACAAAGGACGGCACAGGTCGACGTTTGTTTATTTATGTCCTGAAGAAGGCGAAAGCCGAAACGTCGACCTGTGCCGTCCTTTGTCAAAGTTATGTGGTTTTTGTCCCTTTTATGTCGCTTTTATTTGCTATGACTGAGTAGATTTTGACAAGATGAGGTTTGAAAGTAGTACAGGCACCTAGCAGCACTATGTACTAAGTGTAATCTACAGATAAAAGCTGTGTTCCGAATAAAAAAAAAAAAATTCCTTGAAAATGCAATAACTGTTGACGGTTTAAACAAACCGTTTGAGCTACTCCAGATATGCATACTATCTCCGATACTTTTACGTAAACAGTGAGGCTGGGGAACAGAGAAATCTGACTATTTCTAACATCACCTCAAAGAATTACACTCAACGGTTTGTTTCAACTGTGCCATTGGGAAAACGAGACAGTAGCATGTTCTTTTCCTGAAACGTCTGGGGAAATTGAAACCGGTTCAGCCTCAATGTGGTATAGCTACTACATTTCCAGTCTACAGTCCTGTCACAAAGGATAAGAATCGCGCTCGTTTTATGCGCCAGTTGGCGAGAAGAACAATTTCGAATGGAGAAAATGTTTTTAAAAAAAAAAATGGAATTCTATTCCGGAATGAAAGATGAAACCTATGACTATCTGAAAACATGTTTACCATGTCTGTAAGGTAAAAGTCAAATGACGTGTTAATATTGCAACACTCGGCACACACAATTTCAAACAGCTCGCACATCCATTCTAAAACACACACACACACACACACACACACACACACACACACACACACAGTGACGCGAAACAACTTTAATTTCAGACCTGTGAGACAAGAAGACTGATAAACATGACACTGTGCGCACCACACAAGACATAAAACGTTTCCTACACAGTAATGAGTATGTACACGGCTCAAAAATATAATCTGATATTTTGACAAGATCATTTCGTCTGTAGCTTTACAGCAGAATACAAAGTAAACAGATGAACTCTATTTACCACACTTTTCACATCAAGTGATTGCATTTTGTGTCATATCTTTGAAAAAACAAACAAAAAAATCCACTACCAGGCAGAGAGTCTCTTGTACAAAGAAACGATCACTGTTCCAATCAGCACTTCGTTACAGATTCGTATCCACCGCATAGTAGGCATTTGCCTGATTCACGTTTCATTTTAGGTTGGTAAGGGATATATGTTTCCTTTTACTGGTTAAAGGAGACTGAAATACTGTATCTAAATCTCTCCTAAAGAGATCTAACATTTTGAAACTGACCGACTGACTAGTCATAGCTATCTAGAAAGTCAGCGGTATGTACGACCTGTCCATGGTCTTCCACTTGTGGCTGCTATCTATATAACCCTGTATGCTGTATACCCTGTATGTAAGCAGCCACCTGACTGAATGTCAATCATCCTGCTAAATACAGAACAAAGACTAGTTCATACTGTTTGATTTATACTGCATGGCACTGACGCAGAACACCCCCTCCCCCCCCCCCCCCCCCAAAAAAAAAAATAAATAAATAAATAAATAAATAAATAAATGACCAGTCATATGAATAATGCATGGTTCAAATTAGATGAAATACACTACAACCTCCCCTACATGCCAGTATATGCACCACTAAAGGCATTACACATGATTAGCAAAATACATTGCTTCCAATATGACCACTAGTGAGTCAAAATACCACCACCTGAATGATCTTATCAACCAAAATCATCACTATATATCCCATCATCACCCAAAGCAAAATACATTTGTATCCAGGTGCAACTGTCAAAAATGATGAGCTGCAAAAATTAGTGGGGTTTCACTTTTTATTTTTTTGATTAGTTTTTTTAATTTTTTTTTTTTCTTTGATGGAGGCATTCTGTTTTAGTATTATTTTTATCACTGTTTACCACTGTTCCTCTGTGAGTGAACCAATGAATGAATTCCTCTATAAAAAGTTTTGATTTTCATTGTCTTTACCCTATTAACATTCTTGCCACTGTCAAGAATCTGTTTAAAAAAATTTTTAAAAAATAGAAAGAGACACAGAGATTGCAATGCTCTCACAAGCTGGCTTCCGTGCTGAGCACGGAATATGAATGTTTAAATAACTGCTATTGCTGACGAAAACAAGTACCATCAACACAGACTTTGACAAACACAAATTATGCACGTCACGTGACTACCACAAGTTACATAATGCACATATCACATCACAATGAATACATATCACATCATAATATTACCGGTAATGGAATGATTTAACATATTCATGCGTATGGTAACGACATTCTTTTTATGCTTAATTTAAAGGAACGCATCAACCATAGTAACAGAATATATTCACAATGGTTTGTACAATGCATATCACCACAAACCCTGTACATGTACATCACAAATGCGAATCTTTGATTTGTTGGTTGTGACAGGTAAAAAACAAAAAAGGCCAAACAAAAAGAAAAACTATTCCCTGCAAGTAAAGGTCTCCAAAAATATAATTACAAAGAAAGTGAAAGCAAACGATGAAATGTGACAGATTTTGTGTGAACTTTCAAACTTCCTGTCCTTAACAAATGAAAAAAAAAAAAAAAATAATAAAAGACCTTTTTACACGCATGAGGAAGTCAAGCACATGCACAGTAATTTTTACCTGTCTTTAAAACAAATTAAACAAATTTTCTAAATGCTACTACATGACAGTGGTGAACGACTGTCTATACACTACCTATCCTACACATGGACAGTCTAGTAGTTTTTCTGATTTTTACTACACCATCATTTACTTTGATTGCTAAAGATGTTGCCACTCATTCCTATTTATAATGTAAACAGGTGAAAATCCCACTAAGCTGTCACTAAAAACCCCATGCAGCCGGTACTGTCATCATTTTGTCTGCCAGTGAATGATAATAACAATCATATCTTTACAGTAGGCAAGCTCACAGGCAAAGCCATGACATTTGGAAAAGTCAAGAAAGTTCTTAACAGAACTGCTGGCAACCAGGACAAACAGATATAGAACGCCATACTGATCAACAATCATATCTAAAAGCAGAAACAAAACACCTACAGAGGAAATTAATCCACAAAAATAAACAGGTTGAATAGTTTGCTAAGAACCCGACATTGGGCAGTTGTCTGTAAATAAAAGAAATCCTAATCTTCAGAAAAGGTTTTAATTTAAAAAGTGACTTCTGAAAACGATCCTAGAAAGACAGAGAAATAGAACAAGTATCAAGCACGGTGCCGGAAATTATCTGAATCAAATTTCAATTCTAAAAACTGGGCTACAGGTGACAGAAGATTAAACTGTATGAACCTACAACCAAGCTGATGCTAAAACAGCCTACAGAACTATACACAAGCAAGCATTTCCCTTCTGTTCTTACCAACTGTTTTCTATTCCTCCATGTATTTTAAGTAGCGAGCGAAACGTCTCCAACTCAATATGATAGCTACACCATCCCAGCCACTTCCCCATCCTATTTCTTTCTACAAGTGTCAACATTTTAGCAGACAATATTGCACACAATGAAAGAGGAAAATAAGTTTTGTTTGTTTTTTAATATAAAAACCTCCGTGAAGCAAGGATTCAAATCAGCTCATAATAAATCAGCTGTCCTTGCATATCACTGTTACAAGTGCCTGCACATGTAGACGCCAGGAAAAGGTCAGAAAACCTATACTGAAGCACTGAAGCAGCATGTGTGCTACAGTTTCATAGTACATGTAATGGTGTGCAGCTAGACGTGCCCGTTTATCAAGGGACTTACAGACTTGCTCAAAAAAGCCGGTGAAGTCTGCAGGGTGGTGAAGTCTGACAGACAAACATCATTACCAACTACTGCTACAATGACATTACCAGCGTAAGTGAAAACAGGTCACAAAAACAACAGCCACGATGATAATTCTATCAGTCTGGCGATTTCAAACCTGAGTATGATGGACGCACGGTACACAATTGCACAGATGTCTATAAGTACTGCCCAAAACACACACAGCTGAGAGCTTCATGATGTAAAGGGAAGCCTCAAAGCATTCACCAACATGGACTGCAATGTAAAAGTATGAAGTAGTTTTTGCCATCTGATAAGATTCATATATATATGTATGTATGCAAGCCAGGCATACGAGTGCTAATGAGACAAAAGTCTGATATGGGTGCGGGTGCAAGTACTCATAGTCATAGAAAAGTGCAAGTGAAGCTAAGTTAGGCCTGAGTTTGAGACAAAACAAAGTACAGTTTGCTGTCTACATGTCCAGCATTACAAACACTGCATATGGCAACAATGTCATGAAATGTGTACATCCATGTCATACACTTACAAAACACAGACAAAAGGCAAATGAAAAATCTAACACAATTGTGAACATGGTCTTTTCTTCTTGGTGCAGTCAACTTTGAAACCCTTTTCAGTCATTTAAAAAAAAAATTAAAAAAAAAATCATCTGAATCATGACTGATATGAAGCAATCACTGACATCCCAATCAAAACAATCCACAGTGAACAGAAATGTCTGAGTTTTTCAGTTTCAGTGTTGAGGTCCAAAACTCACCACGACCATCAGCAGTAAACTATTAAGAATAATACACGCGTAACTGGTAACATGTCATGTCTGAAAGAAAAGTACCTGGGTAAGTTAGCATTTTTACCTCTTCCAGATTAAAAATGTCAATTTAAAAAGACTGCTACGTGTAAGCGACTCAACAAACAGGGACGTGGTCTGATATGTCACTACACAGGAAAGTCAAAATGCTGAAATGGCATCTAGCCATTACCGGTTTACCCTCCCACACCCTCCCTGAACAAAAATACAACAGGAAATGTTCATATCAATCAACAAACAACTCTGTCTTAATAAAAGCAAGCTTCTTCAAAGAAATATTTAACCTGTATGTTCAGCGAAGGATAATTTCAGTGAAAGAAAATACACTGCAGAAAAGCAATGGCCTCAAACCTGTATAGCATACAACAGACGTCAACTAGACAAACGCCTGACCAATATCATGAACCCTTGGATTGCCTAAGTATAAACCAAACTGATTATTCTGGTCACAAAACAAAAAGAAAATTTCATCCAAGAAAAATGGGCAACTAACCACCAACCTAATTTTACAAATCCACACAAGCAGAAATTTTTTTCAAACATATTTTTGTCTTTTTTTGTTGTCGTTTGTATAGCAATTTTAGTTTATGCATGGGGTCCGACAGAAATATAGCATGGGAGTGGGAACAGTTTTGTTCTGATGGAAGCTTAGCACGTTACATAAAAATAAGATGAAGGACAAGAAAACCAAACGGGAAGGAAAAATGGCAGTGGGTACAAAGACAAAGTGATGGAAGAGTGTTTGATGGAAAGCAGAGGAAGATATAATGCAGATATAATGCACAAACTGACCAACACACTGACACCTGTCTAGTAACGGTAGGCGTTTTGTCAGCATACACACCAAGCCCTTCAAGTTCAAGCCAGCCCACGCATGTGTTATTTACCCTACCAGCCCTGAAAGTTGCCAGTATTTCACTCGCCATGGTCAGTGGGAAAATAATGCTGGTGAGTAAACTTAAGAACGTACTTGCCAGATGCCAGTGCGGTAAGTCGCTTTTTCAGTGTCAAGCAGTAGTATGAAGACATTTCGCAAGTTTTCAAATCCATTCTCTTTGTCACCCAAAGAATGAGAGAGCTACCTCTGCGTCTGAATTCAGCGCATCATTGTTTCAATCATCAATCTATTCCTGAAGCACACCCAGTCAAACGCAAACAAGCAGTCAACTTCGGATGCATCGAAGGCTGACCAAAGAAAGCAAAGTCCACAGCAGCTGAGCGGTGCTTGTTTCTTTTGAGGTGGGAGAAGAATTTTCATGGCAGAAGTATGACGTGATGATAAAACAAAGGAAATCTGACTAGTAACTTTCTAGTTTGGCCAGTAAAAAGTTTTGGCAAAACATGAGACTTTCAGGGCTGCCTGCGTGACCAGTATGTGTATCAAGCACCGACTGTCTAGGATTTTAACACACAAGCCTTGTCTGCTTCAAAATCTCACTCACCTAAAACATCCAGGGTGCAAGATTTCAATTTCCCTGACAGTTTTGAAAGTGCAAAAGTAAAGGACAAGTTCATCGATACACATACTTTCGGACATTTAATACTAACACATCAAGACTCTTGCAAACAGAGACATTCAAAGCGTAGACATTTTTTAACATGGCACATATAAACATGGAGCTTGAGATGTCAAATTCACTACAATCTATAAGACTAGACCAAAGAAATGCGCTGGAAATGAGAATGACAGTAACTTCAGCACTGCATCAGATCACCAGTGATAGAAATAAAATATTTTGAAAAAAACAACACTTTAAAACCAATAATGCACAGGTCGGCGCAACACCATACATGTTAACCAAGGCAACAGAGAAAAAGACAACAAATCAAGGTTATATAACACCAATTTTCCACTAGTATATATACTGTGTACAATGGTACGCTGGACATATTCCCCCACAAAATACGGGCATGAAAGCGAATAAACAAAATCAAATAAATTATCATAAATCTCAAACAAAACCAGACACCAAAATAAATTTGTTTCCTAGTACTGGCTGACCAATGGACTGACACCCAAAATAACACCTCAAACCAAGTGAATTACGGTAGGCATTAAAAAATAAGACCACATGATGCATTGTAACAATATACATACATAATTTTTTTTTTTTTTTTTTTCTTAAGACCACATACCTGTTCTGTCAAACAGAACACTGCTCAAGGGCTTATACTTGTAAAGAAAAAAATTTAAAAAACCAGAGTTTTTGATGATAAAGCTCAACAAAACACCAACAACAATAAAGAACCCTCCCCCTGAATTTCTGAGTCATCATTTAAAGAAATAAACACAGGGTTTGGAGCATACTGATATATACAAATCTTGCAATGCAATGCACATAAAAATGTCAGAAACAGTATGAGATAGTCAATAGAAAAGTTTTACAGAACAACAGTAAACCTGACCTCATCTGCGGAGGACAACAGAAAGGTAACAATGACATCCTATTATATACATTTCACCTCATCTGACACAATAACCGTCAACGGTTGACAGTAAAGTCAAAGAGTGGGCGAGTGTTTTTTTCAGGCTGGTCCATGGTGAGGACCTTTTTGTTTGTTTGTTTGTTTTTAAAGGGGCACTGGAGAAAGAGCTGTACAAATTCAGGCTATGATGGGATTTGATCCAAGACCCTTCCCCTCTCAAGTGAGCCACTGAAGCAGTTGAACCACCCCACTAGATCCTCAAGTAGTGGCAGGAATGGAACCACCATCCTTTATCTGTCTGAGGCAGGAACAGAAATCTGTTGGACATGTCCACACAAACAAAAACCAACCTAACCTCTACATAAACAGATGGCAGGAATAGAGTCTGGTGAACAAAATAGACACCACCTCAACCATGGTACTAAGAAAAGCTGCCGTTACTGATAACACAGTAAGAACAAAATGAAACCACATACGTAATTTAGAAATAATCAAAAACAAGGAATCTTGGTCAAACTGAAATGAATTCATTGTGCACTCTCCATAATGGTAGGGACCCTGCAACTAGGGAGGATCAAATAACAGCAAAGTTATCACACAAACAGTGGGTGATGACAAGTGCATGTTGGAAGTGCACTGCTATGTTAATGTATGAATGAACATCTTGGGTTTGATTGCACTGCTCCTGCTTTGAGGGTTTGTTTCTGTTGTTGTTGTCACTTTTTTATGGCATTTTTGTTGGGGTAAGGGGGTGGTTGTGTTGTCTTCTGTTTGTTTTTGGCATGTGTCTTTTTTTCTTTTTTTTCTTTTTTTTTTTTTTTTTGGTGGGGGGGGGGGGGGGTGGGGGGGGTGGGGGTGGGAGGACTGGGACAGCTATTTGCAAGGGATCCTGTTCGTGAAAACAAGATCAAATTTACTTCAATGAAATAATTCATCCACAGATGTCTGCTCACAACCCCAACACCATGATTGTCAGTCTTTCCCATGAAGCGTGAATGGGTCGATCAAGCGGCTATGCTTTGCTTTTGCGCGGCTGGCGGAATTCCTCGTTGTCGGAGTCGCTGAGCGCCTCATTGTCGTGGTCACTATCATCCTGACTCAGCTTGTCAAAACCTTTGTGCGAGTTGCCAAGGAAACTCTGAAGGTTGAACACCTTTGGGGAGCGTATACCCGAGAAGCATGTCCAGCCTGAAACCGTGTGAACGTGTGACGATATATTGGATTCACAAGCAATTACAAGGACATGGTCTGATAGTCCTGAATACTGTGGACAAACAGCAAAACCAGCATGTTTCCATGTCAGTTTCACATAATAGCAATGTATCTGTGGGAAAGTGTACATTCCAACTCTCTCTCTCTCTCTCTCACACACACACACACACACACACACACACACACACACACACACACATACATATCAAAGGTTTAGTGCATTTGTGCTAGAAAAATGTGCCTCAAAGGAATTTCCCTTCAGGGATATCACAGCATTATTCAACTGAACTGAACTGAAATACATGTGCAAATGCACTATTAAAAGCAGATCAATGGATTAGTGTGTCTCCTAAAGAGTGTGCTAGCCAGTAACCGGTTCATACAAGCCAGCACATGTAGCAGTAACTACGCAAGTGAACCTCACAGAATAACTCAACATAAGAGTGACACTGAAACAAGTTAGAGTTGACACAAATCAAAGACAGCCTCACCTTTATGATGGACACGCATGACCAGCGTTATCACCAGCAGCAAGACAACGGGAATCACCAGCAGAACACCGATGATGATGGACGGCGTGAAGTCCGACAACTCTTCTTCCTCCTGCTCTTTCTTCAACTCATTGTTCAGGGACTTGGCGATGTCGTCCTTGGTGGAAGTGTCTGTGCTCGCGTTTGACGACCCCTCGGGCTTAGAGCCACCGTCTTTGCTGTCACCACTAGGAATGTTGTTTTTCTTGTCTGGCAAGGGAAGAAAATACAGGATAGGTGTACGTGAGGTCCTCAAAATCCACACAGTGACGGGTCCTAAACCCCACTAAAAGTGCCATGTACAGCATGAATTTCATTTGTTTTCGTTCTATTATTTAAAATACAGCAATACAGGATGGAAAGAGTATGTAGGGCCCTCAGAATCCATACAAGGAAATATTGCAGTGACAGGTCCTAAACCCTGGTAAAAATAACATGTACTGCATAAATTTCATTTGTTTTCAGTCTATCTTTTTAAATACAGCAACACAGGATGACGAAGCAACAGCAGTGGAAGGGAAATAATCTGCACTTGAAACTGAAAGAACGGTTCATTAAACAAATGGCATGATTTCAAGTGCGACTTCCACGCTTCCGTTCACACACACAAACATAAAAAACTACACCAAACATATCAGCAACAGATAGCATCATACGAAAACCATACCAGCTGCCTGAGTGGCCACGGCAGGTGTCTTGGTGGACGTCTGAGCAGCGGCAGGTGCAGGAGTGGCTGGAACAGAATCTGTGGGAGACGGTCGAGCAAACTTCCACACAGCCGCAGGGTTGAGCTCGCCCACATAGACAGAATGCCCAGCCACATCCACAGCAACATCATGGGGATTGTGCAGCCCCTGTCATCAGGAGTAAATGAAGGGATTTGCAAAAGATGCATCAAATACATGGACACAAATCATATTGGGACATGATGGAGATGTGATGTTTACTGTTTTAATTAGACTCTGATCACTTTGGGTGGGGGAGGGGTGTGTGTAAGTGTATGCGTAAGCTGTGTCCATACTAAGTGTTCTCTTTTGCATGGTATTGTGTGTAAAATAAAAGAATAAGTCCTCTGTGTGTGTGTGTGTGTGTGTGTGTGTGTGTGTGTGTGTGTGTGTGTGTGTGTGTGTGTGACTGTGTGTGTGTGTGTTACCTGAGGTATGGACCACTGCTCCAACATGTGGCCAGTCCTGGCATCTAACGTAAATCCCTGTGGTTGCACTGTGGGTCGCCCGAATGCCGGACCATTGACTGCAAAAAGCAGCCCTCCTGCCAGAACAATAAACGGTACTGTAAACCTCTGATCTGAACCTCACAAACATGTCAATGTTTCACTAAAACCTCTTGCAATGCCAAGAAAATTGCCTCACAAGCCACCCCCCCCCCACCTCATTTTTTGTTCATTAAGTACATGTACATGCACATTTACCACAGAACCCTGAGGAAAATCATTTGGCGAACGCATGAAATCTGCACCCTTGGACGTGTTCTCTGTCTCCCATTATGTAGCGCATCATGCCCATGTTCAGGTCAGGGGAGGGCCAGAGCGGGCCTTGTGCCTTTAGGACATGTCTATTGGCTTTATTCATAGCCGAGCAGTGACGATCACAGTGCGAGACAGGAAGGTTTCTTACATCCGATTTCTCTAACAGCAGCAGCCACAAAGTTATAAAAATGGTCGCACTATCTAAATGGAGCATCAATTCATTTGCATACAGAGTTACAGCTTCAACAGCAGCACTTTTCCCTCGCTGTCAGCTCACATCTACGTTTAGTTGCTCTAAAAAAAATGTCCATCCCATCACCTCATCCCTCCACTATACCCCCCTCCCCCCCCCCCCCCACCCTCCCAGCTTACCATGCCTGGGGCAGTATTCGATAGCAAAAAGCCGTGGGCCAAACTCCGGGTGCTGGATCTGGTCCTGAAAGTTGCCGTCCATGTCAAATGTCTGGATGCGGCCATTCTCGCGGTCCGCCACAAACACTCGTCCCAAGTCCTCCGCTACAGTGACGCTGTGTGGGATGTCGAATGTCCCTGCTGGGGGCATGCCACGAGCTAAACACATAACAGAGAAAATATGATGCAGCTCAAGCGGGATTTTATTTTAACTTTCAGTCACTGTCGTTGATTTTCTTTTGCTTGGTTTGTTTGGATTTTTCTTTGCAGTGGCATTTTTTTTGTTGTCAAAGGCACAACTGCAGAAGTGTTTGTGGTAGTAGATACCTCTATAGCTACTTATCAATACACATCCAATGTAAGCCAGTATGGGTGCTTTTCCCAGCTGCTTAGTTTAGAGCTTTACAGAGTAAACCCAAAATACACTCAAGCAAATCACGCAAAGTTATACTCAGATGTGTGTGTGTGTGTGTGTGTGTGTGTGTGTGTGTGTGTGTGTACTCGCTAGTCTTGTAATCAGACAACAAAATATGACCCCCATCTACCCCCACCCCAATCCTTAACTTGACCTCCTTTAACAAACAAAGTGGAATGATGAAAGTTTGTTCTCACTCCTGAAGATGTTCTGCTTGCCCCACTGGCCGACCAAGTTTCCATCTTTGGAGAATTTTAGGACACGGCTGTGACAATATCTGTAGGAAAGTGGAAAACAGTTATGACACAACTTACACAAAACATATAATATCCACTACCACAACGTGAGTTGTTTGTCTAGTGTAGTGAAAAGCATGCTGTCAAAAGCTAAAGTCTGACTGTGAAATGTGACTAGTGTAAAGGCATCCAGATGAGCAGTCACCAGGGAAACAAAAGAAAAACTATGAACAATGTGAAGTGTAACATTAATTTTTACTCAGTACCCATACAAAGAATGTACATACCCATCAGTGACATAAAAGTCACCAGTTGAAAGCACAGCAATGTCAGAGGGTTTACAAAAGTGTGAGGCATCCAGTTTGTGTACAAATCTTTCCCCCAGTGTCAGGTCCGGCTCGGTGCTGTTGGGTGGGAAACGGAACACCTGCAAACAAAATACATATTTCATCACTAAACATATTTGCTTTAAAATCACTCTATCAACGTTTCACTCTTCCTTTAATCATTTCCATTTCTTAATTTCATCTGTGACGTATTACTGTCGTATGAGCAGATGCCAGTGTGCACATGTTCATATTTATTATGGATGGAGGCTATAAACCCTGGTAATGCTGAGAACGCAATTTTCCCGGCTACCTCTACAGCTTTAGGGCTTTTCACCATAAGACAAATTAATTCACCGAGACCAGGGTTAAAATTTCTCACGAAAGGCCAGCACTGCAAATGGGACACATGGAATCAGCCTGTCTGCATCAAACAGTCAGAAAGTGTGTTCCTGATTACCTGGTGTAATGCAACATCTGTCAGCCAGATGTTCCCCTTGTTGTCCACCTCTATCCCATGAGGCATGAAAAACCTGAAAGTACACACACAGAATGTGTCAATCAAGAACAACAGCCCCCCACCCCCCCCCCCCACCCCCAAAAAAGAACAAAAAAAAAAAGTGACAAAAAACTTTTAAAAAATCTGTCAGTGAAGATGCTGAAATACAGATACTAAACATGCCAATCCAGCAGCCAAACAGCTGAAGCAAATCTGAGTTCACCTCATCCTATTTCAAATAAAGATCAATGTAATATTTTAACCCAATGGACCACAAGCATTGTACAGCAGAATACAAAAGATCAAAATCTGCTCAGGAGACACCAGACCTAACAAAGTTAATTTGACAAACCTGAAGGTCAGTCTGTTATGGGAACAAGCGTACATTTTAAACAGGCAAATTCCATCTTCGCTAAGCCAAGATATGTTTTGGACAGTTTCCTTCATGAGCACATCTGTACACTCAAAATACCCTATCTTGATGACTAGTACACATCTCACTGCCATACAATGTTGTTTACACTTTGCCTGAGCGGTTGAAAATTCAAATTCTAGGGCTGTTGCGCCATCGAGTACACTTGTTGGCTCAGTGCCAGCATTACAGATGCTGTCAGTGTCCAGGTGTAAGTGGTGTGATGACAGATACCACAAAAACAACTACAGTGTATGATCTGTGAGCATAAAAATGGTAGCATTAGCCCCTTTAATAACACCAGGAGAGAGAATGCAACAACTACACTACAAAACTCACATTCCCCTGCCAAACTGCCTCAGCAGACGACCGTCTCGGGAGAAGATGAAGACTGTATCGTTCATGATGGGATCATTAGGAAACTGGAAGTTGTCATAAATGTCAAATGATCTGCAGAAAAAAAAAGAACATGCGTTTCGTTTCAGCAGGCGACTGGGCATGGACACAAAAAACAAAAAAAGAACATGCGTTTCGTTTCAGCAGACGACTGGGCATGAGCTGAATGTATGCAGTGGTACGCCTCTGGTTCAGACAAACAACTGCAGTACTGTCAGAGGCAAGTCACTTGCTCAAAACTCTGCATGTCATAAGTATACTTATTCTATCACTAGTATCAGGTCTGATATTTTACAGTAAAGAAGTTTCATTAATAAAATACCTCAACAAATCAACTCATAACACTTTGTGTAAGTACACTGTACTCAAGAAGGGCTGAGCTAAACTGCAGAATGTCTGTAACATACGCGGACCCTAGAAGAACTATCACCTCTTCATTCTCACAAACACAAAATGCTGGTTAGAAGAACTATCACCTCTTCATTCTCACAAACACAAAATGCTGGCTACAAGACCACCTCTATATAAAAATGTTTTCAATTTAAAGTGTCTTTTTCCAAATCACCATGTTCTTCTTCTCGGCAGGTCTCATTTTGGTTTTAGACTGAAAATAATGCGTAATACAAACAGCTTTTACTTCTTCTGTACTTCAGTAAGCAACATTCTTAACACATGTACCAGTACCTGACGCACTCTAATCTTGTCAACATTTTTCAAAGCAAGCAAGAAAGACAGTTAACCTTTACGCATCGGGAGGCGAACCGGCTCGCGTTACTCTCAACATCCGTAGGCACCGAGCCGCGAACCGATTTGCGTCATCCTAAACGGCCAGCAGATGCATGCGCGTCAGCAGGGAAGTAGGTCACTGGCCAAGCTCGCGATGTCAAAGAGTTAACTCAAAGTGAATCTAAACAACTTACTGCTGATCCCAAACCCTGTGGCCACGGTGAAAAACGTAGACGTTGCCGTTCTTGTCAGTGGCTACACCCCCCACCTGTCCCACCTGTACGGCTCCCTTTGGCCACTGAGACTGGAACTCCAGTTTCCCAGGCAATGGCTCAACTGCAACACAACGGCATCAACATTAATATGAGTAAAATCAATGTACATGTGATACATCTAAGCCTAGCTGCTTACTTCGTGGTGCACCAGAGAAAGCAATGGTTCATGTGGCAGTTTCACTACCTGATACATGGCACGATGGTACATGTAGTGTGCACAGCCTTGACTTGAGGCACCTTGTACACAGGACCACAGTGCCAAACGCTCACTTCCATGCAGTGTATAAGCCTACACCAGCTACAAACAAAATGGGCTGTGCACAAGTCAGTTCACTAAAAATCTAACTACATGTATAAAACAGCATCACAAGTGAACTAGTCTATCAATCTGCAATACATGTACCAGTCACTTAAACACACTTGCTGCAAACAGATATTACATCTTATCTCCCATGTCACAATTCTGTTCCCATATTCCCAGCTTTCAATAATTGTCCTTTTTCTCATTTTCCCCTTTTTGCACAAACCAGTCCCTAAAAAAAAAAAAAAAAATCCACCTTAGCATGCACAAAAAATTAAGACACTAAAACATCTACTATCACAGTATAAACTCAAGGTCATGAAATACATGTAATAGGCATGTCATTCAGGTCGAGGGTAACACAAAAACACTTGTTTCAGATAGATTTGAACATCCAAAGCTGACAAATCTCCAAAATGTTGAAGAGGGGAACTGCATGTGATATCACAGAGAAATGCAGTCACACAAATGGAGACTGTGAGTAAGGAATCACAGAATGGAATCAAACTTATGCAAACTTATGCATGTTGAAGCAACATGTTTTAATTTTGCACGTGGTGCAACATAAAAACAGTGAGGAGGGCACACAAACTACATGTAGCAGCAAACTGCATGTTTTCACAGCTTACACTGAAGCACATCTCAGCAATGCTTATAGGCAAAAAGCAAAGTGCTTTTATTAGCCTGTTTTAGCCAAACACCGTCAGAACAAATGCATACGCTATATTCAACTGCTCATGAAAAATCAAAATCATACTACATGTAACACAGAGTGGTGCTGTATACGGGTTTGACTGTACCAAATGAACAGAAACAAAAACGAGGAGAAACACACCAGCAAGTTATAAATAAATGCAAGTGGAGCTGTATCAAACATCAAATACACATGCCACAGGGGGGACAATTGCTCGGGCATAAAATACAAATCACGCATGTATAAAAACAGGTGATGTAACAAATGTGCCACATACAATTTATATTGCACAAAACATTCAGCACTCAGTAACATTTTTGGCTGCATACATACATGTACAACAAAGAAAACTGCTATCACAGGGGGAAAAACACAACTAAACACAAAGAAAGAATTGATTTAAAATAAAGAGACATCTCTAACACTGTCAGGCAAACAAAACAACAAACACAATCCAACGCAGCAGCAAAAGCTTTCAGCAATATGTTCATCAAACACACACACACATATTCCTGACCAATAAGAGAGACAGTGTGTGTGTGTGTGTGTGTGTGTGTGTGTGTGTGTGTGTGTGTGTGTGTGTGTGTGTGTGTGTGTTGGGGACAGGCTTGCTTTCTTTTCTTTAAAAAAAATGGCACTACAAAAAGCATCATAACATCTGACACAACACAAAACATTCCAGAATCTATCAGGCAGTGGTTGCAACATGCTACGATAGTGCTTGAAAATGACAGATTTACACTTGGGACAGGAAACACCGATACGATGCTGACGGGCCACATGAACGGCAAACAGAACTCACAGGAGCCTCCCTTCTGAGGCTGGCTTGCTGCCAGATCACCAATTTTCTTCCTGGAGCTGGTCTTCTGGTGATGCTGCCAGCCTAGGTTACTGCCACTGCCAGGCTCTGCGTGGGGTTTGATGTGCTGGAAGTTCTTCATCTCCTGGTTCATGGCCTCGAAGGCTTTGTTGCGATTGCGGCTGAGACCGGGGTCAGGTTCGGGGAAAGTCCCGTGCTCTCGCTCGTCGTTGGCGGCATAGTCATCGTAGTACTCTGACCCCAATCGCTTCTGGAAGGTCATGGGCCCTAGACTGTCAAGCCACTCCTCCGTAAGCGAAAGGTCTGGAAGCTGCTCTCCTCTGTACTCAGCGTCTGCCGGATTGTTGAGCATCTCTCCGAACCCTAAGCGTTCTTGCGAGTTCCCTACACCTTCAATTCCGTCGTCACTGAAGCCATCGCTGTCTGAGGCTGCCTGAGACTGCTGCTGTAGGAGGGGTGTTGCTTTGAGCATGCCGTAAGTTTTGCTACTATCCCGCCAGCTATCCAGCAAATTCACCTGTGACTGCTTATTGCTGCGATTGGAGTCTCCTGTTAGATGAAAGTCTACAGCATTCAGAAAAATGGAAAAAACTGGCAACATACACACATATAGCTATTTGGCAGAAGAAAGAAAGTCTGGTAACATTCCTCATTAACTGGAAAGTAGCACTCTTGTGCACGTACACATTTCTAACATGCCTTTCCACAGAATGCTGCCCAGATTAATCCTACTTTTAAAAAGTAATTCTACCCCTCCAGATGCAAAAGAAAAGAAAAAAATGAAGGAAAAAAGAAAACATGCTGACAATACCTTGGGCAGGTGAAGGATGCTCATGGGCAGTGTCATGTGATTCCCCAGAAGGTGCAGTTCCAGATGGTTCTGTGGAGCCGGTCATGCTGCCATGGTGATGGTGGTGACCGTGGGCCACCTCGTCCAGCGCTGGATTAGGTGGGAGGGTCACGTCATTTCCGGGTGGCAGGTTGGCGATTAGGCTACGATACTTGTTACCACCACATGAGGACGATGGCCTCTCCTCCGCAGCATCCGTGTAGAACATGATGTAGAAGTTGCACATTTCATCATTCCCTGTTGCCCTGCAAACACAATTGTTTCATAAAAATGTGCCATATCTGTGAGCACCAAAATGGCTGACAACTTTCACAGCAATTCATGCTTACACACACACACACGCACACGCACACGCACACACACACGCACACACACACGCACACACACACACACACACACACACACACACATTCTGTCACACACACAGTTGGAACAGGAGAATGACCTCCCCATTAAATGGGCCGTTTCCATGTTCACAAAGCCAACTTGTGTTTTGGCACAGTTCATTGTGAGTGTGTCTATATGCTCGAAATACATACTCTATCTTGATGATTAGTACAACTCTTAGCGCGATCCAATGTTGTTTACACTTAGTGCCAATGGCTGAACATTTAAATTCTAAAACCTCAGCGTATTACCTGTATCAGCAGGTCCATTTCTCTTGGCTCAGTGCCAGCATTTGAGACACTGCCACTGTGCAGGTGTCTAGGTGGTGTGATGATAGATACTTGTACATGTACCACAAAAACAGCTCAGAACATTCAGTGAGAATAAAAATACTGCCTCTTTAAAGACTGCTCCATAAATGTCATATCCCTACAACCTGTACAGTCCTACATGTACTGTATTATCTGACAAAATACCGGGCGGTCGGTGGTCTAGTGGTCAAGAGACCTGTCACCAATGCGAGAGGTCAGGGGTTCGAGTCCCACTCGGGGCAAAGAATTTTTCCTTCACGTATGTGGCACCGTTCATTCGGGCCGATCGCCGGGGATTCTCTCCGGGTACTCCGGCTTCCTCCCCCTCTGCTTTGGAAATGTTCAGCCCACCAAAATTTGAAAAATAAATGCAATTCTAAATTCTGAAATTTAAATGGCTGAGCTGACCCTTCGCACCACGTGATTGTAATGTGTTTATGTCCGGTGTGTGAGAGAATGTGTGTGATTCACGTGAGCATGTGTGTTGGGTTCAGTTCGCGGCGCTTTGAGCCGATTCATGAAATTGGGTAAAGCGCCTATATAATACTCATTATTATTATTAAAATCCTTGGAATCTATAAAGGAATCCTTACCCTACATCAGTGGTGCGGAATCTTCCTGTAGAATTGTATGTGCATCTGGCTGCCTGAAATCATCAATATACATGTGTACCATCCATGCCATCTTCTGTTTACTGGGCAACTACAAACTTTGTGCACAAAATGGAATGTCACTTACATACTTTTCTCAGTAGCCGGATTAACTTTGAGCAGAATAATGCTGTCTACTTTAAATCTATGCCTTTTCCTGTATAGGTATATATATTTTTTGAAGGATTCCATGTAGTGTCAACAGATGAAACAGTGAAGCAGAAATTGTGTCACTGACAAGGCACAGCTTTTAGAACTGTTCTACTGAGAGCTGGGGAGGGCAGGAAGGAAGGGAGGGAGTGGAGAAACCTGAGAGAGGCCTCATTAATCAGCCTGGAAAAATGGGTATGTATGTATCACATCGCCCAGGTCCACACGGAACTGTGGCAACAGCGAGGGCAGTTCAGTAACACACCTGCTAAAGTCGGACGCATTATCAAATAAGTAAGTCCATTGACGTCATTGGAGGATAAAGATTATTACATCAATAATCTCTTCACCTTTCACCTTGAGATCACCCCTTTTTCCATAAAATGACGTCATGGGCGTACTGTGTTTTGCCAATACACGGCAGAATAAAGGGGCGGGGCTCTCGTCTCACACTGGCCGAGTGGAGTCACCAATTAAACTTCCGGTGACAGACACTTGCAGTGCAGTCCACATTTACAGTTATGAAAATCATTTTAATTACAGTACTCCCATATCTCTGAAGTCAAAAAAGCAACAAACGCAGTCAAGTCAGGTACGATGAGAAATATTAACATCACAACTTATCTAAAATTCACTTCTTGCATGTGCCACTTTCTTTCACCAACAATTGGAAGACAGTGAAATCTGTTACAATGACAATGTAGCTTGAAAGCAGATTGTCATGCAAATCACAAGTTATAAAGAACAAACCATGGACCACTGAAAACAGCAGGCAATCTGTTTATTATTACCAGTGTTTTTCTTTGTCAGTTCAGTTAGTTCAAATCAGAGGCTCTACCCTATCTACTTGTGCATTTTTCAGTTTTTGTTACAGCAAAAAATGTAATAAACTGACTTGTCTTCCTCAACTCAAACTAAACACAGAAACACTCCCACACCCTAGGCAAGAGGCAGGGCAAGATAACATCATCACCAATGTCAATATTGTAATCTAGGCTGTACTCACCAGCTTATCACCCGGTTTGACTTCAATGCTCTCATTTGCTGGATAAAACGCCTGAAAACAGGGTAACACATATCCTTGTTATCAAAACAGAAGGATTACCTTTGAAACAACTGTAATACATCATCATCCCGAGGGGCTGAAGGCTGGGGCTTACCTCCTTCCACAGATTCACAAATATCATGTACTGGAGTGGCTATGGATCATAAAATAACTCTATACATGCACAGAATTTCTGACCATGAACATTTTAAAAAGTCACATAAAATGTTGTTTGCTTGTGAGCATGCTTGTATCATTTTGCTTTAATTATAGCATTGTACGTCTGCTTTTTTATGACCCGCAAGACATCTCATGTGCTGAGTCAACACCAACTTATTGCTAATCTGAGAATAACAGCTACAACACACTCAATCGCATGTACATCCTGTCCTCTGTACCACCCACTTGTCGTTATCATATCCTCAAGGGCCCTTCTCACAAATCATCCACTTTTTGCTTCAAACTTTTAGGGTAGAACTTAAGGGAGAGAAGTGTGGTGAATCTCGCTCACTCGCTGACACACAAACACACACACACACACACACACACACACACAAACACAAACACACACACACACACACACACACACACACACACACCTGAGGCCACTGGGGGTTCCCCTTGCCAATGAGATGGTAGGAGCCGTTGTACTGATAGCCAGTGATCACAGACCCTGTGTAAGATAAAACATACATGTATACATCAACATGCCCAAGTTTTCAAAGTAACATACCCACTTAACTTTCCATGCACCAGTCCTATGGCCATTTCTCCATCCATAACTGACACAGAAAAAAATCACTTTTAACCCTTACCCTGGTAATAATTAACCATAGTCGTCGTCTGCTGTGCCGATACAATGTCAGCGTTAGGGTTAGTAGTAATCACTAATAGTTGTGTAAAAATAAAATTCAAGATCCTATCCATCCTTCACCAAAAAACACATTAAAAAACAACAAAAAAAACAGACAGGGTAAAAGCCCAGTGGCCAAAGACAGCAGAGCTTACCAAGTCCATGAGCATGTGTTCTGTAGGCAAACGGGAACATGCTATACTGTCTGTTGTATTCACAGCTAATGTCCACATGGTACTCTGAAACACCAACATACACACACACACATGAAACAATACTGACCCTTCTATAAATTGTGCTACAATAACAGTGCTTGTACCTACAACTCCATGAACATTGAGACACCAAAAATTAATCATCTACTTTATGAAAATTTAAACTATAAAAACATGAAAGAGAATTGTGTATACATAAATGGTTTTATGATTTACTACACTGCAACTTGTATTTTATTAATCATAAAAATGTAACCACAACTACAAAAAATCTGAGTTCTATACAAAACCAAAGTTGTGTGCATTAATGTTTTACCACTACACGCATTGCTGTCCATCTAACAGGTGCCTGCGTGCCACACACACAATTACACATTTGTAAAAGCCCAACAGAAACTTACTTGGATTATTTGGAGGTACAGCAAAGTTGTATGACATCAGAAGAAAAATCCCTGCCACATATGGCTGCCTGTGATAGATAAAACTATATCGTTACCGCAAGACTGCTTACATGTGTATCTATAATGTCTCTTCCACCTTATGCCTCTCCGTCTTGCTGCCATATATATACTCTCTCTCTCTCTCTACCTCAGTCTCTCTCTCTCTCTCTCTCTCTCTATATATATATATATATATACACACACATACACATGGACAGTCCAGGAACGGGGCGATTTAATATTTCAAGTATCCCAGGAATGTCCTAGAGCCTTCACAAATTTTCTTTCAATAATTTTTTTTTTAATCCTGTTTTCATTTCACTGTAAACCATAGTTTGTAAAGCTGTATCACCAGGTCTGTTCTCACTAGCAGCATGGGTCAATCTAATTCAACTCAGAGCAGCAGGATGTGCACACATGGCAACAACACCCACAACAAAAACAAATCAATCTCTCTTAGCAGCTGGGGGGGAAACCTATGATATTTGTATCAGAAAGAGGATATACACTGTATAATATAATTTGAAAATGTACAAGAGGATTTTTTTTTTTTTTTTTGGTGTGTGTACATATATTTATGGGCTGGCCAGATGAGAAATATCAGGCCACAAGCACTCATTGTAGCGTTCAGTGCAGGCTAGCTGATATAGTTAAACAAAACACGTAGGCAGGAAATTCTTTTGAGTGTTCCCTATCACAAACAGGTGATAGAAGCAGTAACAGCTGTCTACAGCTAATAACAGATAACTGAAATGCCTGTTACTGATTTCTAGGGGGTGCTAGTTAAAAGGGGGGTTACTGTATACCCAGTATGACATATCAGAGAAAAATTATCGGTAGTATGTGCCAAGCGGACACAGCACACATCAGAATCATTCTTTACACAAAATGTATTGTACATGTACACAAAGTCCACGACGTACTGGCACAGGGATGGATTTACTCAAATATGCCAATGAGACATTGTCTCCTTGACCAGCCATTTTTATGAGACATTTTCATTTTCTATGAGACAATCAAGTTCACCCGCATCACTCTCACATGTCTGTGCCGAGAGCCTGTTCCTAAGTGCAGTGACGTTCAGGTTCTGAACGGAAAAGGACCTCTCGATCGCAGAACTGAGAAAACTGATAACGCGCCAATATTTTTTTGCAACTTTTTCAAGCGGGAGTTCCTGGCAGCGCGCGCGGCAAGCGGGATAAGTAAGCCTTATCACTAAAATTAGATTAGTGTAACAGACTCTAAGACTGACACAGACAGCGCATCTCTGCTTCGCGTTGTCAAGTGCGCTTGTGATGTCATGTTCGTGCGACATGACGCATTTTGCGAAATATGCGACATTTTATCAAAATATGAGACATAGTCGCACGGCGCGCGAGAAAATCGATCCCTGCTGGCACGTACCTCCCCAAGTCACCAACCGCTGCATCTTTCTTCTTTACAACACCCCCCCCCCCCCAACTCCCCCACTGCCAGAATGATTGTCACGAATGCCATTGTCAGGCAACTTCTCAAACACAAGACACAAATTCAACTACAGCAATGGTAGCACAGGAAGGAATTTGAATGAATACAACTGTACGAACACTAAAAACTTATGTGTGGATTCAGAAGAAGATGCTATTCCAACGGAACCCCCACCCACCCACCCACCCACTCCCACCCAATTTAAATATCCCAACCACCTGTCACTCACCTTTCTTTCTTGAGATGAAGTCGTAGACCTGAGTCATCAGGTTTTTCGTTTGCTGAAATTGACAAAAGATCAGTTTCAGAAATGATAAGCTGAAATTTGGCAAAAGATCAGCTTCAGAATGATAAATATTCAACATCCCATAAAAAAAATTCACACATTCATTCAGTATGTGAAAAACATTTAATTTTAATATCATTTCCATTTGTACAAGTGATTTGTCCAAACAAGATCTATGAACTGTGCATGCAAAAAAATGAACTCTCTCACACTACCACCACAGTAGTACAAAAACATGGGACAAAAAATGAACTCTCTCAGACTACCACCACAGTAGTACAAAAACTGCCATTAAAATAATGTGGTTACAGTGCTAGTGTTTCACAAAAGCAAACAGGGGCACTCATACCACCAATACACCTTATTAGCACGACAAATGCCAGTATCCCCTCTAACACCCCCCGCCACACACACACACACACACACCCCAAGAACGAACACTAACACGTATACACTAACAGGAATACTACGGCTAAAACACACACACGACTATGAAGTACATGTACACAATACATGTACATGGTCACACCAGATGTGTCAAGATTTATGTGTGACGGGGGGGGGGGGGGGGGGGGGGGGGGGGGGGGGTCGGCGGCTTCCTACTCCTAGGGGAAGACAGATCATGGGATTAATCACAGCTGGGGAAATCCTATTAAGTGACACTGACAGGCTTCTGTTCAGTGACTCCTGTGCATCACAAAGATAAACAGGCAGAAAATCACACACACACTTGTGTTCCAACTCTCGCTTTTGTTTTTCACAACTGGGATTCTTGCTGACTCCACCAGTGTTAGTGCAGGAATACAATATGTATACTGTAATGCATGTTTCATGTTTATTAGGTTGTTTTTTTTCCTGTTTTCGTTTTGTTTTTTCTCACCATAGTAACTCTCTTTCCACAGACTGTCTAAAGTATATTTTGATGTGGTGCATGCATAAATTTCTAAATACTGAGATAATAAGTTCTCTTTGACTTTTGACTCTGACTTGAAGTCCACCATGTCAAACACCAAAAGCACGTGAATCATTCAACTTTGTCTATCACCACCTACCCCCCCCCCCCCCCATCTCACCCCCAGGCCCTTTGCTAACACCTCCCCTCCACCCCCATCATCATCAAATCACACTAGACTCAAAAGGAGAGCAAGAGTAAGTCCACAAGGAAGCCTCGACTCTATTCAGTGCGATTTCACTGGTCCAGTTCCATAATGCGCCTGCAGCACAACTCCCAGTCCCAGTATAAATCAGTCATCCCAACACTCAGTCCACTGAAGAGAAAGTCCCATGAAGTGTTGCGGGATGTATGTGCCCTGTAGCCACGGCCATTCCCCTACCAGTGACATGTGATCCGTACAAGTGTATTACCCTCAGGCCGTCACGGTCAGCATCACTGGCTTATCCACATGTGAAACTCCCCTGAAATCTCATTTTACAGTCTTCACCACCTTATGGTGGCTACCTACATCAGTGTGGCAGAACTAAAACTAGTACATGTACATAGATAAGTAATTTTAGAAGTTGTGGAATAGTGCAAAGTTTACAGTACAGCTTGTACACAAGAGACTGTGGCTAGGGCAGTGTGACCCTCCCCCCCTCTCCAAAATGAAGCACACTGAGCCTTTTTCTGATATGA
The DNA here is from genome assembly GCA_018292915.2 of Batillaria attramentaria. Lineage (NCBI taxonomy): Eukaryota > Metazoa > Mollusca > Gastropoda > Batillariidae > Batillaria > Batillaria attramentaria. Next base: position 1,400,550 of record JACVVK020000070.1, read on the forward strand.
ATTCCACCAACACACAGACAGACAGACAGACAGACAGACAGATACACACACACACACACACACACAAACACATTACCTGCAAAAGATTTAGCATAATGTATCTGCAGCACTATGTAGCGGATTGTAGTCCTCTGACCAATCCGAAGCCCAACACCTGATGACAGCACAAAAATTAATTTAGTAATTTAGTATCACAAACAGCACCGAGAAGTTCCTCTCAGCACAAACGTATTATATAATATATATATGCTCTGGATGACAGAAACTAAGACAACTTGTATGTAAAAAGGTAAAACAGCACAAATCTGCAATCACTACGTGTATATCAATGGTAAAGTTTTCAAAAAAGTTCTATATATATATAAATGTAATCAGGTACACACCCCTTAACAACTTTTACAGTGCATTCACCCACGGGATGTTTAAGCGGTGTTAACTTTAATGGTTGGGTTTATTTGTTTGTTTGTTTGCTTCAGAAATCAAACTGCAATAATGTTCAAATGTACTGTCAACCAAAAGTGTTCTACAAATGGAGACTGCACACACAGGAGAAAGGTTACACTGTCCTGTCAACTATTACTGGTTCTGATCAACAAGCATGCAAGACTGCACGCAGTGTTGGCATATATATATGCATATTATATCAAAATCGTCCAGCTGTGATACAGCCAATAACCCTGTTTCAGCTGAGAACAAATGGGACAGATATTGACTCCCTTCACAGATGGCTTTCAATGAAACTTCAGACCATACATTAATGTAAATTTATGTATCAGATGTATCTGGCCCTTGTATTTCATAAATATTTTCATAACCAATAAATGAACAATAGTTTTTTATTTCTGTCTGAGCCATTACAATAAGGTATGATTTATTCCACAAATTATTAGCTTTTATAGGCGTAAATGAAACACTGTGCAGCAACTTTTCAAAGAAATGCACAAAGAGTGCTGCACTTTCAGGGCTTGTGTTAACGCACAAACTGTGCGTATTGACGCACAGAAATCACGAAATGACGCAGAAAAAAAATCACTGGAGGTTTTACTGACGCACAGATTTTAAAATTTTGGAGCAGGAGTGCGTCGCGTGATAATCAAATTTGATAGCATGACGCACAGCTTTCACAGTTTTAGTTTCAATCTTCGGCAATCGATTGTCAGAGCAGTCGCCACAGACGCTCTGAAATGTACGGCGTTTATGTCTGTTAGAGTAGGCTGACCCTCAGATTTTTCTGCTGGAAGTCATGCTGACCCTCAGAAAAAATATCTACCACAAGCCCTGACTTTTGAACTTGTAGTAGTTGTACACCAAAGTCTGCTCCAATCCTACACTTAGGTATGCTTATTGTCCACAGCCACTGCAGGCAGGGACGTGCAATTCTTCCAGTTTCTTCCCACCACTTCTTTTCATCATTATTTTTGCTTGTGTGGCAGTGTGGTTATGTCATTTAACTCAAGCTTGCTCTCACAGTAATTTTCAAGAAAGTGTATTCACTGAGCTTCCAGCCTTCTAACGCTGGGTGGGACGACCGGTTCCTTTAACCTGACTAAGTTACATGGTAGGACTAGGGTGGCTAGTACCAGATCAGATTGTTAGATCAGATACATCAACAATCTACACTCTACTTTCTGCTGATAATAACTTATATGCTTAGATCAGATACATCAACAATCTACACTCTACTTTCTGCTGATAATAACTTATATGCTTAGATCAGATACATCAACAACCTACACTCTACTTTCTGCTGATAATAACTTATATGCTTGAACAGGAAAAAATGAAAAAAGACCCCAAGAAATAGACCAGCACTTACCTTCAGGCAATTGGGTAGGTGGGGCATTTTTGGCCCACGCAAACATGATCTGCTGGGGTCCACCAGCACAAATTGGGGGACAACCCCTGCAAAAAGCAAATAGGCATGAACCCATCCTTTCAACAAAGAATTTCTTTTAACGCAAGCGTTAACATGCTGTTTAGTATATAACGTGCAGTTACCAGATAACCTGGTGAGATGCAGAGCCACGAGAAATTAAAACGTAAGCAAACTGTGCCTACAACAGCAACAAAAGAAGAAATAATACACATTTAGCAGCCTGCCGAAGAAAGTGTTAACTAGTGGCACACACTGATAAAGAAAGTGTACACATTTCTATTTTGTCACTGGTCTTGGGGTGCTGATATCCAATACCAGAAAAGCTGTTTCCAAACAAATTTCTCTAACTTGAATCCTTCACCAGATAACTTTATGCTTGACACGTGCAAACTACAAGTGTGAAAAGCCCCTACATTTCAACACGACTTCAACTCTTACCAGATGTTTTGGTTGCTTGCTGGCCCATATTCACATCCATACATCAAAATGTGGTGAGCCGTGCTGGCATTAGCAACAGCTTCAAATTTTACTGCAAATACAATGATCCCAAGTTTTGTCAGTCATAAAAAACGTCCATTTTCAATGCAATCTGTTATTTTAACTACCTGATGATTTTCTTAACCTCAACAAGCCAAATTCATAACAATCTTCAACTCATTCTTTGTTCAAAAGTTCTTTTTTTTTTTGCAAGTCACAAAGAACTGAAGATAATGCGCGCAAGATGTAGAAATGGAAGATGCAGTCTAAGAGGATGCATGGCCTCAAAACAGTTACATTCATAAACCTGTGTGACTGAACAAGTACATATAATGTTATCTCCATGTTAGCTTTACAGTTTTCCATATTATATATGTGTACATGCATAGGACGTGGCATGCATTACAACCCCTCACCCCCTTCTCACCCCTCTAAAAGCAGAAAAAAGTCCCTTCCCCCTACCCAATATGAAGCAACTCTCTCACAGACTTACCAATGTAGGCCTCATCTTCCTCAACCTTGTAACTTGCACACAGATATGCATCAGGCTGAAGAACAAATAACATGTTCACACATTATTTAACAAAATGTACATAATTTGATAAATGACAGCATGTTCACATACATGTATACATACATGTATTTTGCGTGTTGGTGTAGGTGTGTCTAGTACATCTATGTAAGCTAACAGGTACACGCACATAACACACATATTACGCAGATTATGCTTCACTAGGACTGCCCAAGTCCCCCTCCTTCCCAAAAGACTGACCTAGAAACAATTTAGGTAATATTAGTGTAGTAGTGATTACGCAAGTCACACCAAAAAGAAACTCACGCAGAATAACAATCACAAATGTGCATACAACTGCAAAGATTAATGAGATTCAAAAGTTACACTGCGTTAAGTATCTTAATGGACATGAATTGTGTTTTCTGAAACAGCACTCTAGGAAGTTATCAAGTGTACCTAACTCAGAGATTAGAGAAGCAAGCAACATGAGCTAAATCAAGAAGTCCTGTTTATCCTATTATTCCAGTCTTGGGACAAAAATATCATGGCCATGACATGAAAAGTGCAACACATAATACCACTAACTGTCAAACTGCAAACACTAAAGCCCTGAATATACTCTACAGCAGACACAAGTTCAGTCATGCCTGTGGCTGTAATTAGCTGCCATGACAACATGACCTTCAGGTCGCATTGGGTACATGTGCAACCTGCCTGACTGCTTTTGGTAAAAAAAAAATATAAATAAAGGTTTGTGAGTCAACTACTATGAAAATAGTGCAGGCTGGTCAATATCTATGCAACTTCTCCTTTTGCTTTTGACTGTACTTGACCATATTTCAGTTCAACTCTCGAATTCAAACATTGCTATCCTGCTTATGAGCCGAGACCAACACTGGCCAGAGGAAGCAACTACATGACAAGTCCTTTTGAGAAAATAGATAAAACAGAACAGCAGGCCGTAGAGCAAAAACAGTACATCTTTCTTCTTTATCTCTCCTCAATGGGTATAGAGGTAGATGTACCGCATAACTGATAATCATCATGCTGGTGCCAAGTACTGATTTCTCCACATCATTATCAAGTACATCATATCCTCCCCGCTCCACATCCAAAGAAATGGTAATGACAGGCAATTACATGTACCTGTCAAACACTGACTGTGAAAAGGAAGTTCTAGTAAAACATAAAAAAGGCACCTGTCGCAGGGCCCAGTTATAAATTTACACAGAAGTGGTTATAGCTTTAATTAACTTCGTTCTTAACACTGCAGCAGTTTACTGTTTTTTCTGTTGTTGTTGATCAATGTTGTTGATGTTCCACATGTTGTTGGTAATTAAAGCATCAAAGATACGGAGTATGGGAACATGCTTGTCCAACATATGGCTTCATGATATACCATGAAACTTTACAAGATTTCTTTCTTTTAATGGTGGTGGAAGGAGGAGGTGGCTCTTCGGTAAAACAAAACGGTGGGTTTTGTAAAACTACTGGTGTGTACCTGTGCAGGCTTTGCTTGCTTCATGCGAATATCCCATGATGAGTTTTCCTTGGTGACTATAGATGTGAGAGCAACTGTGAAACAGCAGGCCAGCAGCACAACAGCAACACACGCTGCCATCTTATGACAGATGTTGATTCAGCAGATGGTGTAATTTTCACTCAATAATGACACAACCTGAAAAGAAGCAAAGCACATTACTTAGCTCATTAGCTGCCATACAGCAAATATAAAAGCTTTGTACAGATCTAATTGCTCTGTTATTATGTCATAATGCAAGAAATAATCTGGTGCACGCAGGTATCACTATCAATCACAATGTCAGCTTTAGATGTATACATGGTTACCTCACCCTCAGCACTGGACTGTAATGGCAATCAGTATTGTAAACTTTATGTACACACCAAATAAATATAATACTGCACAAATTACAATACAACTTTATTCTCTGCAAATTGCACAGAAACTTTGAAACCATGCATCCTTACAACTGAGCGTATTTTATGAGAGTCCGCTGCAAACACCAATACACCCACTTCGATTCCATACACCCACGCTTTCAATATTTACTCATTACAGTGCAACTACAAATACATGTACTACAAGAAACTGAGGGCTACACAGATGTGCATAAAATCTTCCCACATCTCTGTGCTGCCTGTCAGCACGTGAAAAAGATCACGCAAACACCTGTACACCCAATCATCTATGGGGATTATGTGATAAGACCCTGGGAACCAGGGATCAACTGCCCACTCCAACCAGCGGGCATCCCATCATGTCTTAGTTACAGGGCCCTGATGGGGAAGTTGTCTAAACATGTCCTGCACGCGTGGCAAAGGGGAGAGGGATCATGGCAAAATCTGTCACTTAATTTACCTGTTTACCTTCAAACTTCCCCATTCAAGGCCCCAAAGCTTTCATGTTGCTCTTTTCTAGTTTGCCAAGAATGTGATAATGATGCAAAGAAAGAGAAAACATACATGAACTGTGTAAAAACTAAATTAAAGGGGAAACTCCTCCCTTTGCAACCCCCCCCCCCCACACCCCTTTCATCTTTGCTTTAATCGAACAGTGTCAGTGAAACTGTAAAATGGTCCCCACATTAGCTGATAAAAAGTGTGTTAGTTGTACAAAGTGTGTTCTCTGTAATGGGTACCCAAAGACTAGTAAGAGCGTGTGTGTGTGTGTTAGTGTGTGTGTGTGTGTGTGTGTGTGTGTGTGTGTGTGTGTGTGCATGTGTAATGCATGCCACCAGCTATTCCCACACTCCTTGTCATGCAGATCAACGGACACAACAAACACAGGGTGTTAAAAAACCAGCTGGATGACAGCCTGATCAATTTACCAGTAGCTCAGTATCGTCTATACCTCTACATGACAATTAAGGGAGACCGCATGATTTATGACAGTGTGATAATTTATTGCTTTAATACAAAGCTCTATGTTCCTGGGATGTCACTGGTGTCCGGACACAGGACTATGACCGATAGACTTGGCCAAATATCCGATGAAAAAACTGTCCAGCAGGACAGATGTCCGATTGTTTATAAATTTCAAGAGGAGGTCATGACTCATATGTCCGATTGCGTTTGTTGATCGCGGACAAACTAGTGACATTTGTTCCGAGTGAGGGCTGCCGCCTTGCGCTACTCGGAGAGCTTGTGTTTATGTGGTTCCTGTTTTACAATGCTTTATTGTCGCACGCCAGAATGTCCTATTGTTTCGTTCCAATTCAGAACAAATGTCCTATTCATCAGCCACCTTCCAGGACATTTGTCCTATAGGTTTCAAGCTCCAGTGACATCCCTGCTGCTGCCTGTGGCTCAACCAACTACACTTGTTACCTGAAGTGCATTTCACCCAATGCATTCCAATGTCAAAGATAAGGCATGTTATTATTATAGCATACAATACATATCTATCCCAAATTATGAGGAGAGAGATCAAATATTCTACAGGATACTTCCACATTCACCCTGCATTGTGCACAGATAGAGGCTTAAAGTACTTAATAAGTATCCAGTAAAAGTTTTCTGAGTACATGTAACCTTATTTAATTTAAAGCTTCACACACACACACACACACACACACACACACACACACACACACACACACACACACACACAGGGGCACACCCATTTTTTTCCTTTCTGGTAAAACACTAAAATTATGAAGTCTAATACACTTTTCACACCACTAACCATGCACTGCTAACCAGCTCGTAAGTTTGATTTGTAAGGTATACCTTCAAAAGAAGCAAACGGTCTGCATGCACATTATGCCTACAGATTTTCTTACTGGGATAAATCACTGACCCTGGCACCATATGAGAAACATTCCAAGCTGTAACTTCATACTTACCGGTTACCAGAAATTCGTCTTCTGCGTGGTTCTAACCGGAACTGTATCACGCGGCACTATAATTGATGTATTGGCATTACTTCATAAGTAGCCGATCTAAGAAGGCAGACGACACTAATTCCGCATGGAATAAGTCCACGAACAGGAGACCAGATGGAGGAGGCACATAGGGCTTACACAGACAGTAACATACGATTTGACGAAAGATTTGCCTCTACCTGACTGGCAGCATGTCCTAGGGCGCCGTCTCTCCAGGTTCAACTTGACGAGATAAGCATAAAAATCCTTCAACTGCCACACTACTCTTATCAATCTCCCGTATTTTCATTCACCACGCAAGCGCAGTTGACGGCAGGGGAGAGCACTCTTCTTCCGCCTTCTTTGGGGCTCAACGCGTTCCGGCTGTTCCTAATCCTGACGAAGATGAGGTTGAGACCATTCGGTTTGCAGTACTTATAAAGCTTAAGATACGTCCTTGTCTTTCGGCTCAAATGTTTGCAAATATAAAATATTCATGAAAAAAAAAACACAGAAAGAAACAAAGAATAACCCTTCGTTGATCATCAGTCAACACCGAACTCTCAGTCTGGCCCGGCTCAGGCTCAAGTTCCCGCACTCACTGAATCAGTCACTGACCTCAGTTTTGTGCAATGAAGAAATCCTGAACCTGAACTGAGCACTTAATAGTTCGATCACATTAAATTTTACAAAACAAACAAACAAACAAAAACTACGGAAACGAAACGACACTTTGGAGACGGAGAAGCAAAAAACTCTAACTCTCTCTCTCTCTCTCTTTCTCTCCGAGTCCCTCTCTCTCTCTCTCTCTCCGAGTCCGAGTCTCTCTCTCTCTCAAAACTGAAATCTAGAAGAAGCCATGCAAGTGGTGCATTCAAGCACGGTTACATAGAAACAGACATGTTAATCTGATTTTACTGCTTTTAACAAATAACACTGACTGACCTTCACACGGTCACTTTGGTACTACATCAGTGTACATGTACCTGCAAAGACATCACACGAGAAGGGAACCAACCGGCAGATTCTGAGTTTCATGACAGTTTCTGTTTTTATGTCCCCTGGACTCGATAAACCCGTCGTTGCGGGCTACCGGGGCGTTCTCCAGTTCTGAAGGTGCGCTCCAAAACGGCTGAGAAATTTATCACTATTTTGTTCCAGAAAAACAAAAAAACAAACAAACAAACAAAAAAACATATACAGCTCTGTGGTGCAGCAAATTTGGTGTAGCAGTTCGACAGATTTGAGTGTAAACACTTCTCTCAGCGTGATTCACTCACAAGCAAACTACTGCATACTGTGCATATTACTCAGTAAAATGCACAGTTACTTCAGAACATTTTCTCACACGTAATTCCTAAAATGTGTCCGATTTCTGTTTGTGATGTGCCATTCAGCTGTACACTGACTCACAGCTGTACACCCACATCCCTCCTGATCCTAATATAGCACAGGCAGCATTTTGTCGTTTGGAGGCTTGCTGTCTTGATGTCAAATCCTGGATGTCAAGGAATAAGTTGAAGCTCAATCAGTGACGGCAAGTCAGAGGCAATCTTGTTCGTTTCAAAGAAGATCAAAACAAAAGCTCAGATCCATTCTGTCAAGCAAGTTCTGTCGGCGATGCTGAAATCCCTCTCTCGGACTCTGTCCGAAACCTTGGACTGATTTTGGACAACGAGCTGTCTACTGATGTCAGACCGGCCACGTCAGTGCTGTAGTCAAAGCCTGCTTTTTCCACCTCAGACGTCTGGGTAAAATCCGTCCCTACATCAACAGACACACTGCCAACACCATTGCCATATCTCTGGTCTCATCCCGCCTGGACTACTGCAATGCCTGTCTTTGGGGTCTTCCGGAATCGCTGCTCCAGCGCCTTCAGCATGTACAGAATGTGGCTGCAAGAATTGTCTCCCGTTGCAAAAAGACTGACCATATCACACCGGTCCGCCTCAAAGATCTCCACTGGCTTCCAGTCAAGCTTCGCATTGACCATAAGCTTCTCTCCTTGACTTTCTCCTGCATTCACGGCACTGCTCCACTTTATCTGGCTGAGCTCATACCACCCTATAGATCTTCACGCAGCCTAAGATCTTCTTCCCAGTCCGGCCGGACTTGCGGCTGTCCCAGGCTACTATGACAACACAAACAAGAAATGCTCTGGTGCACGAGCTTTCAAAAGTGCAGCTCCTTGCCTCTGGAACAACTAGCCAAGTCACCTCAAGTCAGGTTCTGCGTCAGCCATGACCTTCAAGCGGAACCTCAAGGCGCATCTTCTCTCTCCCCCCCCCCCCCCAAAGGCGCCGTGAGCATGCTTACTGCTTACTTGTAGCGCTATACAAATGGCCAATCATCATCATACACTTTCAAATTGCCGCACATGTGTTTTCTGTAACTTGACCTCTTTCCAACAGACACACTGTTTGGTGCGCCTGTTTCAGTAGCGGTTCAGTTGTTTGTCCTTAATTATGAGAGTATTATTTTCTAAAGGCTAGAAATTAAATCGAACGTGAATAAGACACTGAAGATCTTCACAGTCAGAAAGCTCATGGCATAACGGCTTGCCATGGTCACCGGTGGGGGCCGGTGGGGTGGTGTCGGGGAAGTTGCAAAGTCTGTCAAGAACTGAGTTTTGGCGAGAGTCTGAAATTTGTCACACGCCCTGTACGGTCAAGCCAGTCTCACTTTACAATTTGTTTTCATGAATGGGCCATTGTTTTCATTTTCCTATCCAACTCTCCCCCCCTCCCCCCCCCCCCACACACACACCCACCTTTTTTTCCTTTTTTTTTTTGTAAACATCATGTCTTTGTCGCGACCACCTCACCGTACCACGCCTTGCGAAGCAGAGATTCATTATCAGTAAAGGCTACGTATTCGTAACTTGACTAGCACACATGTACTCGTTGCCACGGTAACAGGTAATTTGTCAAGTACGCCCATAATTATACCTTTACCGGCGCCCGTAATTTCACGTGCAGCATGACTGACTAATCAGTCACTGACACAAATTGCGAAATCACTGCACCATGAAATCTGATTAATTCACGACGTGAATAGTTTCACTTACAGACTTTTGTACCGACCAGGTTCATTTACAAGTAATTCTTATAAATTTTGTGACAGAAATATCCGGAAGTGTTTCACTGATAATTTCAATAACGAGCAGCTTTTCTTAGAACTTTGCAAATGCATCTTCAGTCTGCTTTTCTTTATCATTATCGCCGGTTTTGTTGCCAGTCTTCAAGAATATAGGGTGGCTTTTTTTTAAGACTATAAATTGAGTATGTGAATCATAAAACATCTCTTGCACCTGTGCGTAAATTGTTAGCACGATAAGCAGCGATATTTTGATTTATGCCATTCAGCCCGTTGTTTTCCCTCGTGCTATTTGGTGTGTATGGTGTGTGGGCTGCAGACACGGAAGGTGGGATAAATCTCATGCCGGCAAGAGGCGTCCTGCTGGTAACGTCTGTTCTAAAGCGACCTGCCGAAGTAAGCTTGGGCAACTCGCAAACTGCCAACAAGCTTTCAGTCCATACAGGTGCTGTAAAACAGCTCACCAAAGGACCGTGACTTTCTCAACAGTCTGTAATAAATGTTTGGTTTGTTATGTTTGTAGACTGATCTGGTGTAATAGCGGGAATACGGCGTTGCTTCTAAACAGTCGGCCGGTACCATGTCGGCCGGTACGACCGACCATTAAACCTACATTTTGGTGCATATCTTTGCGCTGGCACTGACGGCTCAAAACTATGATAGGTTGTAAGTTTGCACGTGTCTTAGTCGTATCTGTATGATGCTTTTGTCACCGTAAGCACTGAGAGGACCGACTCAGTGTGAGCGGGCTGGAAACTGAAGTCACGTTGTCCCTTTCCCTTTAAACTTGATTTTTTAATTTGAATTTTGAACTCAGTGCAATGACGACAAATATCAGTAATGGAGAGAAAAACTCTCACAGCAATTAAATATATGGATAAATAAATAAAGCTGACAACACTATTGCTTCTGTGCATGCAGGTAAAAATGTATGTCTTCAGTTTGATTTGCAGGAGCGGTTGAAAGTTACGATGGAAGCACGGAAACTCTGTCTTGAAGACTGAAATAGAAATATATTGCGGCTATCTTGACTTCCTACTGCTTACGTGTTTCTTCACCTCCAGATGAACCGCCGCGTGTGCAGCTGATGCAGATCTGAAAACAGGACATGATACAACGCATTCATCTGCGGTAGTTAAGACAACCCCACCAGGTGTGCTTGCAGTCGACGGAAACATCACCCTGACAGAGAAAAATACTTCTTACCTGCCGTGCTCCAAAAGATTTAGCCAGAGAAAGACTGTACATGCAGACTCACTGAGTAAAAAGAGGGCACAAAGGAGGAGAAAGGAAATGGTTGGCCGCATCTAGCGCAGAGTAGCTTGGATTTGGTTATGAGGTTACCGACACAGTGATCGCTGATATACTGAACCTCAGTTTACGAGCAGCGAGGAAAACCGCCTGATACGTAACTTTACATGTGTGGAAGATCATGATAGCAAGAATATATATATTCAAGATCAGCAAATGTGTAGTCAAGGATAAAAGTCAACCAACCTGTTCACACGCCAAACAGTTCGGGAGAGTTAAAAACAAACAAGAAGAAGAAAAGAAATCAACTGCGGTTACAGAGAGGCCCTTGAAGAAAGGTGAACATGAAGCCATTTTGACTCGTTATAAAACAAGGTTACTAAGGTAACTGGTGCTCTGTAACACCGTTTGGGGAGAACAGCACTTGGAATCAAGGGGTCGGCTTTTTCGTGTTTTTATTTATTTTTAAAGATGCTTACGGTGTATGTATATTAGTCTACAGAATGCCGAGTATTTTTCTGTTCTCTAATTTACTTTTCCGCCACATCTGCATTCAAATATGTAGGCTCCGCATGTTCACCAAGATGGATGTTTTCTACCGGCCGCAGACGTGTAAGTGAAGTCGGCAATTAACCCGCAAGCTCACCTGCACATACACACTCCATCTCTGCATTGTCTTACCTCACAACTAATGAGTCTGGTTCTGAAACAGGCAAGCTCTCGCTCTCTCTCTCTCTGTTCTTCTTTTAAAAAAAGTCTTCAGTTGACCTTACAGACACATTCACAGCTCCACACTTTCACAGGGAATTTGTATGGACGAAACAGCATTTGGAACAAATGGATATAATATAACTTATACATCTGCACTAATATAGCGAGACAGTGAGTGTAAGTAATGGTGTACACGATGCGTTGTGGCAACAGCATTATACATAATCATGATCTTGGACGTCTTCATACCAGACATTCTCCGTTCAGTAGCATAAGCCAATCTACTGTTGTCACAGGACATTACTATATACATTATATTCAAGATCACGGGTCGTGGTGGGCCAGAGATAATGATTATTAACCGGTGGAAATCGTAAGTCACGCGCTGCGAATCGTGTCCTCAGTTTTGTAACAGTTCTGAAGTACAGTGTCCGGCGTCACCATTCTTTCCAGTTGACTGCACCAGTCGTTGAAATTGGAGATGTAGGTCACTCGAATTTCAGTTCCGATTCGTTCAGGTGTGACCAGACGTCAGTTGACCGACACGTACACGGTCAAAATCGTTTCTGTAATTTTTTGTTGTTGTTGTTGTTTTGTTTAATTCCTGCTTCAACTCAGAAACGTTGTGTGACCTGCAGTAGTTTCCACGTTTGTTCAGCCCAGAACCCGTAGACTAGTCTCTTCAGACGTATTAGTCATCGTCACTTTAACTTACTGAATACAAAAGTGAACAAGGACGTAGAAAAGGGAACGGCTAGGAACCACTAAACGTTGCAGTTTGAAAAGAAAAACCCCAAACAAACAAACAAACACACAAACAAACAAACACACTGTTGTGTGTAATCCTTCGTCTGAACATTGTCGCTATCGGGTTTCTGTTTGGTTTTTTGCCATATTTTTTGCCATAATAACGTACAATATTTTTGTCGCCGTCATTAACGTTCACATCAGCGCGTGACACAGAGACTCGAGAATATATGGGGAAAAGTAAGGGAACGTGTGGATGGAACTGTTTTGCCGAAACTGTCTAGCTGCTCGGTGTCCACCCAGAAACCTGGCCATCATCATCATCACACACACACACACACACACACACACACACACACACCACACACACACACACACACACACACACACACTGTGTTTTTGTCATTGTCGTTCAAGGCGAGGGCTTGGGACGGACATCCTTGGCCTTTGACCGCAAAAGCGAAGTTAATGGCGGCGACAACAAAGCGGATACCAAACCAAAAGGCACGTTAGATTCTCAATCGTCCCAGTAGCTTGGCCGACACACAATAGACGGAGGATCGAATGTCACTATGGGCTTGTCAGCGAAGACGGGCAGACAATAGTGCTCAGGACAGTGATGTCTGCCTCCACTCTCTCGGTTACAAGACTATACTCGGTTAGTACCACCCACAGCATCAAGCACCTATGTGTTCGCGTTTCCATCGACTTCAAGTTCACCTTAGTGAGGGCAGGATATTGATCAACTCTGCTCAAGTGGCCAAACACTCACACAAGAACTGTCGTCAAGGGTCCCAGTGCCCATCGCACGTATGAGCCGTTTCGACTAAGACAGTGAACTTTCAATTTCAATAAGACTACAGGGAACATACACTGAACTACGTTTTACGAAACCATCACGTCCCAGTTGAGTTTGAAAGTTGAGAAAGTTGGCAGTTATACAAGAAACCGAAGAACGAAATAAAATGGATGAATTAAATAGCAGTTAAAGCTCGATATCGTTTTCTGCCATTGGCTATCGCTCAGGTTATATCACATTTTATAATGCCACAAGCCTTTTCATTTGGATGTTCTGATCTATTAACCACCACCACCCCCACCCCCCAACACACACACGCACACACCATACACAAACAGTAGTGTCTAATTGTCCAATCTGTGAGCGATAATACACCTGAAACAACAACAACAACCACCCCCCCCCCCGAAAAAAGAAGAAAAAAGAAGAAGAAACAAACCCAAACCAAGCATCCGACTGCATAGCAACAAACTGGGTTCGTTCCTTATCATGGTCATTTACAAAGCAAGTCCTATTCACCTCCGAAACCACTTAAACCCTGTGTGCCGTTGTGTGGTTTCAAGGGATGGAATCTTATCTACTTGTGGCATGTGTTTAGACAAATACATTGAAAGTACCCACGCTGTGCCAGCTCTCCTGCCCGATACTATCAAAGACGTAAGACCCAAGTTTACAAAACAGTGACACGAGACCTCTGGTGCTGAGCGCTGGTGAACTTTGAACGGCTGGGACTGCTATGTAACGTCTGCAATGGTACACTAAGCAGCTTTGAATATTAAGACTGGGACTGCTATGTAACGTCTGCAATGGTACACTAAGCAGCTTTGAATATTAAGACTGACACACCACGTTTTGCAGTGTTGCTGCTTTGGAAACACCCACACCAGACTATGAGTGGGCGTAAACAATTTGTCTGAAATAACCGCATGCTCAGCTGTAACTTGAATGTCGGATGAAAACGAAACTGATGTGGCTAGTTTTATCACACTGTGTACGATTAAAGAACAGGATGTTTTTGCCTTTACTGGCAACTTCACAGACACTTTAATCTCATCGGCGGCATTTAGCCAGGCAGCCCATTTTGGACAGGTATCGCTGTTCAGATCAGGCTGAGGTTCCACGCCATATCTCACAGCTATTTTTACGCTTCTGGCATCTGCTGCGTTACATAATTTATTGAATTGAACTTGATATGCAACCGGCGTAGCCATTTCAACTTCCGGAACTGTTTTGTGTGGGAGCTTTTTTTTCTTTTTTCAAGAGACGGCCGGCGGTCCGGGAAGAGCCTGACTATGATATGGTCGGCGTCAGTTTTTAAGAATGAACAGTGTGGCTGGCGGGGTAGAGCGTTATCATTTTGCTGGCAGGTTTTGCCTGTTGACTACTCATTCAATAAAAACGCTTGACTGTGCAGCCGACGATGGAAGTTACGTGAAGTCCCGTACAAACCTCGTCACAGCACGCGTGAAACTGAAAGCATTTCCCGCCAAAACTTCTAAACATTTGAAAAACTTGAACCTCCAGGGAAGTCACCTCAGTCTAAGGTCACAATTTACGACTGGAACAGTCGGTCTCATAACTGTTATTGCAGGTATGTATACAAGTTATGTATACATGTACTATGTGCCAATGTTTCTGTGGTGGTTGCCACTCAGTCTCGTGCCGCGTTCTAGCAACCCCACCCTGTAAGTCTTGAGCGGGCCATTACAGACGACCTGATTCGGGCCACGCTAGGGTTACGTCCACCTTGACACTCTTCACTGTAGAAGGCGGTGCTAGGTCTAGGTTAGAGCCCCTCGTCTGTTTGGTCCCTGTTTTTTTTTTTGGTTTTGTTTTGTTTTTTCTTGTTTGTATTGTCGTTGTTGTTGTTGATGTTGTTGTTGGTGGTGGTGGTGGTTTCTTTTTGTTTTTAACTTTACATAAATCATTGATATTGCATGGGTAGCTGAAGATGTTTTGGATACGCACAAAAAGAATCGTGGTCGGTATTGTCAGTTATGCTATGTCCCTTTTAGTAACTGTAAAATAATTACCAGTTATCAGCAACATCCATATTTATGAGAGCAAGCAAAAGACAATGTAAGACAAAGCCGTAATCAGTCTTACAGACCGAAAAAGTACCTTTAAGTCAGAGGAGTGCGGCGTTAGTGCTGGTCACTGAGATTTTCAAGGTGAGTATAGGTTTGGTATTCTGATTTGCGAGCAAGGATGGACGTATGGATGAGTGCATGACCTCAAAAAGAATAGCCAAATGGCCAGAATCAATAACTTTGTTTGCAACCGAATTAGACATAAGACAACGTAACACAAAAGCTGCGAATGAGTGGGTTCGTCTGGGAGCGAAAGTTTTCAGCGGGGGTCTACTAACCCCAAACGGCCGCTGAGGCAGGCGCACGCTACTCCTTGTGGCGTACTCACAGTGTAGCAGACGACAGTAATTCTTGGTCGCTGGTGGCTAGGGGCGGGCCGCAGTGGGAGGATAAGAATTTTACAGACAACAAGGGGTGGATTTACAGAAAATACGGGGGTACAACCGTGTGCCCAGTACGGGTGGCCGACTTACGGGCGAGCGAACGAGCAGGGTATCCATTCCTCGGGTGTTGGTGTCCGACTGTGAGACAGTGAGGAGGCAGTCTCACTGCAGCTGGGATTGCAGTCCTCGCCTGGTCTTCGACTGTAGACTGTGGCAGTTTCTTCTATTTTTATTGAAACTTTCGACGAAAAGTTCTGTAAATTCGAGTTTTGGAAGATCTGCAAGCTGAAACGGAAACTTTAGTGTTTCGTGAGAAACTTTTATCAAAAAAAAAAAAAAAAAAAAAATTCGCCCCATGGACTTTTAAATGACTCTGAATGAATGCGTGTTTCGTTTCAAATTGTTTGAAACGTAGACTTGCTTGTGTTGTCAAGTTCCGCAAAACTATAGAGCCAAGCGGTGATTTCTTAACCGTGATCGCGTGGAAGTTTTGACAGTTGGTTTGGGCCTCACATCGTGGTAGAGGTACCAAAAGAACAGATTGAAGATGGGGAGGCACGGCGCACGGTTGTCGTCGTGGATGGGTGCTGGACTGGTAGTAGTGTTTGTGATGTTGACTTTACTGCCCTTTGAGGCCAGTGCCAGACGGAGGAGTCGGTATCGCTCACGCAGCAGTAACGATCTTCCGCAGAGCGACGAACCTAGAGGGTGAGTATATTTACCTTCACACTGAGATACTGGGAAGATCTTCCTCTTGCTTCTGATACCTTATTCCCGCCAATAGACTCTTAAGCATACCAATATTTATAACGCCCACATATACGCGCTCACCAACAATGCAATGCTCACGTTAAATGATTACGCAAAAATTGGAAAACCAACTCCCATCAGTTCT
This sequence comes from Batillaria attramentaria, assembly GCA_018292915.2. Classification (NCBI taxonomy): domain Eukaryota; kingdom Metazoa; phylum Mollusca; class Gastropoda; family Batillariidae; genus Batillaria; species Batillaria attramentaria. Next base: position 1,417,273 of record JACVVK020000070.1, read on the forward strand.
CCTAAGAAGCATACGTCGCTACAAAGCTTCTGGGCGTTACAATAAGATTCATGATGAATACTAGCCCAAACAGTCCATGCTTTCTGGCAACACCTTTGTCTGTTTGTGTGTGGTAGCGGTTCAGTATCAGTAAACGGTCGAAACAAGAATTCTTCACGTTCTGGGGTTTTGTTGAAATGAGATTGACCACATAGTCAGACTATTGTATTCAAGATGGTCGTACAGAGTTTGTGGAATTCCAGTGTATGCTCTGAACATTACGTATACGCTGGATAAAAGCAGACGCTTGAGAAGCTGCGTTATATTCCCCCATACCAGACCAAACTGAATACTTAGGTAGAAGAAAAACAGGAATCCGCCAGTGATGAAGTTTCACCGTGCAAAACTCCTACTGAATAGCTAACGTTTTACAATGCTTACAATGAAGTTGTCGGCAGAATGCATTGCAGCCCCATTTATGTAAAGAAGTCGACGTATAAAAACTGATGCCACAGTCTCTGAATCACACGCATGCACGCAGGATGTGCTTTTATCGTTTTTATTTTCAATTTTCTCCTGCGAGGCATCCTTTTTGTTGTAGCGTGTTTGCCGGGGTTTTTACCTTGGACAGCAGCTGATAAGCCGACCTGAAATCAGCTTATGACCTCCACACTACAAGTGGGAAGTTTAAGTGAATTTCATCCATCACATTTAGGTATTTACAAACACTTTCCGATACGCCCAGTCAAAACATGTCTGTCTCAGATTCTGGCCGTGTTTTGCAAACTTCAGCACTTTTCTAGAGACCGGCGCCGGCTGAGCTGGTTAAAATCTCACGTTCACACAGTGGTTAGTGTCTTGTGGATTTGTAGGTCGGGATACGACTTTCAAAGGCTTACGTCGTTCCTCAAATTGTTTAGAAATGTCTGACTAGTTATCCTCTTGAGGTTTCCTCGCTTAATTGCACGTTTCCTGCGCTGGCCTATGTTTTGTGCCTGCTTCCGCCTTGCAAGTGGATGTCTGAGGCGAGTCAAGCACATGTAGTAGTATAGCTTTTGTGTCTGGTACGTACGGCGTTTGAGGTTTCGGCAAACACATTGTTCAAGTCAGTAGCACGCAGTTTGGGAAATTCCAAGTTTTACTCTTAAAGGTTCCCTTTACGTTAAGGCTTCTAAGTGTTAGATAGAAGTGGCTGAGTTGACTGAGTCACGAGTCATTGTCTAAGTCCTTTCAGCAGTTGGACTACTGAGGACTGAAATTCCGGCCAAGGTTTATAAGTCTGACGTGTTTACAGGCTGTGTTCTACCGACTGGCCGAGTTTAGATGCTCCTTGATGAAGACATTGGAATAATGCCGCCAGTTGACGAAGTCCTATCAGCTCAGTTAAGTGTTGGTCCTACCAAGGTCCTTCAGTCAAGATGACAAGTACCCACAGAATGGTAAAAAAGGATGGGATTGTACTGCTTTTGGTTGTGCTTCTAAAAAGAATATCGGATTTTAAAAGTTTGTGGATATAATTTCAGTGTGATGTTTCTGTTGCTGTAGTAACATCTGAGTAAAGTCCCATTCAGTCAACAGTTACCTGACTGAACTGACCAAACTCCGTGCCACCAGCACTGAACTGACCAAACTCCGTGCCACCAGCACTGATTGAGCTACCCTCCTCTTGCATTACTATACACATACATGTATATATACAACGACTTCCTAGGCGGAGAGTTCTTCAGTTTTTACCTCCCCCGGCATCCATGGCTCACACAGATCTCTCCTTGTCTTCCGCACGCCGCCTTCATCGTCATGTGGGGGCCATGAGTTGCCTTCAGGCGGCGCCGTCCGCTGTGTTTATGTCTTGCATAATGCGCTCCATAGCTCCATTCTTCTCTGCTTTGGCTTTCCATGCAAAACACGGTGTGATGGGAAGGGACAACTGGCGCCGTATACCGTCCTCAAAGCCGGTATGCGGTCACCGTGACTGATGTCTCGCCGTAGTCTCGTTCTGTGGTATCTGGTAATGACGTGACCTGTATCGGTGTATGGCTATGGTATCTACTAATTACGTGACCCCGTCCTCACAGACGAAACAGGAAACAATGCCGTGGTTGACACTGATGCAATACCACAATCGCTCCTAGACGGCTGAGAATGCCTTTTGGTCGTCTCTCTCTCTCTCTCCGTTTGCTCGTGTCAGAATGGCAGAAATATGGACCAGTGACACAAATTAGACATCTGGTTTGATTCTGGCCAATCCTGACTGCTTCCACCACTCGTGAGTCCCCCAGCAGACTGCTGGATACAATTCCTTGCGGCCCCGGCCGGTGCAGCAGCAATACATGTGCTGGCTGGAACGGCTGAAAGACCAGATCTGGACGGCAGTAAAGAGCCGGGTCTTTGTCCATGGCCACGGGAAAGCAGAGTTCGTATACGTATGGAGAAAACGGCGCTTGAGTCGCCGTCGGAAGATGGGCGTGCGCCACTACCGCTCCGTAAACAGTGCGTTTCACAGTGCAGGGGCACAGCAACTGTCTCTGCCCATGTAGAAGCTTTGAAAACCGTATGCATTTCAAAAACAAATCACTGCCGGAAACCTCATGCATATCGACCCATTCTCCGGTCAGAGAGACTTAGTCCATCGTGCCAGCCCACATCCGCCAGTTTACCGAGTAGATAGACTGATGCAAATGTTTACAGAGTATGTAGAATGGTGCTTACGGAGTAGGTGTGGGGGGAGGGGGGAGGGTACAGCCTCTGCAAGCACGGAGAATGATACTGCAGCTGAACACTGACACGTGAGTTCATTGGCGAGCGTTTATTGCTCACAGGCCAGTTTCTGGCCGGGTATTGAAGACATCAAATCTAACGCGCCCTGATCATCCGCCTGGTGCAGTGAGTGCATGGTTCTGTCTTCATGGAGAGTATTACTAGATGTAGCCCATGAGATCCGGCACGCTCGTGGACGGGAACCAAAGCGCTTTACCAGCTTTTCTGGCTCTCCCAAAGTCGGCGAGATTCAGTTAATGCGTGATGATGTCACGCCACCTCGTGGCCACTGAGACGCCGCCGGGAGGGTCACACGGGGACGGCCGATCACCCAACGAAAACAAAGCCCTCGGTCTGTGGTTCATCCAACCATTCATAGCGTAGTTCCGATCCCATATCTAAACTCGTGTTTTCGGCGTCTCTGCTGGGTTGTTGATACATGTATTGTCAACAGTCGGACGGGAAATTCACATGATCACCCACGGCGCGGATGCTTGTCGGTATTGTTCTGTTACTTTCTTCTACGGACGGTGCTTCGGCACGGAAAATACAGATTTACGGGTACTCTTTGAAGAGACACCGAAATGTAAATGTATTATTCCGCTACACCGCCGCCGTGTGTGTGCCTTTGGACGAGCGTTTGCGAGCGTTATAATAGATCAACAGAGGGTAATTACCTGTGTACAGATAAGCTTCCGCCAAGCCTGCATGTTACTCTAGGACGGTAAAGGCGCAGGATGACAAAAAACTGCTGACTTGGCAAAACAGGATAAGTCGGTCGACCCATCGGGGGGGGGGGGGGGGGGAGGGGGTGTATCCATCTCTTCAGTGACTGATACTTTAAGTTGGTAGTCGTTTCTCACGTCTTGGGACAGAATTTGGCTCAACAGGCATTTGTTGTTTGTATAATGTGAGCCTCCACCACGAAATGAGTCGTCTCGTAACACGAACAAATAGCACAAGAAGACTCATTTCGTGGTGGAGGGTCACTAATGTCCCTTTCCACTATATAAGGGAATGCCAATGTACAGATAACTGAACGACATAACTGACGACAGCACCACTGTTTACGCCCAGCAGAGATTCGAACTCACAGCCCGAGCATTCAAAGCCCAACGCTCTATTGGTTTCCCACTATTGGACGGATATTACTGTGTGTTTCATATCATTATGTGTTTTCCGGCATAATACTACAAACAACAAACATGACACAACAAGGTTTTAGCATAATACTACAAACGTTTGTGTATGAGCACTTTATTGTTGAAGTTTTCAAGTGGTGGTGTTGTTGACTGCTGAAATTAAAAGCCATCCGAACAGCAGCGAAGACCTTCTGCGTTGTTTTGTTGTTGTTGTTTTTGTTGTTGTTGTTTTGTTTTGGTTTTTTTTTAGCTTTGATGATAGGCTAGTGTGTGTTTGCTAGTACACCATAATCATCAACATCATCATCAACATCATAGTAATAGTAATGTCCAACTTGGGGAAACTTGACTTTTGACACTCCAGTATACAATAACAACATCAGCAAAAACGATGTGAACATAACACTGAACTTCACAAGACACAACTGCTCATCGTATGTAAGCATTACAACAGCAACAGCCAGCAGACTATTGCGAAGTACTGTACGTTATTCCTTGTCATTCAGGTAGAAAATAACATTGGAAATGAAGGAATTCTTTGTGGTTTTCTTTTTTAGCAAGAGGCATTGTGTAGCTTCTGTCTGACAGAAGAGTGTCGAATACTGGGTTCAGGGGATGAGTAGTGTCAGAAGCAATCTGAGTTGCTTTCCTGGACATCAGTTTGTAATACAAGTCATTGAGATTGTCTTGCGGAATGTTGGACTGATCATACAGTAGTCTTACCAACTTTGAAACGGATTGAAGTTTGTTCATACATAAAGCTGACAGGTTCCAAACCAAGTAATTATGTTGTACAATCGTCTTATAGACAATTTCAAATAGCTTGGGGTCGAAATGAAAATTTATCATTTTGCGCAGGGCAAAGAAACGTTGCTGATAGGCCCACCAATACATGTAAACAAGACGGCATTTGCTTTTCTCAAGTGACACTGAGTGGTTTGGATACAGAAAAAAAAACTATCGTAACTTGTGACTATTTTTTCAGACTTGGTGTTTGCTTGAGACAGGGCGAACTGATTACTGGGCTATTATTGAATCTGGATGGTGCACTCAGAGAACGGCAAATGTCTACACGAATGTTAGGACCTGGAATGTCTGGTTTACATCTGTAGACCCACGCCTACAACACTCACTGTAGTGTCGCGGTATGCTCCAAACTGTACCATATAGCACAAAACGCACGGAATTTTCTGAAGATTCACACAGCTTTGGTGAAGTGTGTGGCTGGGCTTAAACTGCGCATTTTAGACACAGTTGGTGCAATTCTTGTTTATTTTTTAAGTAGTATGCATGGGCCAAGAAGTTGTAAATTGACACAAAGCTCGTTACTACACCGAAACCGAGAGGACCAAGTTGAGGCCGCTTAATAGCGTGCAATATGGGTCACACCTAGGCTTTGTGTACACGATGCCAATCGCCTGTGTCGTTTTCTTGATAGTTGGCGGCTTTACAAATGTCTGTGGTTTTACAAATGTCTAAACAGTGAGAGGACTGGCGCGTGCCAAAGCCAAGGCTGCTGATAACCCGCGACCTAAAGACCGGAATATTTCACACAGCGTATCTAAATGCAGTGAAAGTTGGCGGTGGCCGAACTGATTGTGCTGTTTAGGACTGTCTATGGGACAGTTCCACGCAGCGATGTGCATTGCAGCTGTCCGGGCCTGAAGAAGCATTTTCACCCAACAATAGACTCCTTCTAGCGATTCCAATAAATGCAACGATAGCATCACAGCTTGATTTTTGTAGGTGTTAGCAATTTCTCGCGAAAATTACCAGTACAAATGTTTCCCGCAGCTGGAGTCTCAGATTTACGTCTTGCACAGTCATCGGATTCAGGCGCGTAGGAAGATGCTGAGAGGTGGGGGGGGGGGGGCCCACTAAGTTGGGTGAGCCATACGGCCGGGGTGAAGAAGGGAGGGGGGGGGGGGGGGGAGGGGGAGATTTTCTTACATGTGTCAGTGTCGCACAATCGCACACAACAGTAAGTTAGGCATGTGTGTGTGTGTGTGTGTGTGTGTGTGTGTGTGTGTGTGTGTGTGGTGTGTGTGTGTGTGTGTGTGTGTGTGTGTGTGTGTTGACTGCCAAGGATTGTGTCCTGCGACAGCAGAGCAGGGGGGGCCCCACCACTGGTGGGCCCCCTCTCCTCTTATCAAAAGCAAGGGGGGCCCAAAGATATTCGGGCCCCCCTTCCAAAAATCGAACGGGGGCCTGGGCCCCCATGGCCCCCGTGGTTCCTACGCCCCTGGGATTTAAAGGGGGCTGTTGCTAGTTCAGTCCACACCGTGTTAAAAGTGTCTGAAACAAATATATGGTTATTGATGCGTATGTGTGTTTTTTGAAGGGTCAGACGACGTACCAGAGCAAACACTGTCTGTCATTACCTCGCCATCACTGAGTTTTAGTTTCATACAGCCACCCTGCACAATCCATGTAACGACCTGAAAATTATCTCCCTTAAAGGTTTCGCAAAAACTTTCAGCCCTCGAAGATTTTCGGTTATAGCTCAGAATTTAAAGTTCGAAGGAGAGTGAGATTAAGCACAGGTCCCATGCATATTCAGTGCCGCACTGTGAAAACCTCTATGTAATTCATAACAATGGGAAAAAAATAGCAAGTGGATGTTTAACGCTGCATGCAAAGAGTCTTCTGCCAGTGATTGTATTTATCATTGCCGCGCCAGTACATCGCAAATGTCATTTGGAAAAAGGGCATAAGTGCTTATTGAAGCTATGGGGCTTAGACCGCTTTTTGCCAAATAACGGTAGCGCGACATTATTTTACATCCGGTAGGCATGTAAACACCTTCGAGAACGGCAGGTGATGGCAGGTATAAATTTGAGAGACGTGCCCGCCTTGAGAAATTTTGTTTTTCTTTAATTCCTTGCAGTGTTTCAGAAAGCGCTCTGTCTACTGCCGTGTGTGTGTGTGTGTGTGTGTGTGAGACGGTGTGTGTGTGACGGTGTGTGTGTGTGTGTGTGTGTGTGTGTCATATTGTGTGCGTGTGTGTATGTGCGTGAGTACGGGTGTCATAGTGTGTGTGTGTGTGTGTGTGTGTGTGTGTGTGTGTGTGTGTGTGTGTGTGTGTGTGTGTGTGTGTGAAAACAAATGACAGGCACATGGGTGTGCCTTCACTTGCGTAATGGTGGGGGGCTTAGGCCAGACACGTAAGAATGCGTTCTGCAGGAAGTACGATGGTCTGGCAAAGCAAACGCTCCATCAAGCCTTTGAAGTGGAGAAGCCTAATCTGGCGAAGTCAGTGAAGCCAGGCATATGTGTACGCCACTTTTCCTTTCTTCTATCCCCCCCAACCTTGCCTTTTTTCCTGCCCTGTGTTATGTCTCCGTCCGCAGTGTTTTCTCAAGTGCATTGCCAGTTTTATAGATCTCGGCGTGGAGAACGTTGCCATAAGGGGTATTATCTTGTTGCTGCAGTGCGAATTTGACCGAGTTTTTGTTTTTTGTTTTGCTTTGTCACAGTCGGTGTTTTTCCTCCATGTGAGAGAGCATACTGTAGGTTGTGTTATTCTTACCCCGATATGGATTGTACACATGTATCCCAGGACAGCCGAAAGGTAGAGCGTTGGGCTTTCGATGCTCGGGTCGTGAGTTCGAATCCTGGCTTGGGCCAAATATTTGTGCCGGCCTTTTTCTCGTTGCCCCGTCTTTGATATCACCCATACGTAGTGGAAACGGACGTTAAACTCACACACACACACACACACACACACACACACACACACACACAGTTGTGAGCATAACTTGTAAGTGGGTTTGTTGTCTAAAGTGCTGTTTATAAAGGGACCAGTGTGGATCAGTGTTCTTTACTGTAAATTACTGGCTGTATGTGGATTTTTGTCACGTGGTTATGTTGTTGGCTGCCCATTGTTGTCCCGACCGGTGGAAATGGCCCGCTGGCCTATAACCTTCAGTATTCCTCATTGTAGGGAAGTTGTTCACCATTGCCATGGCCCAGTCAGGATCGTTGTCGACTGTACTGTCGGTCAGACGCCGGCTAAGGTAGCAGCCAGAAGTAGTTACATATCCTGTGGACTTTACCTCAGTAAGAAGTATGTTTCTTTGACAACGATACTACCGAACCAAATCGCCCAAAATGCGGTTACAGCCATTCAGCCATCCAGAATAAACGTCTTTCGGCTAAGTTTACCGCCGGGATACCCCACGGAGAATGTAATGCATCAGTTGTGAGATCTATGTCTTCAAGATGTGTGATCGGAAAGATGGATTTGCAAGAACAACATCAGCAACCTCGTCCTTAGTGCGGGTGCCACCAGCCGTTTGTTTAGGTTGTTGTCCTTACAATAGGCGCCCCACCGCGATGTGGGTGTGCTGACCACGTGCCCTCGGGGTCGTGACGTCACTGTCACAGCCACTGTCGCCGAGGCCACTCAAGTCGTCCAATGGCCGGGGAATGTCCACAAATTTTGAGAAAGGGTTCAATGTGGCGAAAAGTGTACGAAATCAGTGGAGGTCGGGTGGTAGTTGAGGCCTCTTCTGTGAATGACTAGTTAGACGCATTAGCCATTTTGGGTCCAGATACCACTGAAGATAAAACACCGCGACGTCATAATTAAGACGAGTATAAATTATTCATTTCATTGACATTGTGCATACATGCAGCTATAGGAAATAGCACATGAATAAGGTTTAGGATGAACCCAAGCTGATGTCTGTACCTTAAAAACATTATCAGAATGGAAACAAAAGTTTGGAAGAAAAACCACGATGTCAGTTGTACCTGGGTACCTGTCCTCAGCAGACTATTAACAGACCGTTAACAAGCCGAAACTACGCGTCAGAACGTACACATTGTTACTCCGTGACTGTCTACAGAATCTGTGATTACTAGTGAGTGACTGTCCACTGCTACCAAACTGGACGCGCGTCAGACAAAATCTGACTACGTCAGTTCTCCCCCCCCCCCCCCACACACACCACCCCTTGACTGACTGAATTGAAAAAATGATTTTGAAGTCTTTCACCAGTGATTTCACCCCCACCCCAACCCCCACCCCCACCCCTTCCCTCTCCGAATTTCCTGCCACCAGCCAGTCTATCACGTCGCAGGAAATTCCGACGCCAAATTTACAGATCACATCACGTCACCACATGGCAGACAAACTACTTCTGTCGGCAGCACTGATACCGGCCGCTGCTGCACTACAGGCAATGCAGAGTTTGAAGATCCGTGCACGTGCCGCGTTCCGCACGTCACAGGAGTTGTGGATGTTGTGAACCTCTTCACACAGATGGCCCCAGTGTGCCCCCCCCCCCCCCCAAAAAAAAAAAAAAAGAACAAAAGAAAAAAAAGAAGAGAAAACACAACAAAACAAACCAATAAACAGCAACAACAAACAAAAATACAAACAAAAACGAGTGAACAAGCCAACCAACCAAACACCAACCAAAACTGAAACCAACATACAGACGATAAAAGCTCAGACAACAAGAGCCATAACTAATAAACCCAAACAACAAACAACAACAACAACAACAAAAACCAAAGAGCAAAAACAACAACAAAAACATTAACAAAAAAGAACAACAACAAGAAAAAGAACAGCAACAAACGATATAAAACTGAGCCGTATGGCCCCCCAAATGATGGCGATGTAAGGTGTTTTGACTGGAAGCACATCGTTTATTTGTCCATCTAAAAGCGTACCATCTCCGCGTATTTTTGGAAACGAATATAAAGAAACTCGTTAATGTAATCAAACCAGTAATGTTTCTGACACTAACGACCTCCTCCAAATCGGAGATGTGGATAAAAACGGAATCAAACGATAGTTTGGTGTCTTAAGCGATATATTTAATGTCAGTGCTCTGGTTGAACGAAAACACCCGTTCTCGATGACGCAGCGGTGGATGTGAATGAGAGTTCATGTGGTTCATGTGTAATTCCTAATAATGCGTAATTTCAAACCATGCATACGATATTCAATTTCATTTCACTTCAATCTATTTAAGAGATGCTGAATTTCATTTCATTTGTACGATACTCAGTTTCATTCCCTTCATACCATACTCAATTCATTCCCAATTATATGATTTTCAGTTTTATTTCACTTACACCGGCGATACTTCGTTTGACGGGGCGGTCGGTGGTCTAGTGGTTAAGACATAGTCACCAATGCGATAGGTCAGGGTCGAGTCCCACTCGGGGCGAAGAATTTTTCTGTCTCGTATGTGGCACCGTTCATTTGGGCCGACCGTCAGGGGTTCTCTTCGGGTACTCCGGCTTCCTCCCCCTCAAATTTGGAAATGTTCAGCCCACAAACTTCGACGATAAATGCAATTCTAAAATTCCGAAACTGATTTAAATTGCTGAGAATGCTTGTGTTTCACGTGAGCGTGCGTGTTGGGTTTACCTCGCGGCGCTTGAGCCAAATATTTGGGATAAAGCGTTATCATTAATGAGATTATTATTATTACTATTACTATTATCATTGTTGTTATTATTGTGACCTATTTCATTCCAGGCCCAATGTATGTGGAGGGAGGTTCCGAAGGAAGTGTTGCAGTGGATGGAATCGACCATCGGGTAGTCAGCTATGTATTATACGTAAGTGGTTTGCATCATCGTTACTTTTTATTATTACGTTTTATCTTTCGAAACTCCGACTATATATATTTACAACCAAGCATGCATATGAAGCGATTCCCGGGGGGGGGGGGGGGGGGGGGGGGTGTGGGGTGGAGGGCAAATCGAGCGTGTATAGGTGGAGTACGTCTAGCTTAGAGGGAGTACAACCAGCTTTACACTGGAAGTGCCCCGGAATACATGGAGCTACTAGGGGAGTGCTACACCGGTAGACTAGGCTAAGTGTACCTGTCCCGTACAGCTGGCCGCCCTATGCGCGCAACCGAACTGGGAGCACAAGTTCATCGGGTCACTGGGTATACAGTGGGACACACGCCCTGCTGTAGCTGCCTGAGGTTACTCGGGGACAATCTCAGCATCGATGGTCTTTCTAAACGCAGGCAATAACTGATTCGTTTTCTGGGTGCGGTAATATCTTTAAACTGAAGAAACAGAAAAAAATATATAAAAAGAAGGAAGTGTCGATGGGTTTAACAGCGATTTAATTTAGACTCACATGTGACCGTTGGAATGTTTAGTCCTCTGAAAACTTTGGACTGACAGAATTCAGTTTTAGCTTGTTGTTGTTGTTGTTGTTATTGTCTTTATTACAGATGGAAGTCGTACAGATTTGTGTTGGTTGTGGGTTTTCATAATGGACAGTCGAGTAAGAGATGTACTTGAAATATTTTCAGTATTTAAAGTTACAGCTGGCGTCTGTTCGGAGACATGTATGTGTGCGTTTCTGTTTGTTTGTTGCTTTTGTTTTAGTATGCCAGCCGGCTGGTTTGTTTTCTTTTCGTGCAAACATTCCCCCAGAAAAATACTGAAAAGTACACCTGCACGGTGTTAGCGATCTTTGCACTTTGGCAAAAAAAAAAAAAAAAAAAAATTAACTGTTGAATGTTAATGACGTTTTATCTATATACATTAAACACTGAAGGCATGTCCTTCACATAATTCTAGTTTCTACATAGTTCTAGATCTGCAACCGGGAAATCTCGAGCTGGTGTGCACTGAGTCAGGAAGTAAATCATGGAAACGGATGAAACACACTCACTATAAACTGTCCACCGAGGTCAGCTTCGTTCCAAGTCCCACGGAACATGGCAGCTGCCGAACCATCTAGTGACGTCAGAGACGCTTTTCTAAGCGGACGAATGATAAACTATAATGGCGCCTGGTTGGCGTTGCCAGGTCCTTATTGCACGTGCACTTGACATTATTTCTGGCCGAGGGAAATGGGTGCACAACTCCAACTTGTGCCATACCGGACATTTCTGCGGAATAAAACCCATTCAGTATGTACTTACGTCGTAATGCACAGCACGTTTATTTCGCCAGGTCTTTCCTGCGCCGCCCTAGCGGCGGGCTTTGATGCTGCCAGTGCAATGTTGTTGTTGTAAAGTGTCTGTGTACACATGTGTGTATAAATGTGTGGAGTGATGCGGGCACGTGTGTGTGTGTGTGTGTGTGTGTGTGTGTGTGTGTGTGTGTGTGTGTGTGTGTGTGTGTGTGTGTGCCGGTGTGCGTGTGTGTGTGTGTGTGTGCGCGCGTCAGTTCAGCCAAGTGCAAACGTTAGCACTCCAAACGACCTGGGCTGATATGACTTTATCTGCCACTGACTGACATAAATCAGTATTATCATCAGTCATTATTATTGAATTTTTGTCATTGTTATATCTTCCACCAGCACTGACCGTATCATCATCCCGATTATAAGCAGTATATACTTATTATTCTTAATATTATTAAACTGACAGGACAGTTGATAATGTGTCTGTTTTATTTTCTCTGATATGACTTTATATACCACTGAATGGCATAAATATGATCATTATTATTGAATTTTTGGTATTGTTATATATACCACCAGCACCATATCATCATCCGCCATGTTTTTAATATCATTAAACGGAACAATTGATCATGTTTATTTTTTAAATTCCAGCAATATGTATCGCGGGTTGTGGAAACGGTGGACGCTGCATGCGCCCTAACCTGTGTTTGTGTTCAAACCGACAGATCTCCCCACAGTGTACCGGACAAAGTTAGTATCATCAAAACCAACTTTTTTTTAAATGAATGTAACGTAGCTAACATCCACAGTGATTGGCCCACGTGCGATGTTCGATCAGGTTTGACTCTAACAAACAAATTCAGGAAGCTATTTCCAAAGGAAATCACTGTTTCTCGCAATGTTTATATGTGTCTTCCCCTGTACCTGCGTTGTACAAATTTCCCCACCCTCTTGGCACTGTTTTTTTTAAATTATTATTATTTTTTACTTCGTGGATACAGTGTTTATGCCATTCTACAGGTGAATGCACCAAGCAGTGTCTTAACGGCGGCAGGTGTGTGGGTCAAAACAGATGTAGCTGTCGTTACGGGTTTACCGGTCAGACATGTGAACACGGTAAGTACAAGGGTCATTCACCTTCCTACACCACCTTAACACGTACTCCCTGTCTCAGTCTGGGGCTTATCAGTCTCCATCAGTTAAACGAGCATAGTGAATCTCTCGTCGATGTCTCCAAACAGTCAAAACTTTATCATTCATTGAACTAGCAGTAACACGAACGAACTGGGCAAGTCAAATGTCTGTCGAGTGACTGGTTTGATAGAAGATACATAAACCATGTTACTATCTTAGAAAGACGTTTGCCAGACTTGGTGATTAGAACAGAAAACCAAAACCAACCAGTTTATCAACCCAGTCGAACTCCAATCGTAGCACGAAAGTTTTAAGGTACACGAGGGTAGGTTTTATTTTGTTGTTGTTGTTTTTTTGGGTTGGTTTTTTTTGTTTTTGTTTTTTTGTTTTGGTTTTGTTTTGTATTTTTGTTTTGTTTATGTTCTGTTTTTTGTTTGTTTGGATTTGTTGTTGTTTGGGTTTGTTTGTTATGTTTGTTTGGGGTTTGTTTGTTTGTTTTTTGGTTGTTGTTTTTTTTTTTTTTTTGGGGGGGGGGGGTCAGAATATCTTTTGGTCCCTCTTCCCCTACCATCCTGTGGACAAGAAAGGGGAAGAATGCGGAAGAAAAGGCTGAAGAAAAAGAAACAACTAAAGCTTGGACTTAACAGCTCCACAATCCCGCCTCCATCCCGAAATGTGTTAAGAGTGTTCTTCGTTTGAAATAATTTTTTTTTCTCTCCTTTTTTGGTGCAGATTTCCGGACAGGCCCATGTTTCACACAGGTATCAAACAATATGTGCCGTGGTCAGCTGACGGGTGTCGTCTGCACCAAGACGCTTTGTTGTTCCACCATCGGCGCCGCTTGGGGACGTCCATGTGAACAGTGTCCCGCAGAGACACATCCATGTCGCCGTGGTTACATCATCAACCCCACCTCAAACACTTGCCAAGGTACACCAGTAACCACAATGTTTTACTGCAAAATGTCTGGTCAGTTTGACGGAATGGAAAGTTTGAATGTTTATGGTCTGTTGCCGGGTGGGTACAATTGTCTGTTTGTAGTGAACTTTCGCGCATGTGTGTACGCGGATACAATTTACCCAAAGGTGTGTCTTTGCGCGCGCTCCGGCTCTCATTTCCTTGTGTGTTCCAGACTGATGTTTGCTATATCAGTCTCGTCGATTTGTCATTGTGGAATCCTTTTTGCTTCAACGCATACAGTCATCTTCGTATCTTGGTAAGATATGAAAGTGATTCATTCATGGCGTCGTTTTGTCTTTCGTTTCAGATGTGAACGAGTGCCAGGCGATTCCTGGCCTGTGCGTCGGCGGGGAGTGTGTTAACACACTCGGTTCTTACCGCTGTGAATGCAAGGCCGGACAGACGCAAAATCCCATCACCAAAATATGCGAAGGTAGGGAACGTGTTTACGAATGTCAACTTTATCGTGTCACGACCATGATTTTATTTCACTTATTTAAAAACTGACTCTTCGGTTGAAGCGATCGCAAAACCCAAAGCTTTCTTTGAAACACATCCTATCGATGCTTCTGTTCGCCAACAGTGTAAACTATCAGATCTTATGTTTCACTCAGTCAGATTTGAGAATATTTTGTTCATAAGGGCGTCAAACAATCCTAGTGTCATCAAATTAGTAACCATGATATCAGAGTTGCTTTGATTTCCTATGAATATTCATGAGTGTCAACTGCGTAACAGTTATTATGCATTTTAATACTGTCAACCTCCTTTCAGATGTGAATGAATGTGAGACAATACCAGGTGTGTGTCAGAACGGACAATGTACCAATACAGAGGGAAGCTATTTTTGCACCTGTAATCCTGGCTTTGAAGCCACGCCAGACCGGACGTCATGCACTTGTGAGTAAACACCTTAACAATGAAGCGAACGCCTGTAAAATTAATGTTGACAAAAATGAGTGAAAACTCTATCAGCTTGACTGGACACAGTGTTTTCGCTGGCACGTACCGGCTAAAAAGAAGAAAAAAAAAAGCCTGAATCAGCAGTTGCCTCCCCCCCTCCCCCCACATCTCTCTCCTATATCTCAGTTTTTCCTTTCCAAGCTGCGACACTTACTTTCTTTTCTACCACACCGGGATGTTGAATTTTTATTGACGTGGAAGAACTGATGATAAATGTCTTCAGTCAACAACTGAGCGTACCGACTTCTAATAATTGCCTTGAAAACTAATGTTTGATGTATTCACAAGCCAAGTTCTGCTGTCATTCAGTGAGACAGACAGTCGGTTACTGAGGCTGCCATCAACTGAAGACGTTGTAAACACTCAGCCCTGTTACTTGAAAATCGAAATCAGAGTTAGTTACATTTGAGACTAATTTTGACAGCAGTCTGTGACCGTTTTCTCCGCTCACAATTTAACGTCAGTTTAACTTGGCTGGCTGGACGTCACTGACGACATGTGTACGGCACCATGTTTGGGAGTCCAAAAACTGATCAAGTGTAGCTTGGGTCTACTTTCATTTTACAAACACACGGAAGAGTAGATAATTCCAGTGCACCAAAGGCCTTTCAGGTTTCCGTAGAAAAGAGCTCTAGAAGTTTACGTCTGTCGTGTTTTCAAGTAATGGGGAAAGTTGTTGACAGTGAGAACTTGTACAGATCGATAAATACATCACTTATTTTGTCTAAATTACCGTCTCTGCCTCGGATTTTAAGAATATCTTCGGAACTGAATAGGAAACTTTTTTTTCCGGACAAAACTGAATTATGGAGATGCGCCGCTTGCATTCTGTCACGTGGCGGATCGAAGAAGCACTGACAATCTCAAACTGGAGGCAGACCAAAGACCTTGAGCATTGCAGTACATGCGATCTTTGGGAAGACCACGACAAAAACAGCAAGAACATGCACGTAAAAGTGCTAGGTAGACAGTCAAAGTGCATTATCAGCTGTTATTGAATCATTCACTTTTCATGGTCGGACACCAAACTGAAGTAGAGCGGACTTGACCGTCATTTCTCTGACTGAAGAAAGAAGGAAGGCCGTGTTTATCACGATGGGTTTATCGGTTCAGTGATACTTTTGGTGTTCTGTTTTGTTTTGTGGTTGGTCAGTTGGTTTGGGGGTTCTTTGGGACACAGTGATTTCGTAGGGCTGATAATGATTTAATTTAATTTATTCATTTGTTTATTTAGCGCCACAACAGCATTCAGTGTAGCTGGATATTTTCAGTGCCAAATCCAAATTTTCAGTGCACTTGGCACCATGCACGCGCATTTTTGTGCCTTTTCTGGTTCATCGAGTCTGTGCCATACATAAATACAGCCATACCAACCCTGCGTCATGTCCCTGTCGGTCTCTCTTGCAGTTGCAGCCAAGCTCAGTCTAGCTAGGCCACTTATTTTTGCACATTGTGGTGGTAAATGTAAAAGTGTTAGGGTATTCATCACGCTTTCTCACAATGCATACCAGATGTGCATGAGTGTGTGCTTAGCATTCTCAGAATTGTTTTCATGACATTTTTTTAACAAAGACATACTGCCCCTCTGTTAAGGGCAGGAAATGGAACATACGTTAACATCAAAATGGACAAGGGCTTTCCTATTGTGTGGGACCTTTTGGAATTTTTCGTCTGACTTTCACAGGTTGACATACATGTGCAGGTTCACCTGCTTACAATACTTCTTGCAATTTTGCACATTCCATAGGGAAAAACGTTAATTTTATACTTATACTAAATGCTTGTGGTTTGGGTGTGTGTGTGTGTGTGTGTGTGTGTGTGTGTGTGTGTGTCATTAGCACATGAAAGGCATAATATCTTGTTTTCTTGTTGTTATTGTTTTTGTTTGTATTTTGGTTGCTGTTACTTTTCTGTTTAATTTTGTATTTTGGTAGCTGCCATCAGCCTGTGAAACCAGGCTGACCATAGCCTGCATGGGCTTATTCCTGGTGTCTGATCTTTAATTTATTCTAAGTAACCTTGTGAGATATCTCTATGGTGTAGTATAGGAAGTGAATATTTCTTACAAGTAAGTGTATTGCTTGTTCTCACCAGCGGCCCAGCTTGGGTATTGCTACACACGTGTTGTGGATCTGAACTGTCAGGATCGCATCTCTGAGAAACTGTCTCTCAGGGACTGCTGCTGTTCTGTCAACATGGGCAAAGGCTGGAGCCTCAGTCAACAGTTCTGTCAGCCATGTCCTACGCCCGGCTCAGGTAACAGACATCATTAGGTGTACTTATAAATTTTGTGATTGAATTGTGTAGAACTAGAAGTCCGTTTTTCTGTTTATTTGCAATAAGTTTTCGCAAATTAAGTTTTTTTTCTGTTTTCTTTCATTCTTTTTTGTATTTTTTATATAGATGGGTTAAAAAAAAGTGTACTTATGCAAGCTGTAAACTGCACCAATGATTTTTAAAATGTATTTTTACTATTTTTCTTGTTTGTTTTTATGCACTTTGAATACTGATAATGTGTGCACCATGATTTAAACAGCATATTATGTTGTTTAGCACAACTCACTGACTAGTCAGTTTTGATTTAAATTTTTTGTTAAAAACAACTTCAACTCCCAGATTAAGCAGACAACAGAAATTCAGAAAACTTTATTTTCCTGTAGGTGTGAATGTACCTATTCTTGTACATTTACTCTTCTGGTGTCGTTTGGTTCTTACTGTGAGGTGGTATGACTAGGGTTTCTAGCATGCAATTCATTGTTCTACAAAATCCTGTTTGTTCAACAGGCTGATTCCATCTTTGCTAAAACGTTATGTTTTGGAACAATTTCATTCGTAAACTTGAAATATCTCATTAGTTAGTACAGCTCTTACGGCGATACAGTGTTGTTTACACTTTGCATGAGCGATCGAACACACAAACTTTACGACTGTTGTTACACTGCAGTCTAGTCGCCACGTTACCAAGTACACCTCTGTTGGCATGGTAGCATTAGTCCCTTTCGAGGATAGCTAACCGCTTACATCAATACTTCCCTTTCTTAGCAAACCTGATGGTTATTTCTTACTGTGTCTGCCCTTTTATGGTAAGTATTAGCTGTCCTCTTCAGGTGTTGATGAAGGGCAAGAATGTTGCTGGGTGGTCGTTATGTTAGCTGACTCACTGTGTTACCAGAAAGATGCGTTTAACATTCCATTATTTAAAAACCACAAGAAGCAGCTGGAGATTGTTGAAACTTGACAAGAGTGAGTCAGCGAATAGAAGAGGAATACCAGACATTTTTAGACCACCACCATGTAAGCATCTGCACTGGAAGACTTCCCCACACATTCTTTTCTCTATATATCACCTTTTGTTAAAAATTCCTCGCAAATTCAATCAGCCTGCTTTTTCCACGCATTGGATGGACAGAGGAGTGTTACCGGGCTAATCTGTTTCCACTGCCCATTAACAGGTAACCTATTCTCAGCCAGTTTTAGCTGCCCAGTGGCTATTTAGACTGAAACAGTGATCCAATCTGTGTATTTTGGAACTGACACTAATCACAGCTTCCTGCCTTACTCCTCATGGGTGGTTTGGGTGCTCATTGTAACGTGCACAAGTGGTGTTGTTGTGTAAACTAATGAACACCCACCAAGCTCCTTCGCGACACGCCTCATTTAACCAACAGTAGGAAGGTCACTGAGGCGTGATACATCTCTGGACCCACCCTGGCGACAGGAACGTACCGGTGTGTAGTCATACTCTGAAACGTACGTGCCATACCAGAGGACTTGCATCACAGTGGAATTCCATTGTGATGTCCTCATCTTCTGGTCTTTTTTTTCTGTTTGACTACACATGTACATGTGCATGCAGTTTCAGTTTCATTTCTTATTGCATTATGAGGAAAGTGTTTGTTTATTTGTATTATATTAAGGGGACATATTTCAGGGGGTTTAGTCAGTTTTTTTATCATCATCATATCCATTGTTGTTGCTCTTTATTTATTTATTTGTGTATCATTTTTCAGGGGTCGATTTTCTCGCGCGCCGTGCGACTATGTCTCATATTTTGATAAAATGTCGCATAGAAATTTCGCAAAATGCGTCATATATCGCACGAACATGACATCACAAACGCACTTGAACTCTCGCTCTAAAGAGTTGCAAAAAATATTGGCAGGTTATCAGTTTTCTCAGTTCTGCGATCGAGAGGTCCTTTTCCATTCAGAACCTGAACGTCACTGCACTTAGGAACAGGCTCTCGGCACAGACATGTGACAGAGTGATGCGGGTGAACTTGATTGTCTCATAGAAAGTGAAAATGTCTCATAAAAATGACTGGTCAAGGAGACAATGTCTCATTGGCATTTTTGAGTAAATCCATCCCTGATTTTTGCACTTGTATAGAATATTGAATACCTTAGCTCACAACAAGTTACGTTTCAGCTACAGTACATTTCTGAAAGGAAAATCTATTTGAAATACATTTCAAAGACATTTGTAACACTTGAACATTATGGCCTTACATATTAGCGTATGTGTTTTCCAGTACTTTAATTGTTTTGTTGGTGGTTTTAAAGAAAGTTTCTTTCTTCTTTTTTTTTTAAAGATGCACACACTCGATTGTGTGAGAGCAACCAACCAATCACAAAAGACTATTGTCAGCTGTTCAGCAACCTGTGTAACAATGGACGCTGCGTGAATCTTGAGGGTGGCTTTCGTTGTGAATGTTTCGAAGGCTACAGAAACGACTCAACTGGTAACTGTGTGGGTAAGTTGAATTTAATTCATTGGAGAGAATACTTTGTTTATTGCTTTAGGGCAGTTATAATTTTTAAGGGTGAAATTATTGAAAACATTGAAAACAATTATTGAACAGAATTTAAATTAAAGTTGAAAATTGTCTACCTTTTTATGCCTGGTGTTGTAGAGTCTGTAGCTACTGCTTTGGTTTAATTTTCTTGTGTTATCTCCATTCTGTGCAGATATTGATGAATGCAGCCGGCGAGGAATCTGTCGAAATGGGCGGTGTATCAACACCGTTGGGAGTTTCCGCTGTGAATGTAATGAGGGCTTTGTGCTCTCCCCTGATGGCAGGTACTGCACAGGTACAGAGTTCTGGGTCCTTGATATGCTTGTGGTGCTTATTGTTGATGTTTTATACATTGAACTTGTGGGGCTTTTCTTATTGTTTTGGGGCTTTTCCAAGGAATATTCAGTTATGTGTCTCAGTGTGTGTGTGCGTACATGCATGCTTATATGTTTCACGAAAGTGTAAACATCAGCATTTTCTGTTTCATGAGCTCAAGAGTTAATGTGTGTTTCTGCATATTTTCAGACATGAATGAGTGTGAAACAAGGAAAATGTGTCCAAACGGCCAGTGTTTTAACATGGATGGGTCCTACAAGTGTGTGTGTAACCCTGGCTACAGACAGTCACCAAACCAGCAAATTTGTTACGGTCAGTATATGTAGTATAACTTCACACTTATGTGTCATGGATTTCCGGGTAAAGTGACTAGGTACTTTTGTGAATTTTCATTAACATGTTCTTAAAGCAAAACAGACTTAGGGGTGGTGTTGTCATAGATGAAACTTTTCCTTCTCAGGACAGATTTCAACCAAATCATTTTGGTCAAATTAGGAATTCATTTTTTTTTATTTAAAAAAAAAAATCATTTCAACTGTAGTTTGACTTTCCTCAGGAATGAAGTGGATAAAAACACAGGCATTAAGATTTTACCGTTTCAGAAATCATTGCACAATTTATGCATTTGAGCAGAAACACATCACCCATCCCCAACAAATAGAAGTTTTCTGTTTTGGGGTTACCATTTTGGTTGAAGCTGCAATGGGGTACCTTTCAACGTGAATTGTCCTGAATTTTGTTTGGCTGTGTGCAGATATCAATGAATGTACAGAGAATGGGCGGCTGTGTGTCAATGGAGAATGTATCAACATGGACGGCAGTTATCGATGTGAATGCAACCCAGGCTTTACTCTGTCACCTGATGGGGCTTTCTGTCTGGGTGAGTATCAAAATGATCACTTGTGATGATGTTCATCACAGCTCTGGTCTTTGCTCATTACAGCGTAGTGTCAAGCCCCCCTCCTTTTGGCGCTTTTTCAACCGGCTTGTCCAGTTTCCTCTGCATTTGAGTGGACATTGCTATGTTTGCTCTCCTTACCCCTGGCATACAAGATTGTCCCATTACATGACGTGTGTTTGTTTCCCCAGATTATGACGAATGTCGCACAACAGGCATGTGTACAAACGGCCGATGCCAGAACATGATGGGCAGCTTCAAGTGTATCTGTAATCCAGGTTTCAGACTGTCACGCAGTGGGGAGGCCTGTATTGGTAAGATGATTCACCACAGAACAATATCTTATGTAACAAGGCTATATCGCTGGCAGGTTTCTGACATTCCTATGTGACAGGGCCTGGCGCCTCGTTTAGAGGGAATTTTCACGCTTCTCATCATATTATCTGTCCTTTGCAGAGCAAGTGACTGGCAACACATTTTGGGGTTTTTAAACTGGACAGTAAAGATATTTGTATTGTTGCGTGTGCTTCTTTTTATTGTGTTGCTTCTGGAGCATTGTGACAGTGACATGCAGTCATACAGTAGAACAGTATGCTGATATCTTTGAGTTTTCTTGCCCTCCGTACCAGCAAGGGGACTTCATAGGACCTGCTGGCTTGAATATATGAATCCCTTCCATGTGTCGTGTGTTTTCCAGACATCAATGAATGTACAGCTACTCCAGGCATCTGTGTGAACGGACAGTGTATCAACAGTCAGGGTAGTTTCCGCTGCGACTGTCCAAGGGGATTCACTCTCGGACCTGATGGGCGAACATGTCTGGGTACTGTGCTTTTCCTATAATTACCACATCAGCCCCTGATTGCTACCCACGGAATAGCCTTCACATTTTTGGACAGATGTTCTTTTTTCGGTGTGCATGTATTACCTACAGGGTAATTTTGAAGCAGTTAGACACTTCTCTTCATTTCAGTGTGCATTTCGAGAATGAACGTTGTACATAGTTTATTTACATGACTAGGTTGCATCATTATTGTTTAGTTTTAATCTTTATGCATCAGGAGAGACAAGAATGTATGCACACACACTTTTGTTTGGATGGGATTGTGGTACATGTTCTTTTCAAAAATACCACCTGCTGTCCAGTTAAAATGTACTTTGAACAACATTCGTGGATTACTTGCATTTGGTGGCAAGACAGACCAGTGTAGTATGTAATTTATCGACACCCTCCTGTATGCTTCATCACATGTACTTATCAGTACAGCTGTGCTAGACTAAGTCTCTAATGGTACTTTTCAGACTTGCGACGCAGCCTTTGTTACCCAGATGTACAGGGTGGGCGGTGTCTCAACCCACTTCCCATGATGGTTTCCAAGTCAACTTGTTGCTGCAGTCTGATGGCACGAGGGGTCATTTACGCCTGGGGTCAAGGTTGTGAGATCTGCCCCGCAATGACCGACCCCGCCTTCCCCACCCTATGTCCTCACGGCAAGGGTACTGACCACGATGGAAAAGGTTTGAAGATTTGTGGATTCGTCTTCCAACAGTGCTGATTCTTTCTGTGCAGCTTATACACCATATGAGCACCTTACAGTGGACAGTTCTTTTCGTCCTGATCCTAGCCACAATGTTGTGTGTGTGCATGTGTGTGTGTGTGCGTGTGTGTGTGTTTGTGTGTGTTTAATGTAACGTTCATGTTTGGCAAAGCCTTTCAACTGTACATCTTGTTTGTACAGCTTGTAATACACACATCTTGTTCTAAACTATCTTTTAATTTCATCCTGATCCTATGCATAAATGTTCTTTTTATTTTTTATGTAACCTGCTGGATATAACAAAAACATTCTTCAGGTTTTTTGTTTGGTTTTTCTTCAACTTGCATTTGTGGATGTGCACATGTTTTGAAGTTAATGATAGTGAATGACAAGATCACAAGATTTTTACAGTCATAATAAAAGGCCGCCACATCTTGCTTTCTCCATTTTCTTTTGATCAACAGACATCAATGAGTGCATGGTGAATCCCAACATCTGTGAGAACGGCGCCTGCGAGAACCAGCTGATGGGGTATCGCTGTATCTGTAACCCAGGATACCAGGTGGACAGCACCGGTACCATCTGTAGGGGTATGTGTAGTTTAGTTTCCCTCTTCCATTCTTAGTTTGATGTGAGCATGTGACAGGACCATGCTGCCTACTCTTCTAGGTCTTGCATCACTTTCCATAACATACATTGCATTGTCTGCTAGCTATTTCCACAGCTCATGTAAGAAAAATCTGTAGAAAACTATTCAGAGAATAATTGATAAGCGGGTTCAGTTTTTACACACATGAATGATACATGATTGAAACAGGACAACGAGAGAGAAAGAGAGATAGGGAGAGAGATTTTAATAACAGTGTTGTTCTCTGTTCAGATATCAATGAGTGTGAGTTGAACCCGATGCTGTGTGATGGTGGACGATGTCGCAACACCCCCGGCAGTTACCAGTGTGTCTGTCCGTCAGGATACAGGTTCAACGCAGGGACCAGGATGTGTGAAGGTTGGTTATGTCTTTGTACATCCAGTGACCTCCATGTGTGTACACATTTACACACTGCTGCGTATAGTTCCTTAGGAAAACAGGAGAGGGGGCAAGAAAGGTGAGCTAGCTGGTAAATACGTACCATGCAATACAATACAATACAATACAATACAATACAATATCTTCATTTTCTATTTTATGTTACATAAAAGGACATTAACCCAGTACAAAAAAAGGAAATGAATGGAATAAATACTTCTGTGCACATCAATGAATTTTAGTTGAAATTGTTTTGTCCCCTTAGTCAGTTACAAATTATCGGCCTGAGCTAGGCTCACAATGAGCTCAGGCCAAATGCCGCAACACAGACAATGTACTGGAGAGCTTCTGTGAACCAGATACAGACAAGATTACCAAACAAGACTGAAAAGATACAATGTATTCTAATGTGGAGAATGAGTCAACAATGAAATCTTGCTACATTTCAGATATTGACGAGTGCACAGATCAGCCATGTGTGGGAGGTCGATGTGTCAACCTGGCAGGTAGTTTCCGCTGTGACTGTCCTCCAGGCACCATCAAGGATCCTGACGGCAGAGTCTGCATAGGTTTGTGGATTCTCTGGTTTCCTTTAAGGACTACACTGACTGATCATCTTGTTCTTTGTCAAACTGTTTACTTAGAATAAAATGGAATTTAATGAGTTGTGTGGGGAGTCAGGGCAGTCAAACGAAAGAGCGTTATTAGACTTTCAACGTTCTGGCTGTGGCTTTGAATCTTGTCTGGGGCCAAATATTTGTGCAGCGCCTGTTTTCTTGTTGCCCCGTCTTTGATATCACCCATACTTAGTGGAAAAGGTTGTTAAGCTCCCAAACACCCACCCACCCATAACAAGCTGTGTGCTGAAACAGAAAGATTTTCAGTTTAGTAACTTTGTGATCTCCAAATTAAGAACTGAACTATACATGCAGTGTAATGTTGGCAAGAGGAGTATACACCACAGTGCATGCAAGTGAAAGGTTTTGAAGGTTTTAAGCTTGTGAAACTGTGTGCAGACAACCGTCGAGGGACATGCTGGCTGGATATTATCAATGGTCAGTGTGAGAACAATATAGCGGATGCTGTCACACAGTCCGAGTGCTGCGGCTCCATCGGCAAGGCTTGGGGAAGCCCCTGTGTACCGTGCCCATCAGAAAGTAAGTCAGCATGAAGCAGGGCGCTTTGAGAGGTGTTCAAGTTGGATATAGGTGTTAGGCTGGGCTGTTAATGCAAAACACGGTTCTCAATCTTCAGCAAGATTTTGGAAGCCTGCACAGATTTAAGTGAGAATGCAACTAGGTAACTACTCGCATACATACACTCAGATTGTTTTAATATCTTTCTTCTTTTATTTTCTTAAATATTGAATTTTTTCATGCATTGAGATTTTGAAAGATCTGTAAACCCTGAAAACCTTTATGATTTTGACTTTGCTTCTTTTATTCTAGTGGACATGGATTGCCCCACAGGATACTCATTCAAGAATGGCGTCACTTGTGTTGGTAAGTAATAATGGAAGTTTTGGATGTTTTTAGAGTTTGTTGTTACACATGTATGGCAGCAGTGCTTAAAAGGAAACAAGTTTCTCTTTCTGATCTTTTTTTGTTCTGTGTGCTCCGTTTTTGTTTCAAGTGGATTGTCTGCTATCTGAGAGTGCAGTGCATGTTTTATATACATTTTTTTTTCTGCTGTCACTAGTCTTCATGTTATTTGATGACTGTTTGTTGTGATGTGTGATGTTTGTTTTCAGACATAAACGAGTGTGATATGTTCCCCAATATCTGTCGTGGTGGAGGGCAGTGTGTCAACTCTCAGGGTTCATTCCGCTGTACATGTCCTCCTGGTCTTTCTCTTGACAGCTCGGGACGCAGGTGCATCGGTGAGTGTCCATTTTGACTGTTTTATAACGATGGATTGTAAATGCTTGAATAGATTCATTGACTTACATAGATTTATGGTCAAACGTGTCTTGGCAAGCATTTGATATACAGTTTTAACTTTAGACTTGAAGAGTTGATAACACTGAAATTATTGTTGATGAACTTCCAACATTTTCCCCCCAGATGTATCCTTGTAGAAAATCAAGTGTTCTGCAGTATTAGCATTATGGCCTGACTGTATGTAGTTTGTATTGAGATGTCAATGAAGCAAACATGCTGGTGCTTGGTTCTAAATATGTGTCATTTCTTGTTGGTCTACAGACAACAGGCGTAGTGTGTGTTACCAGCAGTATAGCAGCATGTTCTGTGAGCGCCCTCTGATGGGAACATACACAAGGGGAGAGTGCTGCTGCAGTATTGGGGAGGCATTCGGTGAACCCTGTCAAGCATGTCCTGTGACAGGATCAGGTCAGTATGGTGTTTGTTTTCTTGTTTTTTGTTGTTGTTAGTTTTTTTTTTTTTGGCTGCTTTGTTGTCAAACCATATTAAACATAGACACAGCAGTGAAATATTGTGTTGTTTTGTTGGGGATTTCTTGTTTTCTGCTGATAATGGATAATCCTGCAATCTGCTGTGCTGTTTTGGTCATTTGTTCTTTGTTTCTTTGTGATGTGTTGGTTCAGTGCATTTCAAAATTGCAGATGAGTACAAGGAGCTGTGCGAGAGTGATGGTCTTACACCAGAAATTAAAGGTGAGAGCTCGAGTCTACAACATCACTTCATAGTCTTGTTATGTGGATAATGCTTGTTTTGCATGAGGACAGGTTTTGATCTCTCGCAAATGTTAATTCCAGTTTTGTGCTTGACAACGATAATGCTTTACTTGGTGTTTTTACTGTTCAGAAACACTATCAATCAATCAGTCAATCAATCAATACATCTTTATTATCCCAGGGGGAAATTTGGGTGTGGTGGACAAAGAAAGACAATGATACACATCAAATTAAAAATACACATAAGATAATACATAATAAGCACTACAATAAGATTAGAGATTTCTATGAATTAAAAGGGTTGCTTGTGTATTGGATGTAAATTAATGTTTCATAATTTTGTTTATTTTTAGACATCAATGAGTGCTTGGTGTTCCGTGGCCTTTGTGCCAATGGGCGATGTCGCAACACTATTGGCAGTTTTGTGTGCGACTGTAACTCTGGCTTCGCTGTCGATAACTTGGGCACAAACTGCACAGGTAGGCAGATTTCCTTTTTAATTCCTTCCTTTATGTCTGACATTTATTGAATATGAGGAATTCCTTAAGATGAGTATTACCCCCCGCTGTGTGTGGTACATCATTCGTAGTTTTTGTAAATTCCCATGGTGATACTGTACCACAGACATTGACGAGTGCCGAATCTCCATGAACGACATCTGCGGTAATGGCCGATGTGTCAACACACCAGGCGGCTTCCACTGTGAATGTGACGTGGGCTTCAAGGGTGTCATGATGAACCAGATGTGTGTTGGTGAGTGTTGACCTAATTGTTGTACGTTTGCTGTAAGTTTCTTCTGTGTTCACTACTCTAGGTACACTGGTTGGGGAAGGCACAATATCTTTTACCAATTCTGTGTTTAAGTAAAAGCAGTAGAAAAGAAAAAAAGGTATTTGTATTTGTGTGTGTTTCCTTCTTTTTTTCCGTGTGTGTGGGGGTCCCCATACATTTCTGTCTCTGTGACGTGTGTGTGGGGGTCCCCATACATTTCTCTCTCTGTGACGTACGTGATGGGGAAATGACGGGAGGGTCAGTGTCGCAGTACAATAATTTAACCCAGTTATGCCCAAATTATTTGGGTTGCTCCATTAAAGAGTATGCTAAAAATAGGGGCCTGGTCATAAATGGGTTAAATATCAAATTTGCATGTGAGGAATCTCTTGATGGCACTGTTCACTTGTCTTGTATAATTGTGTGATATTTCCCCCAACAGATGTTGATGAGTGCACAGATCAGAAGGGACTGTGTCTGGGTGGTAACTGTGTTAACACTGTGGGCAGCTATGAGTGTCAGTGTCCTGACGGACATGAACTGGCCGTGGATGGTCGCTCCTGCAGAGGTCAGTATTTGTCAGTATATGCCACGGGCTGTGATTTTGTCACTGCTTTAATTTCTAAATACATGTATGTGTGACTTTTTGGGGTACTTTTGTCTGTAAATCTAAATCTGAATCTGAGCTTTTCACATTTTGCAAGTTATGCACATCACCTTTTGACTGATTATCAGAGACATAGTTATAACCACAGTTTGTATTACCAGCAGCCTGCATCACCCACAGATGCCCCAGTAGCTTAATTACAGCCACGTGTGCCTCTTCTATCTTTAGCATGCGTGTAGAGTTGATGCACTCCCAGAAAAAGAATGAGTGTTCCTGAATGTCTGACTTCAATACTAGAGGCCACAAAGGAATATGGTTGCAGTGTCGAAGTGGAACATCACTTCATTTGTTTTGTACGATTAATTAGTGTCACATTTTCCCCCATTTTCAGTGGTGTCTTATGCTTTTAAGTGTAGAATGGCAATACATGTCCTTGCTTCCCCAGATATCGACGAGTGTTCCTCAATCAGCAGCATCTGTTCCAACGGTCACTGTGAGAACTTCATGGGAGGTTACCAATGTATCTGTAATCCCGGCTACATGCCCAACGACCTCAAATCCACATGTGTGGGTGAGTGCTAGGATTTAGAAGTCAGTATCAACTCTTAGTGGCATGTTTACATTCTGTGGGACTCATGTAAACAAAGAGAAAACATAATTTGATTTGGTTATGCCTGTTAAAAATGGCTACCTAAGAGACCAGTAAAAAAAAAAAAGGGCCTGATCAGAAGAATGACCATCATACACAGGGTTATTTTAATAGCAGTAGGCCAGTGGGTTGCAGATAGATGGCTCTTGTAGAGAGGGTGTAGCCCTAAGCACATGACAGATTGCAACTAACAGTTGCCCTGAAGGGATGAATAGAGTATTTTTTTGATTGACTTGTATACTCTATTAGAGAATGTCTAGCTTCGAAAGCTTTGATATTGCCAGTATGGGCCAGTAGCTCCCATTGAATCTGTGATGTTTGTGACAGACATGAACGAGTGTACAGTGGACAATGGTCAGTGTCAGTCGGTGTGCATCAACACTCCAGGCAGTTTCTCCTGCAGCTGTGAGAGTGGCTTCCTCCTGCTTACAGACGGACGTTCTTGTGTTGGTGAGGAGCAGGATTTTATGTTCACGAGTGGCCAGTTAGTGCAGTCGCCAGTGCTCCCCCCCCCCCCCCCCCCCAAAATGAGCTGGGATCACAGATTTCACTGGGTTAAGGGTCTTGTCGGCCTCTAAGTTTAGTCTTCACTATTTTGGCAACCCAAATGTATGTGTGTGTGTGTGTGTGTGTGTGTGTGTGTGTGTGTGTGTGTGTGTGTGTGTGTGTGTGTGTGTATGTGTGTGTGTGTGTGTGTGTGCTGTGTTTTATTGCTGTGTATCAGTTAAAGGTAATTTTGTGATGTGACTTGTTGTATACGTGTTGTTGATGTTGACTGACAGATGTGGACGAATGTAAGGAGCAGCCAGACATCTGTAATGGTGGTCGCTGTGACAACCTGCCAGGAGCGTACCGCTGTATTTGTTCTGGCGGCCTAACGACCTCTCCTGACCAGAAGAGATGCCTGGGTGAGGTGGTGGTGTTAGAAAGCTTTGTTCATGCACACAGGTCACTTTCAGTACATGTGTACTGTGTCTAATTGGGTGAAAAATGCAGGTAGCCTCCAATTATAAAGCAAATAGAGATGTATACATTGTAGCATTTGTTTTACTCTCCTGGTTTGTTTGTTTGTTGTTGTTGTTTTGAGAGTTTTCACATATCCCATACAAGAGTTCACAGCAGAAGGGGAACATTTTTGTCATCTGTTTGATATCTGTTTATTGTTTCAGCAGTGTGTGCAGTCTTGATAATACAGTATACCTTCTCGTTTCCAGATGTAAACGAGTGTTTACTAAACAAGAACCTGTGTTTGAACGGTGTGTGTCAGAATACACATGGCTCCTTTGTCTGCAAGTGTGACATTGGCTTCAGCGTCAAGACATCCATCGGGGCCACAGGCTGCACGGGTAAGTTTGATCAATCAGATTTTGTAACGTCAGTGAACCATGAGAATAAAATAACCTGGCTGAAACTGTCATACAGGTTTGGCGTTAGCATTCACTGCATACACTGTTGAGAGCAATATTATGTGCAGATTATGAACTACTGTATTCACAGTGTACAGGTTTGCCTTCACTTTATGGCAATGGCCATTTTATCCATTCCTTGTCCATGAAAACACAGTGGATGATCAAGTTTGTTGGCTCTGTTTCAGATGACAACGAATGTGACAGTGATGTATCAAACTGTGACGCCAATGCAGCCTGTATCAACACGCTGGGGTCATACAAGTGTGACTGCAAGCCTGGCTATACTGGGGATGGATTCACATGTAGAGGTACACAAGTCTTGTCAACTTATCATCTGTCTTTTTCTATTACATGTTCTTCATGCACTTAGGGTAAGTGATCTATACCCGTAACATTTTGGGGGGTACTATTGTGGCACGCCAGTGTGGGAGTCACTGTGATATCAGAAAGGGAAATAAACTCATTTTTTTAGCCTTTGCACATCTGTATCACTTAATCAAGAATCTTTATGAGTAAGTTTACGTGAACGAGCGTAGATGTCACTTGCAAGTCAGCATTATTTGCTTCTGTACCCTCCAGCATGGTAAACGCAAGATACCTTGATATGAAGTATCATAGGCATCACTGGGCTACGTTAACCTCGCCCGTATGGATGTCAATTTGCTGGCAGATATCAATGAGTGCGTTCGGGACAATGGCGGTTGTGCACGCGAGGCTGGCTGTGTCAACTTTGCTGGCAGTTTCCGCTGTATCTGTGACGAAGGCTTCACCGGTGACGGCTATGAATGCAGGGGTGAGTTGAGCATTTTCTTTCCAGACCATTATGGGTGACTATGATGCCTGACTGTAATAGGGAATATATATATATATATATATATATATATAATATATAGGCATTTTGAGGCCTCGTGCATTTGTGTTCTTTGACCTGCAAGGAGGTGACTGTTGACTGGGAAAGTTTGCTGTGCACTTGTCCGATGTGACAAACAGGAAGTGAATTATTCCTGCTGTGTTGCATTTGGCAGCCTCATTTTGGAAGTGCTGCACATTAGCTGACTCTGAGTAGCAGTAAGCAGTGATGTGGCCAGGGCTCGGACATCGGACATAGACCGATCAAAATGGGAAATGTCCCATCGTTTGCACCCCAGCTAGGACATTTGTCCCATTGATTCACAATGCTGGCGGACATTGTCCCATTCATTCATGTTTGGCTCGGTCATGCCATCAGAGTTTCATGGTAAGCAGCATTACTTTTTCAACGATGCGAAAATGCGATAGTCACCGAACCCACCGCCTATAGATTCAGCGTCTGGCTTCGCGGCAAAACTGTGTCACTGTTATTTTTAGTAACTTCTTGTCGTCAGCTGAAACCGCTCGGCCAATCAAATTCCGTTACCGACAAAAGCGCTCACTTTTCTGTGACGTCAACGGTATTTGCGTATTGTTGTCGTCTGCTGCCGACTGAGAAGCGTGTTTGAGACCGTGCTGAAAGTTTACCATCTCATACACTTTGCCACCCATAAAAAGACCCATGCCCGGAAAAGGTCAGTCATTTTTGACGGCTATGTTAAAAAAGAGCAATGTTTCTCAATCCGCAAGCACCTCTAACGCGGATGACCCGATGGAGGGGGGGGGGGGGGGGGGTAGTGAAGAGCTTCTTCTCAGTTCGGAGGCACCGAGTGGCACTCCTAGTCCCCCATCGCATGAGCCCGAATCGAAAGATGTTGAAAACGAAAGTACCAAGCCCCCCGCTCGACAACTAGTATCCAGTTGGTTCAAAGTATTTCCATGGTTGGTTTACAATGAAGAAACGCGGACCATGTTTTGCAGTGTGTGCATGAATGACGGTGTAGCCAAAAACTCGTTCACAAGGGGGTGCGGGAATCTCCGTAAGTTCGCGCTCTCGGACCCTGCAGACGCCGATGCAGGTACAAAATCGGATGCAAGCTGAAAAAATGCAGCTTACCCGAGAGGAGCATGCAATATTACAAGCGGCAAGGGCATTGTGAAGCGATGGAAACAAAAGAGAGAGAGGAGGTTGTTCAAATCAAAAACATCAGCATCACAGTTAGAGACCACAGGCTCTTCTTTCTGAATTGTTGTTTGGCTGCTTCAACTCTTGCCCCAGTGGATCTCTATGGCCACAGAGACTTGCTGATTAACTCTGACTGCCAAGGCAGGGTAGTGGCCATGCAAATGCATGGCCACTTCCATGCCTTGGCAGTCAAGGGGTGAAATGAGAGAAGCTGTAAGTCTTAGCCCTTTCCCATCATAGAACACATTACTGACAAAAGATTTCTAAGGAAGTCTTGTGTCAGAAATGTGTGCTCGGATCTGAGAGGGTTAATGGGTTCATAGGCGTCATGTGTTTCAGTGAACTAAGGGAGAGAAACAGACACAGGGGCACTTTAGCTCGTTTACCTCTGATGATGCCTGCTGTCCATGCTTTTAGCGTGGATGGACAGCAGGTGTCAGCAAGGGTGAATGTGTTAAAACAGAGAACTGAGAAAGAGACCCTTCTAACACACTCATGAATACATAATCTTTTCTGACAGTGTTGTCTTTTTATTTTAAATTTATTTGAAACAATCAGTTTATTACAACAAATTCTTCATTTTATTCAATATTGTTCTGCCATTTTGAAGTCTCGATTAGAAAATGAAATCAGTTTGTCAGTGGTGTCTATTAAAAACTTCTGGTTAATATGACATCTTGTTCTGTTATTACATGTATTTAAAAGTTGTATTGAATTAGAACAATAATTTAACTTGAATTTTTCTTTTGACGTTTCCATGTCCCATTAATTTTTTTAACCAGGACAAAATGTCCTATCAAGTGTTTGGCTTCAGGACATTTTGTCCCATCCGGTCTCCGAGCTGGCCACATCACTGAGTAAGGATCAACATCTGTGGCAGTGTTAGTAATTCATGGTGGAAGGGAGGTAACAGCATGACGGAGCATTACTAGATCATGTCAGAATTGTTTCCATGCCGCTTTCCATTGTAAGAAGAAAAATTGACTTCTCTGGTGGATAGATATGAGATACTAGATTTTGGAACGGCCTCCCCTCTCACATCCGCCATGCTCAGTCGTTAGCAGTCTTTAAATCTCAACTTAAAACACATCTTTTCTCCATGCAGTAGAACCAACCCCCCCTCCATCTCTGCATGCCACCTGCAAAAAAAAATAAGTGTGTGTGTGTGTGTGTGTGTGTGTGTGTGTGTGTGTGTGTGTGTTATATACGCTGTTTTTATGTTAAGTTTATGTACGCGCCCTGAGCTCTTGCGAGATGGGGCGCCACAAATACCCTTTATTATTATTATTATTATATGACATGCAATGTACTAAAATATGCCTTACCTTGTACTGCGATCTTCAGATGTGGATGAGTGCAGCCTTGACCCTGGCATCTGTGAGAACGGCAACTGTTTCAACTTTGCCGGCGGTTACCGTTGTGAATGTGATATGGGTTTCGCTCCCACTGAAGATGAGAGGGCTTGTGTCGGTAAGATTTCTCTTCTGCTCTTCTGTTGGTTCCTTGATCAGCTGTGAAGCTTTGAAAGACGCTTTACTGTTCGTAATATGAAGTGTGTTGTGTTGTTTCTAATTTGTCAGGCAAGACTGTTTTAAGTGTTTAACAGTTCAGTTTCTTCTATCCATTTCGCTGACTGAATGCTTTTATGCGAAAAATGAGATTACTTCTTTGTGAACCATTCAGTTTCTTACACTTTAAACTAAATTTCTGTTTCCAGATATCAATGAATGTGATATGTTCCCCAACCTGTGTGTGAACGGTCGGTGCGAGAACGTGTTTGGTATGTTCCGCTGCATCTGTAACCAAGGCTACAAGCTGGACATTACTGGTGGAAACTGCACAGGTGCGAGTTTACTGTCCCACCGTTGATTTCTGTAATTGTCAGATTTTGAGGGCTTTTCCATCTGGATGTGTTGGGGATTTCCTAAGAAACCTCTACAACTCTGTGATCAGTCAAATATCTGGTCTTTTTAAGTTGTTTCTCTCTTTCCCCATCCCACCCCCACCCCCGCTCCCCACCCGCCTAACCCAGTCACGTGGCTAATCGGTCGAGGTCATAATGGATCTAGTGTCATTGGTAGAACTTGAAGAGGGGAGAACCAGCAACAATAAAAACAAAACAGAAAAAAATAACATGAAAATTGGAGAAACAACTTTGTAGGATGGGGCCGTTCCTCCTTGTTATTTTACATGTTCTCCAAGTGCCTCAGGTTTGTATCTCTCATGGAAATATTATTTGCACACATTGGGGTAAACTGGTGCCTGTGTGTCAGCGTTATCAAAAGGGGAAATAGCCTCACGTTCCAACTCATACATTCTGACTTTGTTCCTGAGTTACTGTAGCGGTAAATGGAGGGATGCGCTGTAACTGACTGTGGTGTTGTGCAATGTTGACAGACATTGACGAGTGTCAGAACCCAGACAACTGTCAGTACGGGACCTGCATCAACCAGAAGGGCAGCTACCTGTGTCAGTGTCCACCAAACTTTGAGAGCAACCCCACCGGCACAGGGTGTGTAGGTCAGTATGACCAGTGTTACGGTTGCTTCATCTTGTCTTACTAGACTTAACTCCCAGCGATTCTGGCTCTATCTTGTCTCAATAAACCCAACTGTACGAGATGCTGCCCTCTGCTAGGCTTTTGATAGCTTTCATGTATTTGTCTCAGACAGTGTGCATCATCCTGTGCATTTGCTTGGTAATGACTCTACGGTTGCTCATACATTTATATCTGTAAAATGATCTATAAATCTTAGTACATGAATTTGCACACCCGTTCAATGTCTTGGTTACTTTCAGGTGTTTTCTGTCTGTTGAGCAGTTGTCAGTTGTTTCAAACTTTGTTCAATGTATTCTTTGTGGAAATTGTGAGTTAACTAAACGCACGACACATTGTTTCCAGACAAGCGTGTTGGCAGTTGCTACATGGATGTTCCCCTGTACGATGTGGGTCGACTTGGTGTGTGCAATGATGAGATCGCCAGCGCTGTGTCACGGGCAACTTGCTGCTGCACTGTGGGCCTTGGGTGGGGTGAGGTGCCAGGATTCTGTGAGCCTTGTCCCAAGAATGGCACAGGTATGGCAACTTTGGTGATTAGCAAGAAGAATTAAGTTAAGCAAGAGTGTAATCGGGGGGGGGGGGGGGGGGGGGGGGGGGGAATGAATTTAGGGTTTAACTGTTATATGTACATGGTGTATTATAAAATTGAATGTTGTTTCTTTCTTAGGGGAGTTTAACAACCTTTGTCCTGGTGGCCCTGGATTCCGCCCGAACCTTGTCACTCTGGTGCTGGAGGGTAAGGCCCTCAATATCTCTTCCAACAGCATCTTATTACATACTACCAAGTGTATACTTTTATGTTGTGCTATTCTTAAACCTTATTTTATATTGTGGAGAGCGGGCACCAAAAGAAAATTTTCCGGTTTTTAACTAGACAATAAAGATGATTTGATTTGATTTGATTTAATTAGATGACGTATTGTATTGATGAGAGTATGTGAACAGTGTACTTCCTTTTCCACGTCTGTCACTGAATGTGCTGACTTGGTCAAGCTATAACCTTAGTGACCCTCTATTTCTTATGTGGCATCAGTTACAAGGTGTTTATTTTGCATAAATGGTCACCATTTCAGATATCAATGAGTGTATGGAGGTGAGTGGAATCTGTGAGGGAGGTGAATGCCAGAACACGTTTGGCTCCTACCTGTGTCGTTGTCCGTCAGGCTACAAACTGGACTCCACTAAACATCGCTGTGTTGGTCAGTTCATTTACATCTACAATACATGTACAGTCTATCTTCATATAATGAACACTTTATTCTTGATCCTGTAAAAAGGAAAACTTCGCTTGTCTGCTCCATAAAAGTACATGTACAATGTAATATGAAAACAGCAAACGACTACAACAATAACACACACACACACACACACACACACACACACACACACTCTCACACACACACTCTCACACACACACACACACACACTCTCACACACACACAGAGTATGTAATCCTAGTGTATTTGATCATTATTTGCCTTTTAACCACAGCTGTTTTATATGTGGTGTTCATAATGATAAAATCTTCCAGATATTGATGAGTGCGAAGAGAGACCTGGTATCTGCGGCCGTGGGACATGTGTCAATAAAGACGGCAACTTCAGCTGTATCTGTCCCGATGGACACATCATGATGCCTGATGGAAAGACTTGCATGGGTCAGTCACAGTTTTCATATTGAGTTTCTCCCCCCCCCCCCCCCCTACCCCCTTTTTTTTTTTACCTGCAATTCTGTCAATTCTGTCTTTTATTTGGCTGCAGTTGAACTGTTTTGTTTTCGTGCCAGTGGTGGGGTTTGTTCAGAAAGTCCTGAAAAAACGCCCAAACTTGAAAAGCTGGGTGTTAAACTTTGTTGTTGTTTGAGTTCATGTGTGTGTGCACTTAAAAATTTTCATTTTTGGGGGGTTTATGAAACCTGAAAGACACGACATAATATGTTTTGCAGATATGCGCAAGAGTCGTTGCTACCGCGACTACTACAACACAACTCTGCGACCGTACATGACAGTGTGTGAACCGGAGGACTCACTGACAGTGGATGTGACAGAGTTCCAGTGTTGCTGTCTCTTTGGTGTTGCCTGGGGATCACCATGCAGAGTTTGTCCTGCCAAGGGCACCCGTACGTTCACGTTTTTTGGGTTTTTTTGGTTTTTTTTCCTGCTTTGCTTTTTTTGTATGTTTTCTCTGTGTGTGTGTGTGTGTGTGTGTGTGTGTGTGTGTGTGTGTGTGTGTGTGTGTGTTTTCTAAATGAAGAGAGCAACTCCACAGAGTGCTTGGAGTCAGATACAAAACTGTCATTGTGGAATTATGGTGTATTTGGGAATTGTGGTGTATCTCATTTTTGCTGTTTCAGATAACTACGTCACAGTGACAAAAATGACATTAACAAATACAACAGTTTAAATTAACAAGTATATGACTGCATTTAGCAGAAGCAACATGTTTGTCTAATTGCAATAAAATTATATACCCAGCAGAAATCATAGGAGCTTAGCGTGCTGGGATTAACCTTTTATTGCCTGTGAAGTTTTTTGTTGTTGTTTTGTTTTCTTATTGTTTTGCTGGTTTGTTTTAGCATAGTTCTGCTTGGTTGAGTCTTACACATGGTTTGTTTACTGACAGGTGCATACCGTGAGCTGTGTGAGGAAGGACCAGTGAGAATAACAGGTGAATAAACACACCTTGCTGTGTCATAGTCACTGTAGTAAGCAGGTGCAGTATATAGCATCTCTTTCAAACAGCACTGTTGTCATGGCAAATCACCGTGCCTGAGTGTATTAATTAAACTGTTAAAATTCATTTGTTCTGAGTCAGTGTAAACTATGTGTTAAATAAACAGTGTAGATGATACGTATGTTCATTTGTTTCAGAGGTGAATGAATGTGAAATCTACAGAGACTTGTGTGGAAATGGTGAATGTATCGACACGCGAGGCAGTTTCCGTTGCCGCTGCTACCGCGGTTTTGTCTACAATCCTTTGACACAGACTTGTGATGGTAATATTTTCTGACTGTTCTGTTAGTGCTCATATTTCAGTCGCAGCTCTAAATGCCCCTCTTTGGAATCGCAAACATGGCAGCTTTTCTAATGATCAATCTGAATTCCTCTTGAGAGAAGAAATGTGAAAAATGGTACTGACTGGTTGGTTGAGGTCAAGCAGCAAAATCTTAGTGTAGATTCTAGAGGTTTTTATGACCTATTTGAACTGTTTGTATCATATGCTCCAGTCATGACTGTAAGTCGTTTTGAAATGCACTTTTGTGTCTTTGAAATTAATTGTCTGTGGGAGTAGCATATGAGTCTGTCTTGATGGGAATTGTCCCTAGGTAAAGCTCGTCCAGCTGGGAATTGTTTGGTTGGGAATGAATTGTGTCGACACATTTTACTCTGTTCTTTATGTATGTGTGTCTGACAGATGAGGATGAGTGCCAGCGTCAGCCCAACCCATGTATCGGTAATGCCCAATGTCTCAACATGCCAGGTAGCTTTACTTGTGATTGCCCCGATGGATATCGCATTCTCCCCGACGGCAGACGCTGTGAAGGTTTGTAAACCACAATGTGTTTTCTGTTCAGTCCCACTCAGTATGCAGGCAAGGTGATAATCTCAGATTATTCACAGAAAGAAGTGTTTGTGAGAAATAAGGAATTCTTTGACTGTTGTTCTGTGACATAGGCATATTTGTGTATGTTTTTGTAATTTTGTTTTGTTGTTGTTGTTGTTTTAATTCCAGGTGTTTGTAATTTTCTTATTTGTTCCAGATGTGAATGAATGCGAGGAGATTGCAGGCATCTGTATGAATGGAGAGTGTATGAACCTTCAGGGCAGCTTCAGCTGTATCTGTAAACCTGGCTTCCACCTCTCACCTGACAGGACCACCTGCACAGGTAGCAAACCTATTTGGTTGGGGTGTGTTGGGGGAGTAGGGGATGGTTTGAATGGAGGTCAGCAAATCATGATAAGTAAAACATTTCTTTCAGCATCTACTGTACGGTTCATACTGGAAACTTTCTGTTTCAAGCCAGTTTGTGGAAAGGTGTAGAGTGAATTTTCTTTATTTTCAGATATGGATGAATGCATCATGCGTCCAGGTGTGTGTAGGAATGGCTCGTGTGACAACATGGATGGCAGTTACCGCTGTCACTGTAACCCTGGTTTCCGACTGACAGCGACAGGGGAGTGTGAAGGTAAGCAGTTAAACATTATTTCGCAGGAAATAGAACTGATGTTTCACATTTATGCAATGAGCATTTTGTCTCTTATCTCCTAAAAAATCATACAAGTTTTACACAATCACACAGTTTTACTTATAATCGTCAGGTCAGTAGCCACCATTTTAGGCCACTATTACACATCCTCGAGGCATGCATTCGGCCCGAGAGCCCAGGCTGTTCACTACCAGAAAGGGAATTGAAATCAAATTTATGGATTTTTTTTTTTCATAGAACATCCCAAAAATATTATTAGTGTTGAATGACTTGACCGTTTGTGTTGTAGATATTGATGAGTGTCGCACCATGGTTGGTGTGTGTGAGAACGGACGTTGCATCAACACCCAGGGAAGCTTCACGTGCCAGTGTCAGCGTGGATACACACTCACTGCTAGCCAGAACTGCATCGGTAAAGCCAACATTTGGCACACTTCATCTATAGTACAGAAGATCCCTTAATACAACTACTACTGGTTTTGTCAAGAAACAAATATGTCATCAGCAATGAGTGATCATGGAAAGCTCCTGAAAAAAATTTGCGTACATTTATTGTGTATCATTTGAGTCATGGCAGTTGTTAAATGCCGAGAATGTTCTCCCGAAGAGGAGGGCAGTATTATAGTGTAAGAAATATAGGAAGGATAATTTGGTTTCAAAACATGACATCACACTTTGAACACAGGCCCAACACCAGCATGACAATAACAAAAGTGGTGATGCTGCTGTATGTATTAAACTGACCTTTCAGTGAGCAGCTTGTTTGACCAAGAGGGGATAAGAAGAAAAGGAAGGAGATATTATGAAGAGGGGGAAATAAATGCAGATGACTGAAACTTTTGTGATTTGGGTTTTCAGGTAAACATTCCTTTGTTTGTTTCTTTTAATTTTCCCCCAGATATTGACGAGTGTGTGCAAGGTCGGGATGTGTGCAGGAATGGAGAGTGTCAAAACGTGGAGGGATCCTACATCTGTGTATGTAGAGACGGGTACCGCCTGTCTCGCTTCAGGGATGAGTGTGTTGGTAAGTCTAAACTTCTCATCTTTACATAAAATTGCCACCTCATCTTAAAAAGTTAGGGGCAACCCTAGTGTACGTTTATCAAATGACCAGTATGCACAAGTAATATGTGCTCAGCTTTGTTCCAAAGCTGTTTTAGTGTTGATTACAGTGCACAGTAATCCAGTGTAGGTGCATTTCATGTTTTGACGGTTTGGGGGTCAGGTTTATATGATTGTATTGGTCATGTATTAAATCGTAGGAAAAGCGGCCTTCTCTCATGACATACAGGAAAGAGATATAATTATGTTCTTTAGTATCTTCAGTACACATTTTACTGTTTACCGTTGAGTTTCTTGACTCGATGTCCATAATAGACAACTCCAGTCCTGTTAATCAAGAGGGGTGAGCTCCAAGAATTCAGCTAATCACTTGCCGTGTCATAATGAGCACAACGCATGACATGGTCTAGCAAATTTTCTTGCCAGACACTACTGTAGTTTGATGTGACTGAAACGTGGAAAGAAAGCGGCCGGTCCATTGACGTCATTTGAAAAAAAAAGAACATTACATCAATGTCTTTCATCTTGAAATCACCCCTTTTTCCAAAACATAATGTCATGGGCTTTCTGTGTTTTGCCAATACCCGGCAGAGTCAAGGGGCGGGGCTTTGGGCTTGCCGAGTGGAGTTGTCTGTTGTTAGGCATGCAATGGAGACGATTGTGCATATGTTAATTTGTAATTGTAGATATCAATGAGTGTCGGGAAGAGGAGGGTATTTGTTACAACGGACGATGTGAGAACACAGAAGGAGGCTTCGTCTGTATCTGTCCCTCTGGTTTTGTGCGTACACTGGATGGGAAAGCTTGTCTTGGTAAGTCACCACTTGTCTCGATATGGAGAATCATTTACAAAAAAGAAACAAACAAAACAGTGGAACTGCCTTTTTTGCACTTACTGATCGATTGTTTAATCAGTAAATAGTTTCTGATATCTGTTTCATTGGAATTGTTGATAAGTGACATATTTTTCAGTGTGTGTGTGTGTGTGTGTGTGTGTGTGTGTGTACATGTGTCTTTCTGTCTACCCCTCCGTCTGTCTGCAGCCGCGAATTAGTCTTTGTGGCTTGCGCGGCTTTAAACCCTAAAAACTCACTCACTCACTCCTCCGTCTGTCTGTCTGTCTGTGTTCTTGCAAACAGTGTGTAGATGTCTCTTTTGAGTTTTGGTGTTCTTTCTTTGAAATGACAAGCAGAATGTCTATGAGAGGTGGTTCCTGTTTCAGACACCCGTAAGGGCACTTGCTACAACAAATATGAGTTTGGACAGTGCTCCAGTCCCTTTGTTGGCAACTTATCACGGGGCTGAGTGTTGCTGCACCAGTGGGGAAGCATGGGAGATTGACAGACGATGTACAGAATGTCCCAAGCCTGGTGACGGTCAGTAAACAACTCCCCATACCTCTCTCTCTCTCTCTCTTCATCATGGAATAAAAAGTACAGGGTGTAGGTTGCATTCATGATAACGTAGTAAAAATAGGACCTTGTTGTGCACAGATTTTTGATTTCTTGATGTAGAGGATAATAGCATGCTTTTTCAACTTATGACTGTTTTGTATTGCAGTTGAGTTCGAATACCTTTGTCCAGAAGGTTATGGGTATGTCACCATCTCACCAGAGGGAGTCGTCTCAGGTTAGTGTCATTAACAAAACTATTGATAGGAACATCTAATGGCTTTTGGTATTATTATTATTGAGTTGTTATTGTTTTGTCTTTTTGTTCTTGCTTGGATATTTCTTTCATTCTGTTTGCATTTTGTCTCGCTATTTACATGTACACATTCACATAACTTGAAAAAGTTTATAGATGTTCACACACTCGATCCCCATCAGCATGGATGATTCTGTGTGGTTGTTACAGATGTGAATGAGTGTCTGTTGAACCCTGGGATCTGTAAGAATGGGTTCTGTATCAACACTGACGGTTCATTCCGCTGTGAGTGTGGGCCTGGGTTTCAGCTTGATGCTAGTGGTACCAACTGTGTAGGTGAGTATTACCTGATGCATTGTGATCACTGAGTTTAGCAACATTGAGCAGTTGAAGGGGACATGAATTTATAAGGGCTAGATAATCTAGGGGATTCAGTGTCAGCAACAGACAGAACTGACCTGACTGCTGCTCTGACAGTAGACTGTAGTACTGTCGTGAACTTATATTTGATTTGTTCATTTGTACTTTCCGAATGCAGAAGACCAGATAATGATGTTCTTTGGGAAACTTGGTCAACCATATAGCATCAGTATGTGATGGTTTGATTACTTACCTTCCAGACAAAAATGAGTGTCTTGACCGTGCAATCTGTGGCAATGGGACGTGCATGAACAACGAAGGCAGCTTCC
Organism: Batillaria attramentaria; assembly: GCA_018292915.2. Lineage (NCBI taxonomy): Eukaryota > Metazoa > Mollusca > Gastropoda > Batillariidae > Batillaria > Batillaria attramentaria. The sequence goes on from JACVVK020000070.1 coordinate 1,458,991, forward strand.
GGTGCATGTGTAATGTGGGATTTGAACGTGGTGCTCAAGAGGTTTGCCAAGGTGGGTCAGACTGCATGCTTACTGCTTGCGTTTCAGGATAATCCTTTGGAGTTAAACGGGGATACAGGAAAAAGATCAGAGGATTTAGAAATAATTTGTGAAAAGTGAAAAAGGGATTTTCAGACTAATTAATACCTCTATGGCTTTAACAGGGCAAAGCATTAACAAACTGTTTCAAGGACTTCGGGAATACTATCTCCTCTAGAGAGAATGTGTTGAGGTTTTTAGGAGTAGTGCATGAACACGGAAATAATTAACGTGGACAGAGTTAATATTGACTTCGGTACCACCAAATTCTGTTTTTCGAAAGGGATAATGTAGGTGACAAAGTGATGAGAATTAGATGTAGGTTCACTGTGTACAAAATTACGGTGTCGCTACTCTTTCAGATGTGGACGAGTGTGACAGTTCAGCCAACCAGTGCGCCTTCCGTTGTTTCAACATGCCCGGCACATTCCGCTGCATCTGTCCCATGGGTTACAAGGTGGCCGCAGACCAGCTTCACTGTGAAGGTGAGACAAGACGACAAGTAAATACGTGGAGCACACATAGAACACAGTTGTCCAAACATTATATAATGATCTGGACATACGGGCATATTTTGTGCTAGTGATCATTCATACGATTGATGGATCATATATATGTCTTAGTTCTTAATTTCTCTGTGTATTTCAAATGTTCATTTCTCTTTCGCCAGATGTTGATGAGTGCACGACCCCAGCCAACAAGTGCAGGTATGCCTGTAAGAACACTGTTGGCTCCTTCCTGTGTGTCTGTCCTGAAGGTTTTTCCCAACGCGGAGCTGATGAGTGTATTGGTAAGTCTTCTCTTCGTCTCTGTTCCATTCCATTCACTTTGTGTGTGTGTGTGTGTGTGTGTGTGTGAGTGTGTGTGTGTGTGTGTGTGTGTGTGCGTGCATGTTTTGTTTTTATAATTATTTTGATTTTTGGGTCTTTTCTGGTTGGTGTTGTTGTTGTGGTAGTGGGAGTTTTGGGTTTTTTTTGGGGGGGGGTTGGTTGGTTTCTGTTTATTGTTTTGTTGGGTGTTTTAGCTGGTTGGTTGGTTTTCTGGGGTGGTGTTTGTGGTGGTGGAAAGGGTTGTTTGGGTGTGGACATACTCAAAATGAGGGACAGACTTTATTGTGCTGACAGAAAGAACGTGTCGTGTTTTACCAGTCTGCCCAGTTGTTCACAAGCACAAACTAGTGAGACAGTATGAACTACAGACTGCAGAAGCAGCTGAACAGTGCCTAACATGGCAGGAATATCACTTGGATACTGTTTCTGTCTACAGACATTGACGAGTGTCGCACAGTGCCAGGGATTTGTCAGAATGGACGATGCTATAACACACAGGGTGGTTACCGCTGCCAGTGTAATCCTGGCTATGAGGCTACAGAAGATGGAAAAGCCTGCTTTGGTAAGATTGCTCTAGCTGTTAAGTCACTACCTGTTCAGTTCTGCTACAATAGATGACTCCACTCCTGTCAATCAAATGGGCGGTCCCCCACGATTCAGCTCAGTGCATGCCATGGCATAATGAGCACAACACATGACATGGTCTGGCAGACTCTCTTGCCAGACACTACAAAGAGGGAAGCATGTAGTTTGATATGACTGAAACGTGAAAAGAAAACAGTAAGTCCATTGACGTCATTTGAGGAAAACAGCCATTCATCTTCAAATCATCCTGTTTCCCATACAGTGATATCATGGATGTGCTGTGTTTTTACGTGGCAGAGTAAAGGGGCGGGGCTTTGGCCTCCGGGCTTACCAAGTGGAGTTGTCTATTGTTGACAAAGTGAGAGAAAAAAATAACTCTCTCTGTCTCAGATACATATGCTGAAATAAACCATATGTGGATTACCTGCAGTGTGGTTCAAACATGTACATTTTATTGAGACTCTAGAAAACTACTTGTTTGCTATTTTTGTCACCAGACCGTCGCCTGGACTATTGTTACCTTGAACTTGTTGCTGGACGATGCGAGAGGACCCAGGACCTTGCACGACTGACCAAGGCTGAGTGTTGCTGCTCTCTGGCGGCCGCCTGGGGACGGTCTTGTGAACGCTGTCCACCTGTTGGATCCAGTATGTCTTCTTACACCTTTTACTGTTGGCGTTGTACTCTGTTCTTATTCTTGACTGGGAGTCTCACTTAATTCAGTCAGTAGGGCAGCTGTGATAAAATAAAATTTGCTGTGAAAATGAATTTCACTATTATCATCATTATTATTTTTTTGATAAACAGCGGTAGCCAGTATATCTAGATATTATGAATGAAACGGGGTGATTGGTGCTCTGGGGCTGTTGGTGATCTAGCGGTTAAGACATCGCCTCCAATGCGAGAGGCCAGGTTCGTGTCCCACTCCGGGCAAAGAATTTTCCATCTTGTGTGTGGCACCGTTCATTCAGGCCGATTGTCAGGGGTTCTCTCCAGATACATGTACTTGAGCTTCCTCCCCCTCTGCTTTGGAAATGTTCAGCCCACAAAATTAAAAATAAATGCAATTCTGATTTCCAACACTTAAGTTGCTGAGCTGACTCTTTGCACCACAAGATTGTAATGTGTTCATGTCCAGTTTGTGAAAAAAAAATGCCTGTGATTCACATGAGCATGCATGTTGGGTTCAGTTCACAGCACTTTGAGCCAAATCAAGAAATTGGATGAAGTGCCCTATACAACACACAGTTATCATTATTCTTACTACATAGTCTTACCTGTATATAGTCTCACCTCTTGTAGCCAGCGAAAGTGAGCTCAGGCCCACTTCTGTAACAACTACTACTGTAAAGTTTTGTTTTTGTGTTTCAGTGGCATTCAACAGACTCTGTCCTATGGGGCCAGGCCTTACACCTGATGGAAAAGGTTGTGTTAAAAATCCTTCACTTTGACATCTTATATTGAACTTGAAGGTTTTATGTATTCAGTAACACAGTGTCCTGTTAGCAAAGCCCCCCCCCCCCCCCCCCCAAAAAAAAAATAAAAAAATAAATAAATAAATAAAAATAAAATAATAAAAAAAGTTATTAAGAAATATATTTCATAAATTTCAATTAACAAAAAATTGCTTTTCTCATTGCGATTATACCGTATTCCAGAGGAAGGACAGCCACAAGATCTGTTTTATCAAAACTATTTCTTTTTGAATCAACAGATATTGACGAGTGTTCCAGCATGCCAACAGCCTGTGCAAACGGCCGTTGTTTGAACACCATGGGTTCATACCGCTGTGTCTGTGACAAAGGCTACAAGACAGATCAGTCTGGCAAGAGATGTGTTGGTAAGTGTAGTATCTGGTTAACAACATACCTTCCTCTTGCCTGCTGTTCTTGTCGTTTTATCTTCCCTCCACAGGCAACTGATCTTACTCAGTTTCAGTCTGACATTTCAAGACTCAGCCAGCTTATAATAATAATAATAATAATGGATATTCATATAGTGTTTATACTCAGCAAGCTCTACGCGCTTACAAAGTTAGGAAAAACAAGAGAAAATAAAATAAAATGGCCTGAAAATAATGCCATGAAAGGTACACAATAAAAGACACACAATAGAAGACACAGCAATTGTGGTGCGCACGCGCACACACACACACGCACACTCACTCACACACACACACAGTTCTGTCAATACCTCATTACTGCTGCTGGGCTGAGAATAAGTGTGTTTTTGCTGCTGTTCTAAAGGTGGGGACCGAATCTGGAATGATGCTTTCTGTTCTTTGGAAGAGTAGTCCAAAGGGTGGGTCCTAGGTGCGAAAACCTGAGTTATTTTGTTAGTGAGTTACTGTGATAACTTTTAGTTTATGAGTTACTGTGATCACTTTTTGACCAGTGTCTAATCCTGTTTCACTTGTGATGGTACGTTTTGGTTTCAGATGTGGACGAATGTCAGCAGAGGCCCAAGGTGTGCGAGTACACCTGCTCCAATACCGTGGGCTCATTCATCTGTGGCTGCCCACCTGGCTTTGTACTTAACATGGACCAGCGCACCTGCAGAGGTACACAACTAGCTTTTCAGTGTTAGGGGGTGCGGTCCTATAGTCTCCACTGTTATCACAAAGTTTGCGCTTACTCTGAACAGGGAAGACGTTTAGATATTATCACTCAATCACTGCTTGTTGCAAACTGGGTGATAAAGAAGAGGAATAAGTCACTGTTCAGTCAATATGCTCAGAAAATGTGTGTTTTCAGTACCATTTCCAAAGGTGAACATCAAGGAGTCTGGAGTTGGTACTAGGCATTTAGTTTTATGACAATGGTGTTACAGACCTGGACGAGTGCACGACCATGCGCCACGACTGCCAGTTCAGCTGTATCAACACACCAGGCAGTTTTGAGTGTGAATGTGGACCTGGATATCGCAAGGGGCGTCGTGGACAGTGTCGAGGTAATGACATGTTTCTTGATCACCTTTGCTATGACTGACAAAGTTGTCAGTTACACATGCGAGACATTGGTCTGTTAGCAGGAAAATGTGGTCCCTGTGTAACTACAGTACTTTGATTCTTAGTTGCATTCAGCAGCCTAAGGTGCTATGGTTCCCAAGATGTGTCAACAATGGTATTTATGAAAGAACAGTGCAGTAAATCGATGCAACAGATTACTGATTGACGTTTTCTTCCCTGCAGATATTGACGAGTGTGCTGAAACACGTGATGTGTGTGGACCTGTGGGTACTTGCCACAACACAGCCGGCAGTTACGAGTGTGTGTGTCCTCGGGGCTACAAACGTGACAAGACAGGCACAAGGTGTATAGGTGGGTCTATGTTTCTCGTATTTTCTAAACTGCAGAGCATATGCATGTACTAGACAGCTTGTTCATTTTTGCCCTCATCTTTATCATTGTAACTGTTCTTGTCACCGGTGTTCTGCAGACCAGGATGAGTGTGAGGACGGCAAATGTGAAGGGGAATGTGAGAACACACCAGGCAGCTTCAAGTGTATCTGTCTCCCAGGCTACAAAGAACACTTTGGCAACTGTATTGGTAAGTCTGCCTCAGGGTTTCCTTGCTGAAGGTCTAGCCCTTCTTCAGGGCTGTTAAAATGTCACGTAACCTTACTGCTCAGTCATCCTCTCTACCAGTATGGACAGTTCCTATCTTGTCCAGGTAGAGCACAACTTTGGACTAAAAGTAAAACAAAATACATGTAATGCACTTGTCAGGTTGGTGCCTGAGAACAATATCCTCAACTTACCTAAAGCAGTTTTTACTGTACCAATCTCTGATGACTTGATGCTTGCATTTTGCCAGCCTTGCCTCTGCTTTAATATTCTGAATTTAAATACCACGGTAAACAAGTTGATTCTTGTTCGGCATTTGTTTTTTTGCTGATTATGGGCTGAGTCCATATGGAAAGTGGCTTTTATTGTGGGTGACAAATTTGAATGGAAAATTTGAGATTATTTCTGAAACTGAAGTGCACCGTTTCATGACGAGGTGAAACTCGGTCAGCCCTTTACAGTTTGCGCAATGTACGGCTTTTTTCCAGATGACAATGAGTGTGCTGACAGCTACGTGTGTGGTCTGGCTGTGTGCCTCAACACCCAGGGAAGCTACGACTGTCAGTGTGGTGGAGGGCTGTCCTTTGACCTGGCATCTCTGGGATGTGTTGGTCAGTTAAAGTTACTTTTCTGTACATGTTTGAATGTTTGGCCATAGCTGTTTCATGTGTCTCGTCTTTGTTATTTGTAATGTTGAGAAATACAGTATTCAGATTTTTTGCAGTCTACAACTTGGCTGTATGTGGTTCATTTGTTTCATTTCATGTCCACTGTAGGGATGGAAGTTCATTCTGGGCTGTTTGTATTAGATTGTTGTGTTGTATGATATTTTTGTATGGATTTCAAAATGTATTTCCAGACCAGAATGCATGTGGCGGTGATCCTTGCCTGTTTGGCTGTTCTCCAAATGGCAATGGCTATGGCTTCAGCTGTGGCTGTCCTCCTGGCTATGTTCCTATTGGCAAGGGTGAGAACTCTATCACTCTACTCCACTTGAACATTTTAAAGTTAATAGATTTGATTGATTGATTGATTGATTGATTGATTGATAGAGCAATTGATTCATTGGTTGGATGGTAGATTGATTCATTCCCTGATAGGATGGCTGATTGATTGACTGATTGATTTCTTCAAGATTTCTGTCTGAAGCAGCAGTCATTTGGTTGTTAATTTTTTTTTAATGCGTTTCCCCAGCTCTTTGATGCAGATCAAACTGATTTTACCTTGCAGCCACTGCATGACAAGCAACCCATCCATCACTCAGTACCCACCAGGTGTCCAGCTGCCTCACGAGCCCAGCCCATCCACAGGACAGCTGCCACCAGGTGAAGGCTGTTACCACTGTGACCACGACTTTGGTGATCTGCCGCTCTCACGTCGTGCCAAACGAAGCACCACCACCATGGAGCAGACAGAGGAGGAAACCATTGAGCTGATGGTCGATGCCGTCAGCAAGCGGTCTGTAGTGGAGAAGATGATGACTGTCGGGGAGGTCGTCAGGTTGCGTCGCAGTGCTGACCCATTCCACTTGCCGCACACACACTTTGTGAGTAGTTGCAGAGTTTTTAGTTGACTATATTCACAAGATCTGAATGCATCCGCAAGCAGTCATGGAAATACAAATAATTGTAGCCTCTGTCTGCGCAATGGTTACTTTCAGGGCTGAGGTTTCCTTGCACATTGCGTGAACTATATGTAATATACATGTACTGATATATCACATCGAGCAGCAAATATACATTCTTTTTCTTTTTTGTTTTAATTACAGAAGAATTCCAGTCTCACCAAAGCGTCAAAGGAGTTGATGAGCCATCGGATCTCTTATGAGAATGAAACAATCGTTTTGCGACTGAAGCACAAACAAACTCGCCCTAAAGTTCGCATCATCAAGGTGCTGCCTGCCCTCACTGCGCTCAAGCACAACGTCAGATACACCATCGTCCGCGGCAACGAAGATGGCCTCTTCTCCATGCATGAGCGCCACGGCATCAGCTCCTTGCATTTCACACACAGACTCAAGGAGCCTGCACAATTCCATTTGGAAATTGAGTGCCAGCCCATTGCAAATGATGTAAATGTAGAGGGAAAGAAAGTTCATCTAGATGCTTACTCCATAAGACTTCTGATACTGGTGGAGTGACAAAACACATGGTGCTAGTTAATCCAGTGTTATTAGTCTACCATGTCCGCAGTTGTGCTCCTTTGTGCCTGTCGCTATAACAATGCTTGACTTGTACTTTTTTAAAAAGAACTCTCTGCTAAAAACTTCAGTGTGAAGTGTCCTCCACACTTTGAATGTTTGTTTGTTTGTCCGCTTGTGACTGTCAAAGTGTTGAATATAAGAACAAGTATACTGATATTCATTTACATAGCTTTCACACTGCCTTAAACTTTCGTATGGTTCACTTTGATAGGCCTACATCTTATGGTATTTATCATCAATGATTTTCTTTGTGCTGGCTCTTCCTTGGAGTCTGATATTTGGCATCACCTTTACGTGATGGAAAAGGACATCAAACCCCCAAACCACCACAAGCCTACCCCTTAATCTTACAACAAAATTGGGGCTCAGAAAATTAGCATCTGCATAATTATTGTGTATGTGTTTAATTTACTTTTTGCCCAACGCTTCAAAATACATGTACTCTAAACTTGAACCTTTAAGTAGATTTTCAAAAAGAATTTCTTTCAAAGACAACTGAAGGTTAAAAGATCAGCCATAAATAGGAAGAGTTGTAGCAGAGTGGCAGGGATATTGTAGTTTTAGATTGTCTAATGTCACTACAGGTGGTGAATACATACATCTTTACTCAGTGAAATGTTTGACCATTTTCAACAAACGTGATGATAAATTCATGGTGTTGACTATCTGGGTTACTGTTTCACCTTTTGTACTGTTAGATCAGACAAAGCTGACAAAAGCCTGATGGGCTGAAGACATCCATTTTGTGCACTCATTTTGTCCATCATTTTGATTTTAAAAGGCACGCAAGAGAAAACTGTTATCAACGTACCTTGTCAGATAAAACCTATTGGTAGCCTCACATAAATGAATGCACAAGTTTGACATCATTGCCAACGATTGATGTAAATAAAGTTTTACATGTTTATGCGTAAGATTTTATATGTTTATACACTAGGTTTGACATGTTTGTGCATGTACATTATCATGTTATACAAAACCTGTGGACAGCAGAGTAAAGAGCACATTTACTCTTCCACAGCAGGCTACTCCTGCTTCATCTGTGAACACCATGTACCTGTAAATAAGAAAGTAAATGTCATACATATGTGTAAACAGTTGTGCTGTTGTACTGCATTTCATGTGCGCACTATTAACATTAGGCTATGCGTGTGTACCCTGCTTAGAAATAACGTGTACGGCTGAAAGAGATCTGGGATACCAAAGCATTTTAGCCCATGAATTGTGCAGGCACTGCAGTAAGCATTTTACTGACAATAAAACAAGTTGTGTCTACACAGTGCAATTGCTAGTGATTTGAATGTTCAGTTATGGGCATGTAACATTTGTGAACTCCTTCAGCAGCTGATGATCAGTGATCACTGATTGAAGTATCAAATACATAGCGATCAGAAATTAAAATGAAGTGCTTCATAAGAGCTGAATTCAAGCGGAATCTAAGAAAGTAAAAGACAACAGCTGATTTTGGCAACTGAAGGAATGTGGAGTATGTTCTCTTCAGCTTATTTCCAAACTTGTGAAATGTTCACATTTGCAGTAGAGACATTCTGTCTCTCAGAGTGTCACCACGCTCCAGCCTACCTCTTGGAATACTTAATTGCCATCCGCCACCTTTCCCAAAAAAAACTGTGTTAACACACCCACCCGGCCACCCTGTCTTATCACTACTCTCTGGTCAAACAAAACCAGTCGCTTAATGGCATGGGTTTCATATTGGGGCTGCTATCACTGAGGACGTGTGCAACACTTGGGACCAGTGTCTGCGGAGTTTGTCATAGGAGGGAGGTGGAGTGATAGCCTCTGGGAGTATGAGAATGTTGTAGGGGTTCATTGTCTGCAGCCTGATCACGTCTTCTATATTCCTAACACTTCATCTCTGATCTGCTGTACGAGTGGATGTACAGAGTGCTGTGAATATTATGATTGTATGCTGTTAGACTTGTGATTATGCAAACATATTTGTAACATTTTACTGTTTTATTTGTAATGGATAAGTAATAAATTTTTGTCAAAATAAACCCCTTCAAATGTGTAAACTTTTTATTGTGGTTTGAGATTGTTGTGTTGATGCCGCGTTTTCCTTCCTGGTTGGTGGTGGTTGTATATAGTTATAATACATAGCTTTCTATTACCAAGCCTGTTTACAGAAAAGAGGTACATCACTTCAGTTGATGCCACATTAAGTGTTGCATGGTGATAAACACTAAACGCTTCTCTCTGTGTGTTGGGGGGGGGGGGGGGTGGGGAGGACTCCTGCTGTGTAGTTTGTCACATAACACCAGCATCGTTTGCACCAGACGGGTGAACTCATTTCCATCACACGACCCACAACTGTTAGTTCTATTTTCAAGGTTACATGGCACCCCATACAAATAACGAATGCGCAAAACTGAAGCACTTTAGCGCAAAGACGTCATGCAAAATACTTTATACTTCGTCGTTTTAAGACAAGAGTCAAAGAAGAGCACAAGTGTTGTCAAATCACGAGTTGTCTTCTCCTTTATGTACAAATGCCTTCTTTTTTGAAGCAATAATACACAAGCTGTATAAAAACTGATGACACAAACTTCAAGTGTATACAGATTGGTTTATCTTAACAAACAATTGTCACTAAGAGTTTAGAAAGTATGAATAATCGTTATCAAACTGTACGCATTTCGTCTCCAGCACAGTTGTCGTTCTTCGACAAACATTATCTGCGTTCTATCTCATTGGCTAAAGTGAGGGCGGAAGCCAACATCAGACGACGAAGATATGGCCGCTTATGGGTATGTTGGTTACTTCGAGACAAAGGTTTCTCGAAGCTAATTCATTTAGCGTACCGATTATACGAAAACGTGGATAAGAGATTCTTCAGATATTCCCTATTAAAATTCAATGAAATGTTCGTGTGATATGTGTGAAAATAATCACGAAAACGAAACGCGTCTGTGTCTGACAAGGTCGACGACTGAGACTCGCATCTTCCAGTTGTAAAATTTTTGTCAGGGAAAGCTTGATAAACGTATCGGTTCACTACCTGCCATAAAAGCGAAGAACAGGAATACATTTGCTAGTTTAACATTACTGTAACTATTTCTTTATGTTACCAGGAACTATGTTCCTGCACAGTTCCCACCACAGCAGTCAGAAAAGAGCAGTTTGGAGGCAGCGGCTGAAGCCGCTGCAAAGGTCAATGCTATGCTGATTGCCAAAGGGAAACTCAGGCCTAATCAAATAAACAATAATCAGCAGTATCAGAAAAAGGTTTGTGTACATGTGTGCCTTTACTGTTCTTTGTTAATCTGTCTCTCTTCCCAACATTTACACAAGCGTGCATATTTGTCACCACTGCCCCAGTAACTGTAAAGTACTGGTACTAGTGGTACTGGTAGTGAGTAAGCATGTGATGAAAGGTGCTGTTGCTACCATTACTAGCTTTTATATAGAGAGACCTTTTTTGTGCAACACACTGACATATGATGGCCATGCATATGGGTCAAACTCGGTTACAACTTAGTACAATGTTGAATGAATGTGATTTAACTACACTGTCACCGGCTGCTGCATATTGGCGTAGGTCAGCTGTACGCAAGCCTGTCTGTGCATCATATGCTTGTTTCTTAGTGGTACAACAGCTCAGAACAATCTGTGAACCTAAACACTAAAAATTATGGCCTGCTAAATTTTCCTTTCTAGTTCTACTCCTTTGTTTTTAGGGGATATTGTGGGATAGGGTGTATAGTAACAACCAACTTCGTTTGGCCAGAATGATTTACGTCCATTGAGGAAAGTTTGTGTAATGTCAGGGACCACTTTTATTTCCTAACTTTTTTGCCTTTGCATTTCTCATCAGTCAAGTTGCTTTAGAAAATACAATTACAGACCTTACCCTGTTAGAGTTGGGTTAATACTGTTATTGTAAGTGTAGTGTGAATAAAACCATTCTGGAGTGAGTTAGCAGATAGGAACACAGGACTTGTGTCTTACCGTGTATTTATTAATGCAGTTTGTCAGGCGTCTTTTGGAAACTAACATTCAGTGTTCCTTATTACACACATACATGTATACATGTATACATCACTCACTAATATGTGTTATATGTGCATCGTTTACACAGAGCTTTTGAGGCTTTGCATCATTGATATACAAAATGACTCTCTGAATTTGACAGATGGGGTCAAAGTGACGGTCAGGTTTGAAAGCTGTATCTAGTGTAAGAAACACTGAGTACCGGGATTGATGTCATGTTATTTTTGCATGCTTTCAGGGAAACACTAGCAATATGGTAGCTGCAGAAGTAGAGATTAATGATGCTCCTCTGTCCATGAGAAACATGCTGACCAGAGGCCCAACTCAGGAGGAGGTACTGGTTCCTATTCATTTATTTCTTCTTTATTATGATTTATGAACAAAATTATTTCTCAGAATCCTGATCTGATCATTGTAGATCTCACACTATAATAGTATCTGTATTGCTGTTTTTCTTACAGTACAACTTAATTTGCAAGAGAAAGTAAAATGGTTTGGGCATTTACTCTTTAGATTTAATATTTATTTTGAGATTTTACACATTTCCATGTGGCATGTCAGCCGACTATGATATATATTGTACTTTGATAAAACCTTGGGTAAGAGTAAGGTCAGTATGCTTCACTTTTATCGAAAGTGACTTTCAGTTTCAAAGTGCATTTTTTTCTGCAGATTACTAAAGCCAGTGGAGCGGCTGTTTCTACAAGGGGTCGATATATGACTCCAGGTGAAAAGATGAAAAACATTTCAGGGTAAGACTGTCATTAGTTAGTTACATCAGTGCTTTAGTTTAGGTTTCATATTTTGGAGCACATTGACAGTGATTGAGAAATAATTAGGAGCTGTTTTCATATATATATATTTATGCAGAAAACAAGTACAATTTTTTTTCTCTTGTGCACAGGGAACGGCCACTGTATTTATATGTACAGGGACCCACTCAGGACTTGTCAACGGTAAGCTATTTCATCTTAGTTGCACACACTTTCACACAAAATGTACCCATTTATTTACTTAACACATTGAAGTAAATCTGAACACTTTAAACTGAATGCATGCAAGCTTCTATTGTTTTTGTTTGGTTAGCTGGTTGATCATATGTGTGGGTTTTTAAAAAATGTATTTTAAAAGTTCAATCCACGCGCTTTAAATTTTCAATCGAAATGTGTGAAACTTTCATTACTTTTGTTACAGTGGCTGTGCAGCGCATCAATGAGATTTTGATGGGGAGTAAAGGAGGGGGGCCAACCGGTGGGGGCTTGGTTCGAACATCTGCCCCCTTGCCTCCACAACCACAGCCCCCCAGTCCAGCCCCAGGACCAGGGCTTCTGCCAGTTCCTGGCATGCAGATGCCCCCAGTTCATCAGCCCCCTCCCATGTTGGCCGCACCTGTTCAACCTCCAGAACTACAGCAGGTGAGTACAAGAGATTTGCAGTGCAGATTTGCCTATAATGTGGAATATGGTGTTTGTGGGTCTTATGTATCACACAGGCATGAGTTCTTGTACATCCCTGGTTAAATTTACACCCCAGAAGACCTCAGAGCTGGGCATGCACCCCAATATGCCCGAGTAGGGGGTGGATGGGTGGGTGGACTATTTCTTAGCGCCACCCAAAAAGAGTATGTGTATGATCTGCAAACAGTACTGTGTCTGCATTTGGCACAGTTCTGACTTCCTTTTCTCGTTTGTGTAAACTCCACTTTCACCCTCAGTCACAGCAGGTAGACGTGACATTATTCTGTTCAAAGTCACTTTAAGGACAGCAGTAGTTCACTAGTTAATTAATACAAGTGGATTTGGGAGTAGATAAACCAAGGGTTTGCTTACACAGAAAGCGAAGTTGATGCAGGAGAATGCAAGATGAGCATTGTGATGTGATCAAAAAAGTGAAGCAAGCTTGACTTGCAATGTGCATACAGTTGCCAGCGTACCTACAGTCATCATGGGCACCTGCCCACCACCATCCCTCCGCCCCTCCGACTACCTCACCAGACCAAGTACGTCCCAGTCATTTCAAAACTCGTGGAATAAGTGTGCCACATAGTGCTGGCATATGATGGTGCTGTGGCACAGTTCAGATGCTGTCCAGCCACCTTTGTAGCAGGAACCTCTTTTTGACTCATTCAGTGTGTAATTATCCTCTCTCTTTCATTGTGCAGATGACTGTTGTTGAAGAGAAGTTGTACATTGGTCTTGAACATGCTCCTCCCAACTTTGATGTCAAGAACAAGATCATGGGACCTGGGGTAAGCTGGCTGGTTTACAGTTATTTTACTTTCATTTCCTGCTGCGAATCGTGAATTATCATTCTTGTTGGTTTTCCTCCAAAGCACCTTTCTAGACAAAGTATATATATATATGCATTTTCTATTCTAGATGTGGTAAGTAATCAACTTTACATTTTAGTTTCTTTGTTGTTGCTGTTTAATACACAGCGATTTTGAAGAAAGTTCAAACTGCAGAGAAAAACCGTTGAATTTTATGGTAGTTTATATTGTGATATGTTCTGTCTTTTGTGTGAACAGGGGTCATACCTGATGCACATACAGACAGAGACGGGCGCAAAGGTGATGCTGCGGGGAAAGGGATCATCGTTCATAGAGCCTGGACTTGGCAGAGAAACGTTTGAGCCCATGCACATCCACATACAGTCAGTACCCATAGCCACTTCACTTTGTCTCATTACAATTCACAGATCACAAAATGCTTACCAGTACAGTCAGTTAAATGGTCACAGAGCCTTACAAAGAACCAAGGAAAATGTGGTCCTCTCTGCTTGTGACCACCTTATTGGTAATTGTAATGTCCAGGTAGCAAATGAATGTTTTGAAGAACATGTTATTTGTTAACACAACAGGATTTGTTGCCAAGATCTTTAGCTATAGAACATAATTATGTATACATGCATAATTATAGTGGTGTACTTCATCTGCTTCCAAGGCAGTTGTAATGTGTAGCTTGGCATTTGAGGGCAACTTAGATCCGTTATTACTTATAATTTCAGACATCCTACTGTTATGGGACTGCAACAGGCAAAACAGCTGGCTGAAAATCTCATCCAGACCGTAAGTAAAGTCTATTACCTTGTTTTTTGGTAATGTAAGTTGTACAAAGTCTGCCTTATTGAACTGTAGAGATGGCAATACAAAGTATCCAAGAAATGGTTTTGTGTGAGGTCTCTGTTACCAGTCTCCGTGTCTTTGTGTCTGCTGTCTGTTCCACTCATTAACTTCTGCAAAATTTGTCTAGCAGGCCACATATTTAAATTGTCCCTGGTTGGTTGCTGTTTCTGGAGGGATTTTTCATGGAGTTGTGCACACAAAAGGAATTTGCTCATCAAAGTAATCTGCTTTTCTCATAACAGGCTTGAATGTGTGCTGCTGCCTCTTTAAGTTTATGAACTAGGTGTTCCAACTCGAGGAATAGAAGTGAAGTCCTATTTGGTCCTGTTTGGAAAACAGAATATCAATGCAATAAGTGGCGGGGTTTGTTTTGGGTTTATTTTGTTTTGGTTTGTTTGGTTGGGTTTTTTTTTTGGTTTTTTTTTTTTTTTTTTGGTTTTTTTTTGGGGGGGTGGGGGGAGGTGTTCCAAATTTCCAACACCACAGCAGTCAGAGCAAAAGTTATTTATTGGTTAGATGTATTGAAAAATGCTCTGGCAGAGTTCGTCAGAAGTTGGGAAGTGTTTGTGCATGTGCTAGTACTGCTACATTTTCAAATTCATATATATCATAATATTCAGTTTACACATCCTTCTTTGGACTTAAATGCTAAATGGTTTGGTGCTTATCTGTGTCTAGTATTTGTGTGTATTGGTTTGTTGAAGAATGTGGCAGTGATAATTTGCTTGTTACTGCAATTTTTATCATAGTGTGGCTTTATTGTTTCCTGATACACCAGTTTAAACTAAAATGATTTACTTTGCAGCTACAACCAGACTGAAAGCAAGGCTCCAATTAAATATTTTATTATTTTCCTTTTAATTGACAAACGTGTTTATGTTGATGGTTTAGTTTTCACTAAAGTAGGCTTTTGTGTTGTTGTGTATTTAGGTGTTGTTGTTTTTTTAGGTCATTACCAGTGATACCTCTGGTTTTCGTACTGCCATATTTGCTCCAAGTTGAGGGGTGGTGAAATACTGGAGGTTATTGCTCGACTGATATTGCCAGTTAGGGCATATGTAGACGATCAGACACATCTGTCTACATTGAAACAATGGTATCTGTCAAGGGGGGATGAGACAAGGTACATAGAGATGTCAGTGGATTTATATTTTTTCATTAAAATTCTGTTTCTGTTATCCCTTCAGTCAAAGCAAGAAATCTGGAAAGATGCTTTCAGGAAAAGGTGTCTGCGGTTTGCTTTTGTAAAAATTCGAAAGCAATCTCACTTTGCATAATTTTGCATTGGAGACTAATGTAAAAAATGCACAAAGTCCTGTCTTTGCCTAAGCAGTAAATTTGAAATTCCACCTCCAAAAGACTGTATTTCTATTCTGTGCTGTATTTATGGACTTGGAGCTGGTATGGTATCTACCCTGTTTTGTTTGTGTGTAGGTTAAAAATACCAGCATTCACAACTTGCCAGAGAACATTTAAATTTTGCATTGTTTGTTTGTGTGTTTGTTTCTTTTTTTCAGCAGAGTATGCTGTATAAAGTGAAGAGTAGCAAGGGAATTGCAGTGCACACCCTGATAGTCTAACTCTGATACATGTAGTCTAATAGTCTGCCACTTCATTGTCTGCTTTTTGTATTTGCCTAGAAAACAAAATGATGTTTGGTGGAGTGAACAGTGTATGCATTACAGAGGGCTGTGGTTGCTGTCTTCTTGTTGGTCCACTTGACATGGCATAATCATCAACATTGAAACAGTATCAGTCTGTCAGAGACCTTCCTCTGGGTGTTTGCTGGTGAACAGTAGGTGACCATCATATCTGTTACTCTGCTTCTATTAACTCTGGCAGTATTACAAAAGTTCAGCTGAAGATGTAACAGAAACAAAGTACGGTACAAAAGCATTTGTCCTCTTAACGGTACACACACATAGCCAGTATACATTGGTGTGCACACATCTGAAGTGGAAGCAGAAAGATGCTCTTGCAGGATGGAGAGAGAACAGGTAATTGATAGACTCCGTATGGCAAGTTGTGACATCTGTCCAGCAGAAATATTTTAGATCTGATTCCTCCTTTTCTTCAACTGTTACTGGTGGTTTGACACTCTCCATGCCTTGTTCCTGGAGTTTCTTTAATATTCTGAGTATGCGAGTCTGTACTGGTACTACAGTACAACTATTGGTACTAGTACTACCTTGTCATGTTTGGACTTTTGAAGATCGATTTGCATAAATTTATTCACCACGTGATTCACTGTTTACATGGTATTCCCTCTTGCTTAACAATTTGTTCCTTGAAAATACACACACACACAGTCATAATCGCATGTGCTTGTAAGTTCACAAATGAAATTTCTGCTGGATGGATAATGCGGGACTTACGTAGCAGAACTATCAAAAACAGTAATGCAGGGTTATATAGCATCTGTAGAAATGTTACCCGTTATTTTGCATGTCACCAGTCGTATCTCCTACAATGTGTCCAGCAATGGACTGTTGCCTTGACCATGCGTTCTGTGGTTCTTCCATAGGTGCAGCAAACGTACGCCAATTTTCAGCAGGTGCTAGCATCTCTCCCGCCACCAGTTGCTCCCGGTCCTCCTGCCTTTATTACTGGCATTCAACAGCCCAGTAAGTTGGCACTGACACTGTAGTTTGTCTCACTCTACAGCCATATAGGCAGCAGGTGTATTGGGAAAAAGAAGATGAACTGCAAGGCAAAGTGGCCGCTGCATCTGTTTGGACAACCGAACCAGGGTAACACTTGGAAATTTAGAATATGTGGTTGACTGGAATCACTTCGCTGCAGTAAGGTCACATGCATGGATGTTTCCACAATGCTATGTGGTGTTTGTGTATCACTGAGACACACATTTGTGCCTAAAACTTGTGAATAACGCATGGTATTATTGTGATGAAATGCTTGTGTTTCAGGAACTTCTGGAAGCAGCTGTAATGAAGAGTTGTTGAGGGGATTTGATTTTGTATTTGTTTGGTTTTCTGGCATGCTGTAGCAGTCTGTGGTCTCCAGGAAAAGTTTTAAGTTTGTTACACAGTCTGCCTTTGATCCTTAATTTTGTTATTCGGACTTCCCCAAGCCACAGGATCCTATGGCCTCTTGTTGCTTTGTTTAGACAGGAAGAGGTATGGGCACTGTCCAAGGAAATGGGGTACAGAGTTCACATTAGTTGTCATTGTTTGTGACAGTGAGTCAGACATGCTCTGTACCACTACTTTGTCAAGGACAGTCATACAACTTTGATGTCCTTATTAATACATGTACATGCAGTACTAATAGTAGTTGTTACTCATGTCAGTTCAGCATTTGTATGTTGGCACCAGAGTTTGTGGAACTGCAGCCAGTTTTTAAAGCCCTGGGCAGTGTATTGATTTGCATTTCAGTTGCCAGTGAGCATAATCAGGACAGGAAAGGACTCTTTACAGTTTACAGACTTACTGTTTTGGGTTTTAGGAAACTTGACTGGTTCATGAGCAGTAGCCTGTTTTCAACATGAAACAAAATGCTGTACTGATAGTCTTAGGATTTGGTTTTGATGAAGTAGTTGTGGTCATGGTCGGTTTCACTATGGAAAACAAAGTGACAGGTCAGTTTAAGTGTATCAGGAAATGGATGTGAATAGGAATATTTCTTTGAAGAGTACATCACCCTGAAATTACCAGGTGATACATTTTAGCCAGACTCCAGATGCAGCGAACAAGCTCACATTCAGAAGTTCTTGTTCAGTATGTAACTGTCCTAAAGGAGACTGGCTGTTGCTTTCGCATTGTCCCTTACCCTGTTCAGTGTTCACGGAACATTCAAGTGTCCTGCTGCATTTCAGCACAAAGGAAACTGAAACTCAAAGGGATACCAAATTTTTGTGTCAGTGTTTCTTGAGTATGTTTGAATGCAAACTGCCGTGCATATCTTGTAACTGGCAGTTTGTAATGGCAGTTTCCTTTGTGCAAAAATTTGTTTTCTTGTTGAAACCAATTTAGACCACTTTTTCTGTGTCCGGATTCGCAGAAGAAAGAGTTAAGCACAAATGTTCTTTATGTACACCCATTTCCTTGGAAAGGCTGTGATTATGAAGGACATCAGGTAAAAACTCGTTGGTATGCTTTTTTCTTTTTTTTTTTAACTGGATGTTGGGAGTAATGGACATCTTTGCAAACATTGAAATGTATGTTCATTATCACAAATGTTGAAATAACCTGCTGACCTGGAGACAGCAGTATTTTGCTACCTCTGCTGTCGCTTTTGAACTGACTTTTTTTTTTTTTTAATCTACAGCCAGTATTATTTCTCTATGCTCCCATGTATTGATAGAGGTCACTTTCTCTGCAGGTCAAAGAAAACACTGAGTTTGCTTCTTCTCCTCTTTTTTTTTTTTTTTTTTTGCAGGGACCTTAGCAGAAACTTCATATTTCTTCATTGATAAATTGACTTTTTTCTCAGAGAACTGCTGTGTGCAGCTGTTCCTGCTACCAGTACCAGAAAACTTTTTTCAGTTAAGATCATCATGAGGAAGAACCAGCTTCAGTAGGCTCAGTTTGCTATGTTGGGCACTTTCTCATGCAACTAATTTGGTACTTTCCATTGATTGTGCAGATGGAAGAGACCCTCCTTTTTCAGTATTCAGAATCAGGTCCTAATGCATATGTGCATAGGACTGCAGTTTCAGCACTGAACAAAAAGTGGTCAGCTCATTAGTGGTGAAAACATTTTTTACTGAGCCAGTGATAGTTCATGTAGGGAAGAGCTTGCTCTTTCTACTCTGACAGCATCATTCACTGAAATCTCTTAATCTTATACAGTGTACATGCATTTTTGTATCACTTTTGAGGTTTTCTAGCAGTTGTGTTGCTTGTTTGTGAAGTTCAGGGTTTATTTTTGGCAAACAAAGGGCAGTTACTGAGATTGATTTTGTTTTCAAGGATTTTGTCATAATGAGCATACCCATAGATGAGCTGATTACAGTTTGTCTGCAGTAAGAGAAATTGATTTCACACTGGCTTCTGCCCCCCCCCCCCCCCCCACACACACACACCCCACTCCCTCACCCCCACCACCCCCTGTTCTCCCTTTTCCCACAATCAAAGCATAGCGCCTTTGACACTAGCACTGTGGGTGCCTTGTCTGTTAAAAGTCATCAGGTTTTCATATACATGTATTATATTGATTATGTAACCCCCCCTCCCCCCCCCCCCTTCCATAGAAGCTAATGTGAACTCTGTCCAAAGGGTCCAAAGGGTGCATGTTGATCGGACATGAACTTAGAAGAAAAAGATATTACATGTACTATTAGACAAGCATTAAATACCTTTAATGGGTTTTGAGTGAGAGAATGAAAGGTGTGCTGTGTAATACCTAATGGCGAAACTTACATGTGAAAGTGTTTCGGTATTTTGATAATACAGTGTACCCTCACTGTCAGATCAGCATGACAACCCAGGTGGTATAGTATGTCTCATATGACTATTTTGTTTTATTTCACTGCTTTCAGGATGAACTACTGTCTGTGGTCTCTAGCATTACTGACGTTAAACATTTATTTCAGGTGATTAGTTTCACGCTGCAGGCTAAAGCTGCGTCTTTGGGAGTATTATCAGAAATCTTACAAAGATATTTCTAACAGGCAGAGGCAGAAAATAGCATTAATGAAATGTGCTTTCTGAATTTGTTTCTTCAGGTTATGATGGAATTTGGATTGGTTTTTGTGACATCCTGTGGTGTTAAGGGTTCATGTTGGAGAATCACTTGCTTTTTACTTCTGCACATACTCACAGCTAAAATTTTCTTGCTGTTCATAGTTAATTTTTGTTTGTTAGGTTCCTGTAAGTTGTCTCTGATATTCACACACTAAGTCACAAATCATGAACCTGCATGATTGATAGCATTTCACACAAGATTGCCAAAGCTGGTAAAGGGGTGTTGCTTTGACTTGGAGCAAGAATCTTAGTTTGAACTTTGCTCACAGCATTGAGGTACCATTTTGTCTTTTTTTGGACTGCTGCTGCTAAGCTGCAGATTATATACCAGGTACACTTTTAGACGACTGTTTTGCAATGCTGAAACTTAATGACTGATTCAGCCGAGATCCAACCACTTTTCCATTGTCATAGATCTGTTTAAATTTTTTTTATAAAAATCTGATCTTGTGAAATCAAAGTACAGGTTTAAAGCGACCTGTTGGTACATGTTGATGCTGTGAGAAGGAATTTTGTTTTGTTTCTGTAGTACTTTTGTGGTCAAAGACGTCAACAGTCTGTGTCTTGTCTGTGTAGCATCCATGGCAGAAGCAGCGCTGGTGGGTCCTCCACCCGGCCTGCCCACCATCACCGCGCTTCAGGACCAACAACTTGTGCAGTCTGCGCCAGGTGAGTATCAGTCAATGAGTCAGTCTTGCATGCAACCAGTGAACCATACACTTATATATATTCACACATGTAAGTACATGGGTTCAGCTCTTCGGCAGGGCTGTAATTCGTATTTTTACCATTTTTTAAAGCCAGAATTCCCAGTTTTTTAAAATTGTGAAGGGAATGTTTTTGTGTGATTTTTGAAGTCCAAATTTTTAATGCATGCTTTTGGCTTGGGACTAGATCCAAGTTTTCCGTGGCCATTTAGAACCTACAGTATGCTTGCCGGTCAGTGATACATGCATTTTGTCCACGACAAAGATGATTATTCAGAATTGAAGAAATTTGAAAGCGTGGTGAAGAACAAGTGGCATTGATGTGGCTGGATGAAAAAGACACAGATGGACAATCACACCATAGTTGGTGCAGGAAGTGCGATTTTACCTGGGGCATCACTGATTTACAGCAAAACAATCAAATACTTTTCATAAATTGTGTTGGGGGGGGGGGGGGCACTGCCCCTGTACCCCACCCCTTCTGGTTTTCAAGAAATTTTGAGTTGAACCCATGTTATTTTGGAGTGGTGGAGTGGTTGATATTGGCTGAATAATGTTGAAAGTGTTGTGATAAGGCTCAGTGATGCATTGCACAGCCTGTGACAGACTTGTTTCTCTCATTTCACAGTTTTCCTCTTCTTTGTCTCTTTTATAAACCTAATGCACAGAACCTTGATGTTACATTTACACTACATGGTGTGTTCTAACAGGGCTTCAACCAACACAAACGGTCATTGTCCCGTCCTCATCCATGTCATCCGTCATCATGCCAGCTGGTTCTATTGCCTCCTCTCTTCCTGCTATTAACCATGGTGCGTTGTCACACGTACAAGATTTTTTTTTTCTCTTTATGAACGTTAAAAAAACAACACATGGTTTAGGTATGGATGTATGGATTTTTATTACTGCCTTTTAGTTTTACTAGTGTTAGGCTTACTGGTGTGGTATTTTGGAGAGCAAGAAGGTGCCATACCAGTTACCGTGGTTGGGCCACTGATACAACTCTCCAACAGCAGCCCCTGGCAGAGGGCTTTCAGAACATCGTCTGTGTTGCAAGCTAATCACAGGTGCTACTTGAAAGCGCACAAAACTTTGTCATATTTCGTATAAGATGGTTAAAAGTACACTGATATATTACGAACCATGTGAATGCGGTATTCTGTATTTGAGCAGTACTTTCCTTGATGCGAGTCCTGTTGATGTGTGTGTGGGTGTGTGCTTTTGTCTTTAGAATGATTTGAAGTGTGGTAGTTGATGTCATTGTCCATCACAGGAGGACAGCCTGGAGCACCCGGCGTCATGATGCCAACCACCATGAGTCTGGCATCCATGCCTGTTGTCAGCACGGTCCCTATCTACACCCAGACACATCTTTTGCAGGCACCTCCTGGCGGTGAGTCAAACCATCTTCATGAGCCATCATTTTATATTCAGAGCACGTGGCTGCTGTTGTACCAGGTACCGTGCACTGTACCAATACTACCATGTAGTATAATTTGTGAGGCCCACTTTCTTTTCATCATCGACATGAATTTTTGGCTCCCTTGTGTAACAGTGGGAGTCTATGTATTAACCCTCCATCGTCTGTCTGTCTGTGTGTGTGTATGTGTGTGTGTGTCCAGAAAACTTTAACATTGTCATTTTCTCAGAATCTACAAACACCAGAGGTACCAAACTTGGCATGCTGATAGACAACCACAAGACCTTTCAAAACATATCATTTTGAATGACCTTGACTCAAGGTCAAGGTCACTAAAGCTCTCTGTTTGAAAATTTTACATTGGCATTTTCTCGTAATCTACAAACACCAGAGGTTTTAAACTTTGCATGATGATAGACGTTGATAAGAACTTTACAAATATACATGTAGTCACTGGCCTTGTGTCAAGGTCAGGGCCGTACAAGCTATTTTTGTGAAACCTTAACATTGGCATTTTCTCAGAAAGAACAAACCGCGCCAAACCTGGCGTGGTGATAGACAGTGATAAGACCTATGCACACATACCACCTTAAATGACCTTGACTCAAGGTCAAGGTCATTAAAACGGTCTGTTGGGAAAATTTACATTTGCATTTTCTCAGAATCCAGAATCAGAAGCATCAAACTATACGTGCGATGATTGACATTAGCAGCACCTTTACAGACATACCTGTGTTCAGTGACTTTTGGTCAAGGTCATGCAAGCGTTTTTTGGGAAACTTTAACCTTGGCATTTTCTCCAAAACAACAAACAGTAGAGGCACCAAACGAGGCATGATGATAGACAGCAATGAGACCTACCTTTCTGAGTGACCTTGACTGAAGGTCAAGGTCATTAAAGCTGTCTGTTGTGAATCTTAACATTACTGTTTTCGGAGGAACTACAAATACTAGAGGCATCAAACTTGGCATGATGATAGACATTGATGAGATCTCATTTGAATGACTTTGACCAAAGGTCAAGGCCATACAAACTGTTTTGGGGAAAATTGTAATATTATTGCCATGAACTGCGCCAGAGACACTTTACTTGGCATGATAATGTATAGTGATAAGAGCTTTACAAACATGCTCTTGTGAATGACCTTGACCTGTGTCACAAGGGAACCATGGAGGCTTTTGCCTCTCTAGTTCCAAGATGTGCACTGCCATAACGCGCTGTGCATACACAACTCCACACAAGCGAAATCTAGCATTCCTGTTCTGAATATTTTGTGTCACCAACATTTCACTGTGAAGGTATATTTTGTCATGTGTCATATTGTTTTAATTGAACTTTTATATGGTTTGATGTCAGTGTCTATGTGCCTTTTTATCAGGTTTGGACCTGGGCCAGCAGCAGTTGATAGTCAATCAGGGTCCACCTCCCCAGCCCATTGCGCAGGTGAACCTAGCCCCTCAGATGTCAGTACAGACGTCTATACCGGCCTCACAGCTGGCCTCTGCTTCATCCTTCCCTGGCCTCCAGCACACAGTGCAGCTTGTCTCTCAACCAGCTCCTGCTCCACCTGGACTGGCCCCACTCAGTGCTGTACCAGCAGCAGCCCCAGGGCAGCCTCCGCCCTTCCAGCATATCTACAGCCATGTGAGTAGGCTCACTATACATTTAGAAAAAGGGCCTAAGCACTTACCAGTTGTGTGTATCTTGGCCCTTTTTCAAAGACATTCCAAAAGATGGTAATGATGTGCAGTAAGTACTCATTACTTACTTAGTATTTTAGGTATAAATTCTGGCATTTCAGGGTATCTGTGGGGTTTTTTTTTTTTTTAATCATGTCTTTTTGGTTGTACATTTCTTAAACTTCTAGTTTCACCTGCTTTTTTGCTTTTTTTTTTAAGCACATGCAAAATTTAAGGGCCTGAATCTGAAGTGTCCCTTGTTACATGGCTGTAAGTTTAAAAGTAATCATCATTTTACAAACTGATCATCATGTTGGTGGTTTGAGGTTTGAGTATGATCTCTGTTTGATACTCTTAGCTGTATCAGCAGGAGGCAGTCAGCAGTGGTCCAGCCTACAGCCCAGTGCCATCAACTCTTGTCTTCTCCAGCTCTCCGTCCAATGTCATTTACTCAGTGGCCACTAGCTCTGCCCCAGTGACGTACAACCCCACAAAGGACACAGAGCCTGTCAGGCGCCGGTTTACTGAGGAGAAGGATGACAAAATCCCAGAAAATCTGCTGGGCTATCAGGTATACTGCTTAGGAGCTTGTGTGCCTATTAACTCATTTGTACAGCTGTTTTAAGGAGATACAGCAACAAACTTCCAACTTGCAAGATCTTTGTATGTTTGGCTTCACCATGCTGGAATGTGTTCCTGTTCTGAGTTTGACGTGACTTGTTTCACTAATCTCGGTCACTGTCGGCTGTAATTTTTATCGCACACATGACCTGTTTCAGCATGGTCCTCCACACTTGGTGAACCTGGTGTGCTCCAGCCCACCTCCTGGCCAGGGGCCCCCAGGACTGCCACCAGGGCAACCAGCACTTCTACCTGCACAAGGGCAGCCTGGTCATGCTGGCCTCCCACCTGGCCAGCCAACACAGGTAGCCATGGTCCCTGGCCAGCCGGGTCATCCAGGATTGCAGGTAAGTTTTGTACCAGTTTCCTGCTAGCTACTCATGTTTATCTGGTTTTGCGATGCCATTCTGTATTCCTAGACTTAAGCGATGCACCATCATGGCTACACAGCAGATCTTATTGGCTGCCTCACATCAGTTGGCCTCAGCATTCAATGAAAATTGTCGTTTCAGCTGGTTTTGGCCTCAAATTGGATGGCCGTTTGAACTTGGCTGCCTTCTAGTGCAGTACATTTCCCCTTGCCCTCTACGCCATCCCTCCTCAGCCCCAACCATCAGCAATCTGTCAGTGTCACTGCTCCCATTGTCATTCATCAGGTTGAGTGACTGCTCTGCCTCCTGATTTCTAATTGTCTTGCTGTCTGTGTCACAGCCCCCACACCCAGGTCTACAGCCCAGTCAGCATGTAGTTCCTCCTGGCCACCCAGGGATTGCCACATCTTTCGCCATGCAGCCAGGGCTTCAGGTTCAGGCTGTACACACCATTCCCACCCATCTTGGCCCCCCACCGGCTGGGATGTCACCTGTGTCACAACCATACCATGTGCCACCCTCTTCTCTTTCTGATGATATAAGGTGAGCTTGTTGGTGCTGATACTGATAATCCAGTTTCATGAGTGTACAGGAATAATTGTCATGTGGTCTCCTCTCATTTTGTTCTCCTCTTCTTGTACTTAAACAACTTTCTTGTCATTATTTCCTTCCCCAGGTTTGGCGTGGTAGCCAGCAGTGCGGCCGGTATGATGCCACCACCTCCCCCACCTGCCTCTGTGGCCATGTCACCCACTAGCAACGGTGATCCGGGACACGTAGGCCGGGGGGAGGTTTATAAACCCATGATGCCACCTCCACCCTCACGCTCGGATGGTCAGTGGGGTTCTGGAACAGGTGAGTGTTCTCAGTCACTAACTCAAATGACAGTCTTTGTTGTCTTGTTAAGTCATGTCATCATTTGCAGTATCATGAATGTGGATTGATATATGGATGTTTATAAGAAACCAGTATCCAGAGACTGGTGTGAACCATGTCACCTTTTTTTTTTTTTTTGGTTTGTGTTAGGATCAAAGCGAGGCTCAAGCAATGGAGACAGAAGCTCAGAGAGAGAACCAGACAGAAAGAGAAGGAAAGGTAAGACTGATGTTTTACTTTTAGCTTTGATCTTTTGTCTGAAAGATTCCACAACACTAGCAGGTATACTCTGGTGTATGGCGTCGAGGTGTAGCTGAATGTTTTCTGTGTAAGCGACACTTGTGTCTGAGCACTTCAGCTCACTTGTAATTTAGTTTGGAGTCTGATCAGAGGTTGGTCTTATCTTCCAGAGAGTGGATCGGAGGAGGGGGAAGAGGACAATGGTAGCCAGTCTCCGTCTGTTCAGCGCGAGTCGCCCAAACCAGGCACGCCCACGCAGGTGCATGTACCTCGATCGCAGAACTATAGCCCTGTACGAGAGCCTCCGACGCAGGATGTGGGCGAACCTGTACCTCAGCTACCCCCCCTGCCACCACCTCCACCACAACACCAGCATGGGTACCCACAGTTTGAAATCAGCCAGGGCTTGCCACAACACTTAGTCCATCCTGGCTCTCATATCAACCCTGGTCACCCAGGCCCACCCTATGACCCCCAGGTACAGCCCCCACCCCCTCCACCCCATCAACAGTACTTGGAGCACGCATCACAGCCCCCACCTCCACCCCTCCAGTATCAGGAGGTTGGGCAGCAGTTCCCTCCTCTTGGGACCCTCCCTCCTCACAGCCAGCCGGAGATAGTCGGAGTAGCCAGCAGCCAGCCATTGCCTAACCATGGTGCCTACCCACCTTTCTCCCAGGCGTTCAGTCAGCCAGGTCCCCCCTCACACTTCATCACCAGTCCCCCAGCATCCTCACACAGCACTTTCAACCCTGCTCCTCAGTTCATCCACCAACCTCGCATGCACCACCCCCAGGGACCACCACCTCCCCCTCCACCACCACCTGCCTCACAACACTATCATCCAGGGCCAGCCCCACCTGCGTATTGGCATGGCTGAGCCAGGGAAAAAAGTCTCCATATGGATATGTGTCTATCCCTCCTCTGTTTCACATCACAGCACTGTGATTGTGAATGGGGTACTGATTTCCCCGACGTGGCTGATCAACTCTGCTGTTGTCAAACTTGCTGGAGACTCATGCCCGTCGGTCCTGCATAGCCTCTCGGTCCTGTATGGCCTATCTCGAAAGCCTCTCACTTGTGCCCACCTGTACTAAGGCATTCTGCTGACAGCTGAAAACCATCTAGCTATGGTACAGTGCACCGTGCAGTATTGGCCTCCTCTGAATCTACTTCGGCAGAGTCAGCCTTCCTCTCGCCAGCCATCTCGTCTCTTCAGCTGTGACCTCATGCACCATACTTTTCCCAGCACAGCTGACAGACTAACAGAGAAAAACCTCACTTCGCTGTTGGGTTTTAGATGCTGCTTCCATTGAGTTAAACGAGTAATTGTAGATGTTTAATTTAGCAGCTGCCAAGGTTTAACTGCTATAGCTGGGTACACTACTGGTGCAGACTGCTTAAATTTAATTTATGAGGATTGAAACCATGTCGCTGTGCATTGCAACCAGTTTGTGTGTGTTCAGACGGTGACAGTTTTGCCCAGTGCAGGGAGAGAATTCTGGTCATTTGGTGCTTTGAGTTTGATCAAAACGTCTTGGATGTTTCCATTTACACGTTACATGTTTATATTCGTTTGCATATCTGGCAGCGTCAGTGTTACCAGCTCGTGCATATGCGTGTCAATATGTCAACAGGATACAGCGGACTGAAGTACAAGTGATTTAAATTAAAGTACATGTATGTATTTTGAGAGACTGTGGGTGAGCATATGTCAAACAGTCATTTTGTGCGTGCGCAGGTATGTGTGTGTGTGTCCATGCCTGGGAGTGTTAATGTTATTTTTGTGGCCATGTAACTGGGGGCAAGTTTCTCTTGCCTTGTATATAGTGTAGTTTATACATGGCTCTAAAATGAGAAGTGTGCTTTGGCCAGTATTTCAGCATGAAGGTGTTATCTCTGTGAAAACTTTAAACTGTTTAAGTGCGAAGCCTGTTATGGGCTTTTCTCCATGGTGTGCCTGAGCTTGGTAGTGAAACAGTCAGCACCTTGTATATAGGTTTTTTGAAGCCACTTCAGCCTGAAGTTTACAGCACAAAATACTGATGGTCTCTTATTGTCTTCCGTCATTTCTTACCACAGTCTGTTGAAACGCAGCCTGAAAAGGCCTTTGAAACATTTGACCAGTAGAATGCTTAGAATTTACTTAAGACACTGCAGTGCTGTTAGTGGCTGAGAGTGCAAAAACATAGGGTGTTTTTTTTGCATTTCAGAATTTCACACCATACCAGGTACATTTTATGTAACAAGAATTGCTGTTTTGTGCATGTGTAACAAATTGGAACAAACTGTATCAGTGTATGTGCTGTGTATTTATGAAGTTGTGAGAAAGAAGGAACGCACAAGTTTCTGAATGAGATTGTTGGTTGTACATGTGTTTTGTCAGGTCAAAGCACATCTGATAAAGTAAAACACAGTTGATCAAGGTATGAATTGTTGTCTTCACAGATTGCAAGTACATGTATGTATAGCTGTTGTGCTTGCGGAGATCATTAGCTTGTGGGTGCAGCCCAAACTTAACATAACGAAGTGATCAATAGGGTGATCTGATCACATCATTTCAGCAAATACCACACATGATTTATTCACCACACATGTATTTAATTTTAAAACAAACTTTGTAAAAAAAATAGGACAGGGACATAGGTGTTGTAAATGTGAAAACACTCTCATAGAGTCACATTGAACGAAGACATTCTGCATAGCATTTTGTGACATTCAAATGGTGTCATGTAAGTGCATAACTGCTACCAGGTCATCATACACTATACATGAGGTTGGTTGACCAGGGTGATGCAGCAGTCACATACAAACCTTTGGTAGTTTACTTCTCAGGAGGTTTGAAAGTTATTCGTTCGTATATCTGCTTAGGAATGTTTTCAGTAGATCACTGGTAGTGACGGTAAATCTTTTAAAAAGAATTGCATAAGCACCCATAACTCATATGGCAACTTTTAAACAGCAGTGCAAATATCACAAGTAGTACAATATCAATTCTATATATATATATGAATATATAGAAAATATTCCAATTCTTGTGTCTCTGTATTCAGCTCTGGCAGTCTGGATTGAATAGTGTTCAACTGGGCTGCCAACCCTCTTCGTCTTTGTCAGGATATTGTCTCGTGTAGGAGGTAGGTTAGGGAATGGTTGATGGTGGGTTTTCATAAGTTTATCAACACTCCTGTTAAAGGTGTCGTCAAAGCATAGCGTCTGAAACAAGGAATGTGGGACGATTCAAGTTGTTGTTACGACCGCAATACATGAATAATTCAGCCCAGGGCAAACCACTGATACAGATGTGTCACAAGACTGCTGATCACTTCCCCCCACCCAGCTTACCCCGCCTCACAAGAACGCCTTTTTGTTATATGTAAAGTTTGTTACAGTAAAAAAAAACCCAAGGAGGAATGGCCCCCATCCCATAAAGTTGTTTCTCCAAATTTCATGCTATTTTATCTGTTTTGTTGTTTGTTCAATGGTAAAAGTTTTGACAGAAAGTTCGTCAGTTTACAAACTTGGTGTTGCTAACTCAAGCGAAGTGCAAAGCAAACTAACAGTAGTAAATTAAAAAGCCAAAGTTAAACACCAACCAGAAAAGGGAACCTACATCCTAGGGGAGGAAGTGGGGGAGAGAAATGATAATAAATGGTATTTGTAGAGTGCATTTCTTTAAATAAAACTCAATGCGCCTAATTCTTTAAATAAAACCCAAAAGCGCATGTACAGGTACACATGCCCACCCCACCACACCCCTTGCCCTTTCCCCTCAAATGCGCGCTCTCTCTCTCTCCCACACACACACTGACGCACGCGCATGGGCCACAGAATTACGAGTCCAGTCTGTCGAGCGTCAATTGACTAATTGACTAAAATTGACTAAAATTGACTAAAACACTATAGACTGCCAAACAAATGCCACCGTAATAATGCTTTAAACCTTTTAAGAGAGGGAGAGAGAGATGACGTTAAATCCGTGAAGGAAACATTTGACGTCAGCCTCACTGACGCAGTCTTTTGACACTGTGACAGAGGATGCTTGTTCATGTCTTGTGGTTTCCCTGGACAGGTGAAATGGAGGAGGCAGTGACGATATTTACAGATTTTGTCTGCCTCACCAACATCGTCTGACAGAGGATGCGTGTTCATGTGTTGTGATTTCCCTGTTGCTTTTGTGACTTCCCTGACTGAATTAGTTTTTACAGAAAATCTGGAAGATCTAGAAGGCTGGTGAAACGTGGATTTGAATACATTGAATTGTACTTACGAAATAGCAAAATTCAAACCCTTTGGACCGGTGCTTCTCGCAGAAACTTGGGAAAAAAATGTTTAGCTAAAATCTCTGTTATTCTTAATATTCAAGATACAACACTGAAGTAGTTCCTGTAATATGTGCAGTTGTCGCACTTGACAAAAACGCCAGAATGATGACTAATTTGAATCAATCTTTCCATAGACAGTCCACCTTACATGCAAAACCACCCCTACGTCAGAAATTTTTTTTTTTTTTTAACACAAAATCTGTCAGAGCTACAGAGCTGTGCTACGAACCTATTCAGTATAACTGGATGAACTTCCGAAGTCCATAAAATGAAGGCATTTGAACAACTTTTTTGTAAAAATACGTAACATGACCGATTTTTGGCTCCCTTGTGTAACAATGGGAGTCTATGTAATAACCCTCTGTCGTGTGTGTGTGTAAAACTTTAATGTTGTCATTTTCTCAGAATCTACAAACAGCAGAGGCACCAAACTTGGCATGCTGAATGACAGCCATAAGACCTTCAAAACATATCATTTTGAATGACCTTGACTCAAGGTCAATGTCACTGAAGCTCTGTTTGAAAATTTTACGTTTACGATCTCATTTAAGCTTCACAAATTCTTAACACATATTTACATCCTGTTTTAAGGTAGCACTTTTATGTTTTAAAGGACCTGGCAGGATAGGACTGAGTCCGCCGCGAAATAGTCTTTGTAGCTTGCGCGGCGTTAAGCCCTAAATAACTAACTGACTAACTTAAGCCTTAAAAACTCACTCAAGGCCATACAAACTCTTTCTGGGAAAATTGTAATAATTATTGCCAGTAACTCAGAGCGCCAGAACACTTTACTTGGCATGATAATGTAAATAAGAGCTGTCCAAACATACTCTTGTGAATGACGTTCACCTGTGTCACAAGGAAGCCATGGAGGTTTCTGCCTCTCTAGTTTAAATTGACGATAACTCTTCTAAAAATGCGGCAAGAGAAAAATCGTGAAAAGTCGGCATGGAGAATGTGACTTCCAATATCATCTTAAAGTACCAAGGCCTTCAACGGGGTGGTTTAGCATCTAGCTACAATTACATCCGTGCGCGTGCGCACACACACACACACACACGCGTCGCACAACTCCCGCCAAAAAGAACGCAGCAGCGTAGTGTGCACGGAAGGTGTCTGTGATGCAGATTTCGTGTGTGCAAGAAAGTATGTCTTGTCTGGAGAAACGTCACAATCTTGTTTTTTTATCACTGAAACTTGCTGCTGCGCGCAGCGAATTCTGCCCCATCCTATAAAGTTGTTCCTCTATAGAGAAACAACTTAAAAAGTGGTTAAGATTATTAAAGTATCGTAGTGATTGAATGTTAAATGAGTGGCGCTGTTATCACACGAGTGCCGTAGGCTGAGTAAAACAAATGGTCAGGTCATTATGCATTCAGCAGACTGGTCATTTTGACAAGAATTATTCACAGAATTAATCCCAAAGTATCCCGACACGACGTTCACTTCGTCCGAGGAGCACGCATGCAGCTGCCATTCTGCTTTTTTAAAATAATACAAATATCTCATCTATGTACAAAGTACTACAAACTAGCTAGAAAACCGTGGGCGAGTATTCAGTTCGCCAGCTCAGTATGGGCGACTCCTTCAACCAGTTGTTCTCTTAGTCCTGAGAGGGCTGTTTGTTCGCTCGACCACTCTCAACCATGCAGTCAGTCTCCCGACACTCATTTGTAAATTCCTGAGTCCTGGTTAATTTGTTTTGTCTTCTGTCACTCACGAACTCACTTGGACGGTGATTGCCTAAAATTACCGATGCTTTGTTCTCACAAAGTATCGGTCACGTTTTGCCATTGTAGGTCACCCTTATTCATAGCACTACTTGCACAATCATTCAGTCATTCTCTGCTCGCAACACACCAGCCGTTATATGGCTAAAGAAATATATAATTCATCTTACAGTGTTCTCCATGAGTCGTTTAAAAAAAAAAACCGAGAGAAGATTGTGGTGGATATAAACTAATATATCACGTGGGTCGTTGAGTACTGATGACATGCTTGCAAAATGAAAAATCAGCAGACTGCTTTCACCGTAAACATCCGAACTCGTAATAATGTGTGAATACAGGGAGCTAGATTTTTCAGTTCCATACAGGTGACCACTCAGTTCCAAGGAGAGAGGCATGCTCGTTTCGATGACTAGTCAGTGATATTTTTCATCACGAAGCGGTTTCATGAGAGCCACGAAACGGTCACCTAAAATCGTTCTTTCACTCAGTCTGAGCACACTTCCGGTGGAGCTGGCACAGTAACGTTCTCAATAACAACATCCCCTACTTTCCTCGTTTCTATAACGTTCCCTGTAACAGGGTCACGTACACGGAACACAAAGGGAAGGACGGCGTGCAGGTTGGAGCACGTGGTTCTCTTGGACTGGAACCCAAAGTGCTCTTCGTTCGTCTTGTGCACGTAGGACGGTAAGATGCAACCAGTGGCCCCGTAGTTACTCACCACCATCTTCTCCACGCAGGTCGGGGCTGGCAGCCAGAAGCCCTCGTAATAGACTTTGGTAAGAGGGAACACGTACTTCTTGAGAGTGATCAGGTGATCCTTCACTCCCCACGTCAGCCCCCATATGTGCGTGTCATCCTCGTGAAAAAAGAACAAGTCTAGATGGGGGTACTTGAACGGCTTGACCTTAAAAGGCGGGAGACTCGAGAGATAGAGCTTCCACTGAACGTTGCCCTGTGCGTACAGCGTAAAGCCAGGAATGTTTCCCAGCACGGCTTTCGCTCTCCGCCATTCAGAAGCGTTCAGCGCGATGTCGATGTCATCGTCCCAAGGAACAAGCCCGTGGTGACGGTAAGCGCCCAACAGCGAACCTTCCATGATGAAGAAAAACAGACCGTGGGCCTCGCACGTGCGCACAAAGATGTGTAGAGTGAACTTGAGCTGCGCACGTTCTTCACTTGTCATGGCCGGGCGGAATCGTTCCAATACGGCAAGATCACCTGCTGCATGTGGATCGTGTGGGGCTTCATCCTCTAAACGTTTCACCTGCCTGTAGTATTCAACGTAGGGACTCTCTTTATCGCGGAACTTGGCGACGTCCGACAGGTTGACTCTAACAGGCGTCACGACGAACTCCGACGTGCTGTGTGAGAAAGGGTCGTTTATGGGGAAGTGCTGATTGTCGAGCAGCATTCTGGCGATGCGAAAACTGCTGTGGTCGAGCCACGCTCCCGGCATCACCTTGGAGAAAAGAGCGTTCCTCAGCGGCACGATCAGCAGTATGCACAAGGTGGCCAGCCATCCAATCCGAACGTATGTTATGTATTTTTTCCACAGCCGCGAGCGACTCAGTGGCAGCCTCATGATCTTGACAGGCCCTTGGAAACCCGGAACCCTCCACACTTCACTTGGCCTGTACAACTTCAGTAGGGTAGCCCCGTGTTTTACCTGCAAATAGACATCACAAAAGTCAGACTGGACGTAACCTTTAGATGATCAACATTCCCAAACACGTTATAAGAAGGGGAAGAAGTCTAGACAGTTTTGACAGAATCTACAAACGGGAGTACCGATTGCAAACAGCTACACGTACTATCTGCACTTGACCACGACTAGTGACTGTACAATAATTTGGCGTCAGTCACTTGCATTTTGCGTCATACATCGTCCTTGCTAACACAACAATGGAAACAACATTATAAGACGGGGCTGACTTTCTACGTTCAAAGTCAACTTTCTGGGGCACAAACGCACGTCGCCTGCATTCTCGGTAGAGATAGTGATAGTCCAAGTCGGAGAGTGACGTTGGAAAAATTACGTTATCTTTCCTGACGCGCACCGGAACGCACGTCTCCGCACGGCCACACTGAGTGCCGTCTGTGTGTGTGTGTGTGTGTGTGTGTGTGTGTGTGATATTTGTGTCCAGGCCTGTTTCTCCGAAAATACTCATAAACCGAATGGCTTCAAATTTGGGGTTTCCGAACATATCAAAATCTTTTACTAGAGCAACGCGCGTTTGGTGATTGCTTAAGTGATTTGGGAGTTATCGCCCTTTTGAGAAAAGTTGGTTGTCTCGCGTTCACAGGCGTAATATTTATTTAAATCACTCAGGTGTTTTTGGAAGTAGACAGCATGAATACTTATTCTGAACAGAGGCACATTTTAGATGTAGTCGCTCTTATAGTTTTGATGTAAACCGTACCTCAGTTGACATCGCTGGTGAACCAGTTTAAATGCCTGTATCTCGGAAAATACTAAACCGATTGACTTCAAATATGGGTGTCCTAATGAATCAAGATTTTTGAACTGAGGGCCCGATCCAGGTATGATTGTGCAGATGATTAATTGTGAGTTATCGCCCTTTTGAGAAAAGTTGGTTATCTGGCGTTTACAGGCGTAATATTTATTTAAATCACTCCATTTTTTGGAAATAACATGAATAGGGACTTTGAACAGAGCGAATTTTGGAGGTGGTCATTTTTATAATTTTGACGTAACCGTACCTCAAGACAATGCTGATGAACCCATTTTAGATCTTAAAACCGCTCATACCATATCTAGAAAATGTGTCTCTGGTGTCATAAAAAAACATACCCCCCCAAAAAAAAAATTCAGAAACGTTCACTGTAGCCGTAATCGTCAGTTGAAAACTTTTACTCCAAGCACATCATAGTTTCCTCCACAAGCCACACGCCTCACAAACGCAAAAGAAAAGACGCACGCGCACTGACGCAAACTGCCAAAGTATCAGCGTCATTTTGCCGTCGTCATGTTTTATTGACGTGATGCTGGCGTTTCTTGGGGATGTCTCGCCACTTTTCCAAAGTTCTCTATTTGGAGACGTGGAAAGCGGGAATGTCATCTATGTCCTGCGTGGGCTTTGTTTTTTCCACTGACTCTCACTCAGCAGCATAACAAGAGTGAGAGAACACCGCAGAGGTCTCAATGAAGCACATGCATAAACGCTCGCGCGAGTCTGTGCGCGAGTCTGTGCGCGAGTCTGTGCGCGTGTGTGTGTGTGTCAGTGTGCGCGCGAGCCGCGGGGCAACTTCATCGTGATCAAGACAGAGACAAGATCAAGACAGAGGTCGGTATTGCTGTGATATAAGATTCCTTGCCGTTGTGAAGAGTATGGTGGGTCCGGTTCAGAAGAGCGCAGACAAAGATTTTTAGTGAAATTTTCCGACGACAGTGCTCTACTTTCACTCTTTTTTTTTTTGGTCCTGACCAAGACGATGGACCGGCTCTGACAGACTTTGTGGGATGGTGTGACGACTCGTATTTAGAACTGAATGTTTCAAAGACTAAAAACCTCATTGTTGAGTTCAGGAAAAACAGTCCAAAAGCAGTACAAACTATCATTCATGGTCAAGAAGTTGAAATTGTCAGTTCTTTTAAATATCTGGGCACAGTCTTTGATGATAAACTCAGATGGGATAAAACACCGAGGCGGTCGTCATAAAATGCCAGCAGCGCTTGTATTTCCTCAGAAAGTTGAACTCTTTTTCTGTGGACAGAACTATTTTGCAGTTGTTTTATAAGTCCTTTATTGAAAGTGTTCTCAGTTTTTCGTTCATTTGTTGGTATTTTAATCTTAGCACAGGAAACAAGAGCAGTCTCCAGAGAGTAGTTAAGATAAGCTCAAAGATCATTGCCCGTTTCGGGATGAATAAAGTGCATTTGAATTGAATTTGAACTGGGAAAAAAAGGCATTCACCCGAGTCCACGCCATAATTTCTCTCTTTCGACTTTGCCGCGGCATTAGTCCAACAGCTGTTTCCTGACAGACGATGTCATCGTCAATTAAGGGGTGGGGGAGGGGGGGGTGCTCTTTACGCATCCTCGCATCTGTTAGGCCGTAGTGATAATGATGTTTGTGTTTGGTTCTTTGTTGTCATGGGGTTTAATGGACTACGGGTGATATCAAAGACGAGGACAATATCAGCACAACTGAAGCGTTGGCTCCATGCCGGATATCAACTTCGAGTCATGACTCGGACACTGACAGCCGTCAAACCACTGTACAGACGAGCTCGGCTGTCCCGGGTCCCCAGTGCAAAAGGACCAGCTTTTTCTGTCGTACCCAAACCCACCGTCCTGTACACTGATGCTCGTAGCCTGTGTTGTTTCTCATTTTGTGTTCTGCCACTGAACGTGTGTTAGATCTGACATCGAACATAACTATTTGATCAGGCATGCGTTACAGTTACAAGATAGCCGCAGCTGAAGACTTGAACTTCAGGTGTACACTCACATGCGAGTCATTTTCAGGTCCCGGCTTATCTTATCAAAACTTGGACGTTGGTCTCTAACTAAACACTAAGCTTGTCCTGTCCCAGTGTGGATCAAAATGACAGACACATTCCGCCGAGAGTCGGGCGAGTGAGTGAACTGTACACCGCAAGAAGAGACGGGTTTCCTACTTTTCCCATATATATCAGTAACTCACGTAAAACGGCAATGCCAGACAGCGGATGCGACCACTAACTAGCTATGCTGTCCACACACACACACACACACACACACACACACACACACACACACACACACCCTTCTTACCCGGGTGTGACTGAGTATCATGACTGTTCAGGAAGGCTGTGTCGACAATTCGCACGCCGGAACGGTAACACCCCCTGACCCAGCACTAAACTGGTCAAGTTGAGAGCCATGAGTACGTGACTGGTCAACAGAGTCACTTCGCACTCAGCGGCGGACTGAGGTCATTCTGACAAGACTAATTCTGTAATTGTCAGTAATCTGTACGTTCACAGAGCACACCAGCAGCTGTCAGTCAGTGATTCACTGCTCATAATACAACAATAGTCATGGACAAAGGAACTGTGGAGTACACGCGTTCATCCTCGTATGATTCTTCCGCTCCGTCTCCAAGTTGATGAGATCTTGATTGGTTAGACAATAAGGAGTGGGGGTGGGGGTGGTAGACGTAAACTAAAACAACATTCCATACACACAAAGAGAAACAGATACTTCACTACACGGTGACGAGCACCTAACTAGCCAAGAAAACCTCACAATTTTTAGACATGTGCTCGATTTCATAGTAAAAAAAAAAAAAAGTAAGCGTTTTAGCACCCATTACGTTACCGCTGCATCACGGGAAAGTAGTCTTAGTCACGGGCATCATGATTCGGTCAGCTGCGCCATCCCGGCGAACCCCCCCCCCCCCCCCCCCCCCGCATCTCTCTTTCCTCCCCCCCCCCCCCCCCCCCGCATCTCTCTTTCCTCCCGTCAGTTTCGTTGCTTTCTCAATGTCCTATGTACGAAAACTGCTGTACTCGCCTACACTGATACTGTATGAATGTCAACAGGCCGGTGGAGGCAGTACAGTACACAGGCCTTAGGCCCTGTGCTTCCACCTGAATTGCTAGTGTGTGAAATAAAATTACGTTTAAACCAACTTAAACAATATTAATTTTGGGTCGTTCGCCAGAAATGGCTACTTTGCAAAAGGCCGGAAAATCGAAATGCAAACATCCACACTATTTGTGATAAGGTCTCAGATAAAGCGAACCAAATCGTTGTGTAGTCTTACCAGAGCCAAGAAGCGGCCGCCCGACGTCGTTCTTTCACTCAGTCTGAGCACACTTCCGGTGGAGCTGGCACAGTAACGTTCTCAATAACATCATCCCCTACTTTCCTCGTTTCTATAACGTTCCCTGTAACAGGGTCACGTACACGGAACACAAAGGGAAGGACGGCGTGCAGGTTGGAGCACGTGGTTCTCTTGGACTGGAACCCAAAGTGCTCTTCGTCCGTCTTGTGCACATAGGACGGCAAGATGCAACCAGTGGCCCCGTAGTTACTCACCACCATCTTCTCCACGCAGGTCGGGGCTGGCAGCCAGAAGCCCTCGTAATAGACTTTGGTAAGAGGGAACACGTACTTCTTGAGAGTGATCAGGTGATCCTTCACTCCCCACGTCAGCCCCCATATGTGCGTGTCATCCTCGTGAAAAAAGAACAAGTCTAGATGGGGGAACTTGAACGGCTTGTCCTTAAAAGGCGGGAGACTCGAGAGATAGAGCTTCCACTGAACGTTGCCCTGTGCGTACAGCGTAAAGCCAGGAATGTTTCCCAGCACGGCTTTCGCTCTCCGCCATTCAGAAGCGTTCAGCGCGATGTCGATGTCATCGTCCCAAGGAACAAGCCCGTGGTGACGGTAAGCGCCCAACAGCGAACCTTCCATGATGAAGAAAAGCAGACCGTGGGCCTCGCACGTGCGCACAAAGATGTGTAGAGTGAACTTAAGCTGCGCACGTTCTTCACTTGTCATGGCCGGGCGGAATCGTTCCAACACGGCAAGATCACTTGCTGCATGTGGATCGTGTGGGGCTTCATCCTCTAAACGTTTCACCTGCCTGTAGTATTCAGCGTAGGGACTCTCTTTATCGCGGAACTTGGCGACGTCCGACAGGTTGACTCTAACAGGCGTCACGACGAACTCCGACGTGCTGTGTGAGAAAGGGTCGTTTATGGGGAAGTGCTGATTGTCGAGCAGCATTCTGGCGATGCGAAAACTGCTGTGGTCGAGCCACGCTCCCGGCATCACCTTGGAGAAAAGAGCGTTCCTCAGCGGCACGATCAGCAGTATGCACAAGGTGGCCAACGACCCGACCCGAATGTACCTCATGCACTGTTTCCACAGCCGCGAGCGACTCAGTGGCAGCCTCATGATCTTGGCACTTCTTGAGAATTTCCCCCGGGCTCGGAAAAGACAGACAGGGGAGGAAGGTTCCAGGCACCACACTTGGCGTGCACAACTTCACGAACACAAAGCAGAATGACGCAGTGCTTCACCTGCAAACAGACAACAAAAAACGTGTGATATAATATGACCTCCAGACAATCACCAGTCAGCACGCTGAGTTAAAAAGAAAACCATCTCCTAGTCTTAAACTGTCATTTATTATTTTCCCGACTTACAGGAACATGTGATCGCATAATATATCACCGTGATAAAAGTTTCGTGTACGGCTTATCTGTCAAGGTCGCTGCCGGCTGCCGCAGGATGACAACTTCCTTGTGATGCAAATTCAGATTCTTCAGACTGAAAGAGAGTGATCGGTATTGTTGTAATATGAAAAGGATCATAGTCGTTATGAAGACTGAGTATGGCGGTTCTGAGTGGATCACAGACAAATGGCCGGACATTTTCTCGAGCCGGTTTACGCGATAAGATTTCGACATGTGTTAATAATAATAATAATAATAATAATAAATGGTATTTCTAGGGCGCATTTCTTTAAATAAAACTCAATGCGCCTATCACTCACTCACACTCACGCACATCATACAACGATGAACAGACATACACTGGTGAAACTGACTAGTTAAAATAACTGGTGTTAGTAGTTTGTGACCTCATGCCGCTCAAGCAACAAGGACCAGCATGCGGCTGAGGAAATTACTGATAGGCTTTGCGGAAGAGGAACGTTTTCAGACTGCTCTTGAAAACAGACAGCGTGGGCGCATTTCTCAGATCTGAAGGCAGAGAGTTCCAAACGGCAGGAGCGGCAAAACTGAAAGAGCGCTCACCGAAAGATTTCAGGTTGCGCTTGGGGATTTTGAGAAGCCTCTCGGACGACGACCGGAGGGTTCGCGATGGTATATAGGTGACAAGTGAAGCTGAGAGGTAAGGTGGGAGAGTGCAGACTACAACGTGGCCGTGTTAGATACAGCTGCACAGCGACTCAACAAACAAGTCACTTAAAAAGCAACTGCCACGGATTTCCAAATGAACATTTTGACTGAGGGCAGCCGCACACCTGGTCCAGGGTCCAACTGAATGACTGAAAATTGACGAGCCTCTTTTGGCTTCGCGCCTGCGCCAAGTAAGCACAGTTCGCGTAGTCCTCTTTTCTCCTTAATGCCACAGGCGTATCTAGCGCCAACAAAGGGTCCCCCCAACTTCACGCACCCGAGGGAAGGAGGCTCATAGCTCGACGCGGTGTCTAGGCATCGGTGTTAAGTCACGATCGGAACTGTGACGTTCTTACCCAAAATAACTTGATGTAATCAAGGTAGATGAGTGTACGTGTATTGTTCACACTGGCAGTTAGTGCTGTAAGCAGCGCTGCGACCGTGACTACACTGACGTGCAGGTTCTGGGTCCTCACAGTGCCGGCTGACATCATCACGGTAGACCGTCATAGTCAGTAGTCGGTCAGTGTCACAATACGGAATCATGTACTCCCCAGCTTCGGGCAGACTCCGGGCCACTTCCCGCTTAAAGCTGGATGTATTCCCTCTTGTCAGTGTAAGCCACATGCAGACTTACGTTTTGTTTCATTCAAGTGAGTGGAGTGTTTCCAGCTCCGTCAGCTGGGAGTGAATCATTATGGCATGTAGCGAAGGTGGGGCACTGACTATGTGGCCGCCGCTTAGCTTCGGCAAGTCACGTCACATCAATGAACAGTCCAGCTTCACACACACACACACACACACACACACACACACACACACACACACACACACACACACAGAGAGAGAGAGAGAGTAAAATAAGAACAACCTTCCGTGGTTGTGGAATTGGCAACGAGTACAAAGTCAGTAATACATGAGCGAAAACAAAGATCAACTTCCATGTCAGTGTGA
Source organism: Batillaria attramentaria (assembly GCA_018292915.2). NCBI lineage: Eukaryota > Metazoa > Mollusca > Gastropoda > Batillariidae > Batillaria > Batillaria attramentaria. The sequence continues at coordinate 1,499,894 of JACVVK020000070.1, forward strand.
AAAAGGCAAGACAGTTATTTGTATTTGTAGCAGTAACTGAGTTGCCGCTCTCATGAATATATAACCTGCTGAAAAGAACGTAAATTGAAGTAAATGAGTCGATCTGCCCTAGCCTGCCACTCAATAGCAAGCTGAGCCGGGCTGACATTTCACACCATCGGCTTCGCCGTGCGCGACTGAACCGAAAACCTTGTCGTGCGAAGTCTCGAAACACATGTGCATTTCAAATTGGCAACTTTATGACCTTAAAATTATGAATGTAAATTTGACAAAGCTGCTGCCAAAGAGACCGCCTCTTTTAGAAATTGCACGGTGTTCTGAATTATATCAGTGTGTGTGTGTGTGTGTGTGTGTGTGTGTGTGTGTGTGTGTGTGTGTGATATTTTACATTATGATCTTAGTATTAGGAGCGGAGCGATTGTATGTCTAAAGACAATTTTCTGTTTTAAAATGTATTTTATAACAGACAATAAAGTATTTTTGAATTTGAATTTGAATTTGAACTCCCGGTTAATCCGTTTTGGGTTACACGCTGTCAAACCACCTGTTTTCTTCTGCAGAAACTGAAATTTGATATGAGCAAAAACTGAAGGTAGAAACTGATTAATAATTTATACGCCTTAACTTTGGCTAGGGCGAGATCCCATGAAAGCTAATTCCAAACACGGAAACGATGAGGGTATAAACGACGGTGACATTCTTTTTCAATTACAGCATTTCAAAGTTCCGCTGACTGAAACCCGGACAGGTCCAACAGGCAGCCGCCTCATGTCAATGCCATGTCTGTTTTGGCCACACTGAGGCAACTCTTCCATATAAAAACTGACACAACATTTTGAAATGTGAATCAGTTTCCATATTTCAAGCGACAACCCCGTATCATTGATTAGGTCCACGGCAAAGTCTACTGGCGGCTGCACAACTAACCGCATATCGAGCGCTAGAGAGTTCATGGTCCCGCACCAGCGGTGACTTGTTTAACTTGAGCCGACAATCGTCAACAGCATTTAAACAATAGTTCTGCTAGGAAATCGATTTCACTCAGTCGTTTGTAAACCGCCGGGCTGTCAGTGAGAACGCGTGCACGGCCGCACCGGTTTCCGGTTATGGACAAATGTGGAGAAACACATTTTAAAACCTTTATTCATGTAATAATAATAATAATAACGACAACATTCTTGTGTCCCCACAAAGTGGACTCAAGGCGCTTCACTGACATTTACAATCTCAGCTAATAAAGCAAAGGTACATAACATTTCCTCACACACACACACACACACACACACACACACACACACACACACACACACACACACACACACACACACACACCTGCCACTCCACCAGCAGGAGGGCTCAGAATGGCGGAGGATCGATTGTAAACTAGTCTGAACAAGGTTTTCAGTTTGGCGTAAAAATCAAACAAGTCAGTTGATGCATAATGAATGTACTGGGCAAAAGAATTCCAACTTTCAGGGGCTTGGTATTGAACAGATCAACAAAAAGCGCGTGTGTTGTGTGTGTGTGGGGAGGGGGGAGGGAGATGGCCGAGGAGCCCATCAAAGAGATGATGCTACAATTCCTTCACCATTCCATCGCTTGTCGTTCACCCAATATACTTCAGTTGTAGGTTGAATGATTATTTTAAAGTGGATTGGGGGTGGGAGGGATGGGGGAAGGGTGGAAGAACTGGTAACAGGGGAGGGGGAGGATATCAACATGTCTGACGAAAAAAACAACAACAAACAAACCCAAGAAGTATTTTTGCCACAGTGTACAGAACTTGTTGGCACTTGATCTGGGCGCGCCACAGTGACGTTTTGTATACCGTCATACAGTGGGCGGCGTCGCAAGCCGCTCCGGGGGACCTGGCTGTACTGGCCGGGCCTAACACACACAACCTGTGTGCACGTTAACGATCCAATTTCACCGGGGAGCAGCCCGAATTTCTGTTACTACGGTAGTGGGGCGAAAGATACATATTTATACATGTATGTACCAGCCACACAGACAAGACATTCTCTGCACATTCCCAACAATTATAACCTTCGTGCAATAATTAGCCTAGATGTACTGGCTGTATTCCTTCTCGTGTGTCTCGGGGGGGGGGGGGGGGGGGGGGGGGGGAGATCGTGTATTCCTTCTCGTGTGTCTCGGGGGGGGGGGGGGGGGAGATCGTGTACTCCTTCTCGTGTGTCTCGGGGGAGATCGGAACAGGAAACAGGAGACAGGACATAACTTAAGCTACGGACACTGACAAGTTCAGGTTTCATGGCACTTACTGAGACTGTTCATGGTTGACGTGTTGTGGTGTTTCTGGTGTAGCCAGACAGGATTGAATGACCGGGTCACAGGTACTGAAGAGCTACGTCTCGCATGATAAACATCACCTGACTGAGGTTGTGTCCTGTGGAGGGGAGAACCTTCTACCTGTGGAATGAGCAGCGGTTGCGCCGCCTGCTCAAAGAAGGTTGATTTGGCAGACTGAGACTGAGTCAGTCTATTCAGTCAGGAGTTCTTCAGATACATGTATGGCATCAATGTCGAACCAAGAAAAGTGAGGCGAAAGGATTAACAACCAAACTGGCAACATACTTTCACTATAGCCGCGCGTCTACGCACGCTACGTCCAGTCCGCTGTAGTAATACTGTGTTCAGTATACGGGCGTGTAGACTGAGGCCGTATACCTCTGACGGTAAGGACGATCGGAGACGTTACTTACGGTAACCTAAACTCCAGCTGCTCTGTAAGGACGATCGGAGACGTTACTTACGGTAACCTAAACTCCAGCTGCTCTGTAAGGACGATCGGAGATGTTACGGTAACCTAAACTCCAGCTGCTCTGTCAGTAAAGACGATCGGAGACTGATGTTAATTACGGTAACCTAAACTCCAGCTGTTCACTCAGTAAGGACGAATGGAGATGTTACTTTACAGTAACCTACATCGACTCTAGCTACTCACTAAGGACGACCCGACATGTTACGGTAAGCTAAACTCCAGCTGCTTAGTAAGGACGACTGATCGGAGATGTTACTTACGGTAACCTCAACTCCAGCAGATATTTGCCTCACGACCTGAGTCTATTAACTCGAGTCAGTGAAGTATCGTGAAAATTCCCGGCCTCTGTTCGGCTTTCTGTACGATCATCGGTCTTGTTTGCTTTCCGCGCGGCCTTGCCGATCAGCTTCTGTCGTAACTCGATCACACTTGGACCTCGTCTCATTTTTCACTCGGTGTCCGAAGTACGTGTAGTCAGTCCGGGCTGCGTACTACCTAATGATGTATACACTGACACGATGTACTGTCACAGTGTCTACTACAAGGAGGATAGTTTGGGGAGGTCTTCGAAAAACTCAGACGCAAGCTGACTACAACAGTAATAACAAGGAGGAACGGCCCCGTCCTACAAAGTTGTTTCTCCAAATTTCATTTTACTTAAATCGGTCGTGTTACGAATTTTTTCGAAAAAGTTGTTCAAATTCCTTCATTTTCTAGACTTTGGAAGTTCACCCAATCACACTGCCTGTATTCGTGCTACAGCTCTGTAGCTCTGACTGGTTTTGTGTAAAAAAAATATTTTCAAGGTAGGGGTGGTTTGCACATAAGATCAAATATCTATGAAAAGACTACTGCAAATTACTTATCATCCCGGCGTTTTTGTCTAGTGTGACAACTGCACATATGACAGGAACTACTGCACTATTATAGCGTTAGCATTTAGAATAACTGAACTTTTAGATAAACATAACTTTTTCAAGTTTCTGCGAAAAGCACCGGTCAAAAGAGTTCCAAATTTTCGATTTCATAAGTACAATACAAGGTATTCTAGTCCATGTTTCACCAGCCCTCTAGATCTTCCAGATTTTATGTAAAAATTAATTCAGCCAGGGAAGTCACAAAAGCAACAGGGAAATGACAAGACATGCACAAGCATCATCTGTCATACCACCAGTGTGAAGCTGACGTCAAACGCTTAGTTCCCAGACAAAATAAGCAAGTATCGTCACTGCCTCCGACATTTCACCAGCCCTCTAGATCTTCCAGATTTCATGTGAAAAATAATTCAATCGGGGAAGCCACAAAGCCAACAGGGAAATCACAAGACATAAACAAGCTTCCTCAGACGATCGCAGTGCTAGAGGCTGACGTCAAAATGTTTAGTTCGCGGAACTGACGTCATCTCTCCGTCTGTGTATGACGACCTGCCTGAGGCTGACGTCAAATGTTTAGTTCACGGAACTGACGTCTCTCTCTCTCTCTCTCTCTCTCTCTCTGGGGAGCCAGGGTAGCCGAATGGTAGAGCGTTGGACTTTCAATGCTCGGGTCGAGAGTTCGAATCCCGGCTTGGGCCAAATATTTGTGCTGGCCTTTCTCTCGTTGCCCCGTCTTTGATATCACCCTTACGTCGTGGAAAAGGACGTTAAACTCATAAACACCCACCCACCCACTCTCTCTCTCTCTCTCTCGCTCTCCCCCCACCCCCAGTCACGTGACTAATCGGTCGAGGTCGTAGAGGATCTAGTGTCATTGGTAGAACATGGAGAGGGGAGAACCGGCAACAATAACAACAAAACAGACAAAATAAAATGAAATTTGGAGAAACAACTTTGTAGGACGGGGCCGTTCCTCCTTGTTATACTGTTAGGGCGAATAGGGTGAGTATCGCACAGGATACACCTGCATCACGTGTAAAACGGGTTACCTGTATCGACTTTAACAAGGGAAACGGACAGGGGCCGTGGTCACGACGCGTTCGTAACTTTTCCGCCACCGATTTACGCACGCGAGGGTCCGTAACTTACGATTTGTGATAAAATTGGGTGGTCATGACGTTTGCGCAGAGTTACGGCCGCTCGGAAACCCTTGCGTATTGTACACCACCTAGGAGGGTGTCGGAAAGGTGCCGTAGCCTTTGCGTAAATCTGAAAAATGGCGGCCCGCTTGATTTACCAACTGCAAATGAGAAGAGCATTGCGACGGAAAAGGGTGTTCCGCGATCGTACTAACCCTTTTGACTTGTACGACGATGTGGACATGCTTCAAAGGTTTAGATTTAGGAGGAGAGACCTGCAGGAATTGTGCGATCTTCTGTAGGACGACTTGAGTGTAGAGGGGGCGCGTTCAGTTCACTACGCACCCTGCAATGCAAAGGCCTGTATGGCCGGCTGTACACACATCGTGGGTTGATTTGTTTCCTTTTTGTGGGTTAACATTTGTTGTGTGTGTTTCGGACTAGTTCAGTGCTGAACGCACTCGGTCAGTCCTCACTGATCAGCCACCACCGTTTTGATCGTATGCCTGTCAATGCAGGTCTCATTCATTGTGTTGTGGACCCGAAACGTGCGAGTTCCGAATTCAGAGTTATGGTCGAGTCATGTTTCTCTGCCGTAGCAAGTCAGGTTAAATGCGTGGCATGTATGTGGAGAGTTTTGTTGATGTTGTTGTTATCCTCTCCTCCTTCGTTTTTCGTTGTTCTTTGATTGAGGTTCATTCCGTTGGTTTTCTTGCCAATGAGCCTGCTACATACGGTTTGTACGTGCAGTAAATGCTTCTACTGGTTGTAGTCCGTCCAATGTTGAGATAGAGACTGCTAGGAAGCGGTCTATATGCGACCTGCATGCTCTCCTGATCACACTCTCCACATACATGCCACGCATTTAACCTGACGCTACGGCAGATAAACATGACTCGATCAAAAATTCTGTAGTGAACGCGTACTGAACACACCCCCTCTACTCTTTCACGCTTCACGCTGGAAGGAGAATTTGTGCAGGCCACGTGATGGTGTTTTCTGTGGGAATCCCAGGGGTCCCACACCTATCTAAAAATAACCCGTACTTGACACCGTTTCCAGTAAGTGCGCGTCGTGACCGGCCAACTAGCGGAAGAGATAGTTTTCACGTAGCCACGTACGAACTTACGATCCGCAACCCATTTGCGCAAAGAAATTTGCGTTCGCGTCGTGACCTCGGCCCCAGGTCAGCATATTATACACAGATGTCCCGTGTAAAACCTTCACCAAGGGATACATGCGTGGCCCGCGCAGAAAACAAGGCACGTGTGCCACACAGAACATAGTTACGATGCATACGGAAATCATACCAACCCGTCATACGGAAATCGGCACATGATTTACCCTAAGTCACGCATCCGTGACAGTGATATAGTGGCGTTCACATAAGATGACATAGTGACTGAAGGGAATCCTTGTCCTCAAGCCAATTCAATTAATAAAAAATACTACATTGTTTTAAAAGGAAACAATTAAAACAGAAAATTGCCTTTACACGGCCCATGCAATTGCTGCGTTTTATTATTACATGAACTTAATATAAAGTATGTCAAATACACACACACACACACACACACACACACACACACACACACACACACACCGTGCACACACACACACACACACACACACACACACACACACACACACACACACACACAAGGAAATAACCTGAAAGACACACTGAGAGCGAGATAAATAAGTGAAATACAACTGTCAGTACAGATACAACCTTTGTCCTAACAACTAGCTGTACGACCGCAGTAAATCAGGTTTGAAGTACACTGAAGCGTCTTATACTGAAAGTAACCCCCCCCCACGCCCCCCCCCCCCACACACACACACACAAACACACACCGCATCCCCCTCCCACCTTTGTACCCTTGAAAATGAAGGTCACAGTCGACAGGCTACCGCTTTTTTAAGGTTAAGTGTTGGGCCGGGATTGCATTGTTTTTCTCCACTGCTAGCCACTGTAGGTGACATTCAAGTTTACTCAAACTATGATGTGCCGGATACTCAGTGAAGCCACCACGCCGGCCCACTCTTTGCCGATTCCCGACATGCGAATCACTGAATACAGCTCACACAATGGACCCCCCCCCCCCCCCCCCCCCGCTGGCAACACACACACACACACACAAACCGTTTCAGTAGGCTCAGCCGGCGGTTTGCTAGGTGCTGTGTAAACTGTCTTCGCCTCTCAGTATAGATACAGTGAGTCATTGGCATGAGTGATTGCAGACGGCCCTGAAGAGCTGGCCACTTGGGGAGAGGCACAGATGCTCTACTGAGTCGAACAGTCCAGCTTAACATTGTTCAATCCAGACAGACTGACGGGTCAGCCACATTTGATTTCTTCTCGACTGTGCACGGTGGACAAGTCAGTACAACAACAAACAGCCCATCTCACACAGTCAGAGGAAACGGTCCACGTTAGAAGTCAGTCGTGCTCCCCCCCCCCCCCACCGATGCCCATTACTGCTGTTCTACAACTCAGTACAACGGTGCACACTGACGGCATAGACTGAGCTGTTTTCCCTGCCTCGCCCACTTCTCAGTAATGACGTCGTTCCCAGCTGATAGAGCCGGGAGAAGACACCAGCTCCCCAGTCCAGTCCTTCAGTGACTGATACGCGGGTTGAATACACTGTTTACATAACCGGTATAATAGAGTGTTATCTAAACAAACAAAACAACATCCCGTCTTATAATGTTGTTTTCATTACTATGGAAACAACATAAAAACAAGAGGGAAACGTCTCCTTCAGTTAAAGCACAAACTGAGTCCGTGAAAACGGGTACAAACCTGAACTGACGTGACTTTCCTACACTTTCAGTGAGTGTACCGACAGCAATACTCCATCCTAGGACGGTCGGTTTCCGCCCCGGCCGGCGTCTTGTCACAAGTCAGCCTCTCAAACAGCACTGGCGGCACTGACTAAGGCCGGAAACTGATGTGGGCGGGTTCGTTATGCGGAAGAATATGACACTAAACACTATCACAGTGTGTCGGTTTTGCACAGTGGGAAAGTTGTTTTTGAACACACTTACCATTTGACTCCGCGCCTGAACCAGGAACCGTCTGTGGTGACACTGGGTGCTGTCAGTACCACTCCGACCAAGCCCTCAGCCGCGTACTGGCGGAGTGAACGACACGGCCTGCCCGGCCGGCAACCCTATTCCGGGTCCGTCGATAACTCCATGCTCCTGCGACGACGGCCAAGATGGGCCTAACCGAGACCGAGCCGAGCTAAGTGATACCTAAGAAGGAAAAAAAAAATACTCGGTGACAAGGAAAGTGGACAGTTGCGAACAACTTTGAGGTCCCCGTGTTATTTCACAGTGTGCACAGAAGCGGTGAAAACTCGGCTGTCGCATTCACCAGCACAGTACATTCTCAGCCTGTCACTTTCAAGTCGAGATTATTTCGAGAGCACAATGCTGCAACGAAAAATGCATGGATGCTGCGGGTCTGTGTAAGCCTGCACGGGGGACAACTCATGCAGGCAATAATCTCGAAACAGGCCGAGAATGTACTGTGCTAGGGTATTTTTGTTTTTTCCTTCTTAGGTATCACTGACTTATCTCGACTCGGTCAGCCCGGCTTGGCCGTCGTCGCTGGGGCTTAGAGTTATCGACGGACCCTGAAGAAGGTTGGGCCGTCAGTGTACTATTACTATAGTACACAAGTGAGCTGATAACTAAACCATAGGGGACGATCCACTGACAGGCCCTCGATAACTCACCATATCACCATCACTTTAGATAACTTTTTATTCTCCGGCCTCGGCGCATACGGGCGCTCTCAGTTCAAGTTTAATGTCCGCCGCAGGCGTACAGAGCAAATGTGTGAGACGGGCGGGTTTGTCATAGCGTCTCAGCTGGCCCCCCGCGCTAGATAAATCTGGACTGAGGGACCAGGAACTGGCAGGTGGTAAGGTGCGTCAGTTATTCATTTACAGAGGTGACATCCCGGCTACACGGAGCTGTGTGTATTTTTGACAACTGAGGCCGGCGGTCGCGCGTGGTGGCAAAGCCGGGTGGTTCATCACTATGGTCAGTACTAGTACAGCTTGACTCGGCAGACACTGCGGTGACGGGCGAGACAGGTCTACGGTTTGGAAAGCCCGGCAATCAGGCAGTGTTTACAGTTGTGCATCAGTGTTCGGCAGTAAATGTTACACTGACATGGTACATGTATCCTACGTACGGCTAACATCCGCTATGGCACCGGTGTGTGATTCTTATACATTCAGTTGTCAGTGAGTCAGTCAAGACTGTGACTCGGAAAAGTTTGTGTGCACTCAGTGCACTGCCACGCCAGCCCGGGCGCCGGGCCGGCCTCGGGCAGGATGTGACGCACACACACACACATTAATAATTACAGTTGTGAATCACACACACACACACTCGGGGACTCGGAGCCGAGAGCCTCGGAGAGAGAGACACACACACACACACACACATGCTGACACACACATGCTGACACACACACACACACAGGCCGGCCGGCGGGGTGGGCAACAACTACACGAGAACCCAACCCTGTTCCGGTGCCGTCGATAACTCTAGGCCGCCCCGCCTCCGACGACGGCCAAGCCGGGCTAACCGAGACCGGGGTGGGTGGGTGGGATGGGTGTTTGGGGGTTTAACGTCTTTTTCCACCACATACGGGTGATATCAAAGACGGGGCAACGATGAAAAAGCCAGCACAAATATTTGGCCCCAGCCGGGATCGAACTCACGACCCGAGCATTAGAAGTCCAACGCTCTACCATTCGTCCACCCCGGCTCCCCTAACCGAGACCGAGCCGAGCTGAGCTGAAGTGATACATAAGAAGGAAAAAAAAAATACTCGGTGACAAGGAAAGTGGACAGTTGCGAACAACTTTGAGGTCCCCGTGTTATTTCACAGTGTGCACAGAAGCGGCGAAAACAGTCGCATTCACCAGCACAGTACATTCTGAAGTACACAGTACATAGTGAAGAGTTTTAATTGTGTTGCTAAAATTGATGCAAAACCGCGACATTGTTGTCGGTATGACGTTTTTCTTCCGTGTGCTAGTGACCGTCTGCTACGCCGGTGTACCGGCTCCAGTCGTAACTGTCTGTCGGTTCAATGGTTTCGTTGGTGATTATTTCGGTTTTTAATGCAATTCATGGCGCAGTTTGGTCACATTGGTTAGTTCAGATAGTGCCCTTTTTGAGTGCGTAAAGCCATGTTGTCGTGTAACTCCTTGATTTCCCTCAAAAGCTACAGTTGCTACGAGACGCACTTCACTGGTATGCTCACAATCGGCGCCATTGCTATTTTCCTTCGGTCACGTCAGTGTCACGAATGTTTGGCGCCTAGTTAGTAGTACGTAGAGGCCACGCCAAACAAAGCCGAGGAATTTCGCTTGTGTTCGCCGAGGACTAGTTCGGGCTCAATAATTTAGCACGCGCCTTTAGGTCGGCTCGGCCTCGGTTAGCCCGGCGTGGCCGTCGTCGCAGGGGCCTAGAGTTATTGACGGCCCCGGAATAGGATTGTTGAGAACCTGGCGCTTCAGGAACTTGTCAGTGAAAGCCGCGTCTTGTCGCACCAGTTTCAAAGAGCACAGCTTGCAAACCGTGACGCAAATTAAACGTGACGAGAGTGGGAAAAGGCACAAAAACAAACAAACAAACAAACAAACAAAATGGAAAAGAAAGTGAAGTGAGACGGGGAAGTACGCGTACTAGTACCTGATTCACTGAGCCACTTGAAGACTTCGTCGTACAGCCTGGTCCAAAGATGTCCCAGTCAGACACACATACCCGCCGTCACCGCGACCCAGTTTACTTTGTCGACACATGTATTGATCTACCCGGTAGCGGCAAATGTCAGGGAGGTACAATCTACCCTCTAGCGGCACTGAGCTATCGGCTGGTGCGATTGGTTGGTTGATTACTGAGCTGGGCTTTAACGTCCCCGACACAACGAGGTGATTGGAGACGGCCCTAAGGGGCAGGTTATGGGGGAGGGGATAGCTACCCTAACTGAACAGTCCAGCTGAACACCTATTCAACCTAGACTGCCAGGTCGGCCACATTTTATGTATCCTTGACTGTAATGGACAAGTTCCACAAAAAGATACAGTTCACAGTCAGAGGGAGCGGGGCGGCGTGAAAAAGGCCTGTACAAATTTTTGGCCATGTCGGGATTCGAACCCGGGACCTTTCGATCTCGAGTCCAACGCTCAAACCGTCGAGCCACCAACTCCCCCTGGCTGGTACGACGTCGAGCCGGTATAGGCAACTTATCAGGTTTCGCAATCTCACATACGGGGTATGAGAAGTAAAAAACAAAACAAAAAACAGTTATTTGCTGCGCGTCTTTCCTTATCCAGTTTTCTTGTTTGCATAGGCGAACCTCAGTTTTTGTTCCGCCTATAGTGCGTCAGGGGGGTGGGTGGTTGAAAGTTTAATGTCCTTTCCCACCCCATATAGGTGATATCAAAGACAGGGCAACGAAAAAAATAGGCCAGCACAGATACTGGTTTGGCCCAAACCTGGAGTCGAACTCACGACCCGAGCATCGAAAATCCAACGCTCTACCATTCGGCTATCCCGGCTCCCCTGACAGTGCGAGAGAATAAAATATTACGTGTAGTTCAAACTGTATTCGCGTGTACAGTTTGTGCAAATACAATTGTCGCTGGAATGAATGGCCTTGCCTCGTAAGTCCCGTCACCGTGGCACTCATTTCCTCCGTATTTTTTGCGAAACGCGAGCTCCAGTAAAGATGACAACAACTCGTCCAGCTACCTGATGGTGGCACTTTTCTCTGATGGAATGCGCGAGCTCCAGTAAAGATGACAACAACTCGTCCAGCTACCTGATGGTGGCACTTTTCTCTGATGGAATGCGCGAGCTCCAGTAAAGATGACAACAACTCGTCCAGCTACCTGATGGTGGCACTTTTCTCTGATGGAATGCGCGAGCTCCAGTAAAGATGACAACAACTCGTCCAGCTACCTGATGGTGGCACTTTTCTCTGATGGAATGCGCGAGCTCCAGTAAAGATGACAACAACTCGTCCAGCTACCTGATGGTGGCACTTTTCTCTGATGGAATGCGCGAGCTCCAGTAAAGATGACAACAACTCGTCCAGCTACCTGATGGTGGCACTTTTCTCTGATGGAATGAATTCCTTGCCACTGATGCAATACTTTCCAGTGATAAAAATAAGTCGTCCACTTTACCCTACCTGTACGTTTTGGAAGCTGTTTTCATACGACTGGCTTAACTGCACCCCAAAGGTCTAAGTCTTCTAGTGGATACCTTTAAGTAATGCTTGCCGTGACTGACTGGATGAAGTTAGATACTGATTTAGACAAAACTAAAGGGTTATATACTGGCTCGTTGCTTTTATTGTAGGGAGCTTTCGTGGTATCGTGAGTGCGACATAACGAGACTGATGACTGATATCAGTGCTGAATATTAACGTGAAGATAGGCCTATACAGAATACAATTTACACAGCCAATATTTTGTTGTGGGAGCGCTCTCAGTGTACCGAGTTAATAATAATAATAATAATTGACTATTGTATAGGCGCTTTATCCAGTTTCTTGAATTGGCTCAAAGCGCCGCGAACTAAACACGCACGCCCACGTGAATCACACGCATTCTCTCGCACACTGGACATGAACACATTACAATCAAGTGGTGCGATGGGTCAGCTCAGCTATTTAAATTTCGGAATTTAGAATTGCATTTATTTTCAAATTTTGTGGGCTGAACATTTCCGAAACAGAGGGCAGGAAGCCTGAGTACCCGGAGAGAACCCCCGACGATCGGCCCGAATGAACGGTGTCACGTACGAGAAGGAAAAATTCTTCGGGACTCGAACCTGACTTCTCGCACTGGTGACAAAGTCTCTTAACCACTAGACCACCGACCGCTCCATGACGGAATCCAGACCCAGACTAAGACTTTTTTTTTCTGAGAACGTTTTCTATGTGCCGAGTTCCGTGAAAGTTCGTCAGTTCAGGAAATCAAGACCAGTTTCAATCAGTAGAGCAGTTGGAATTCCGTGACTTTGATTCGAATAAATTTGAGTTTCATGAATTTAGATTTATGTAAATGAGTGTGTCGCAGGTTCCTCTCGCCCGAGGGAGACGTATACTCGTGTGTGTGTGTGTGTGGGGGGGGGGGGGGGGGGTCGGCCCGCTATTCTGCCCGTGATAGCCCGCAAGGGACGTTGAATGGAGCAATTTCGGACGAGATTACACGAAGTACGTGAAGAACGAGTCACGTTTCTCGGGACAACCAACGTTACGCATCTAATGGCACATTGTCAGCAAGACAAAATTACGTGGAAGCGTGTAACTGAATGTGGCAATACGGCGAACAGTTCTTCGCTCCGCTGGCTAACGTCAAAGGGCATAACTGTGCCCTGTCAGAGGCCGGTGAATGGTGACATCGAGGTTCAACTGACGGTCCTCTTTCAGTGTGTCACGGCTAGAACAGGTCTACTTGAACCATTCGTCTTGCTTCATTGGGTTTCTTCTGCTATCTGTGTCTGCGTTGTGAACACACGAGTCAACGTGTAGTTTTCAAGTGGAGCGAATGAGAGGCCATGCTGGCTCCCAGACTACATCTGTATTTCTACTGTATCATTATCTCTCCGTCTTCTCCGGTAACGGTATGCAGACACTTTGTAAAAGGCCTTTCCCCTTAAACAAGGAGAACTGGATTGGAGCACTAGCACAAACACATTAACAGGTTATTGACATTTATTAAGAGTCAGCCTACCGATAACCGACTAGTGACGTGATAAGAATAATGGTACGCATCATTCATGGTCAGATATCGCCCTTCGTTTATGTCCTTCTGTTCAATCTGGACTTCTGCTTATGTTGGACAGAGGTTAGGGACTCGAGACTGGAAAGTCAGTCGAGCGTTCGAACCTCATCAGAACTAAAATCAGCCTGGCGGTGGACAAAAGACGTTCGGTCCAAAACACTCGCCCACGCATCATCATTCTGTTGAAGGGGTTCGGGAAGTGTAGTGTTAACTGCCAGTTGTAATTCTATACAGGTTCCGACAGTACCGGTGTAGCATCCGGTCCGGTCCCGGTCCCCCGAAACTGCTCTAAGCAAAGTGTTGTAGCGTTTTATTTACTTTTTAATTTCTTATAAGTGTCAGGAACATTTCTAGATCAGCATGTGTGTGTGTGTGTGTGTGTGTGTGTGTGTGTGTGTGTGTGTGTGTGTGTGTGTGTGTGTGTGTGTGTGTGTGTGTGTGTTCTCTGAATATAACTGTTGTCTGATACACATAAAAAGCAACAAATAAACAAACAAAACACCGTCTCCAGGCTCACCCAAACAGCAACAATAAATACAGGATTCTCGAATTTCAACTCAGAAAAATGTCATCTAACATCGTGGATGAATTTAGGTTTATTTCTTTGCAAGGGGGGACCATTATAGAGCAGTTTTTGCCACGAATTGGTCCCCCGGGGGACTACTTCAGAGGGGGGACCGGACCGGATCCTACACCGGGCTAACGAACACGGTGGTGTGTGCAGCCGATTAAAAATGGAGAAGCTTCAGCGAGGTTTTTTTTTTTTTTTTTTTGGTTTTCCGGCCCGGACAAGCCGACTGCACGAGTAATCGTGTTTGAGACTAATTTGTCGCGTTACTGGTGGGAAAGATAGCACTATTAGCAGTGTCATCTCATTACTGTCTGAAGCAGGACGTGCAAAACTGCGCATAAAGCGAGGACTGACGGCCCGGGTACGTGTCAGCCACACTGATGAAATATTGTGTGTGCCTCAGGAAGACATGCTCACTGAGGCCAGTACGTGAGTTAGTGAAAGGACACACTGTCAGTTCTCTTCGCACGGAAAGAGTTGGCAGTGCAATTCTTTAAAGTGTTTGAATAATATATACGTCGTATTGCCCTTTTTAGTGTGTGTGTGTGTGTGTGTGTGTGTGTGTGTGTGTGTGTGTGTGTGTGTGTGTGTGTGTGTGTGTGTGTGTGTGTGTGTGTCAGTGTGTGTGTGTGTGTGTGTGTGTGTGTGTGTGTGTGTGTGTGTGTGTGTGTGTGTGTGTGTGTGTGTGCATGTGCGTGTGACCTCAAACATGGTCGTTTCTGCCGCTTGTAAAACCCTTTTTTAAGCGCCTACCTGACGAAAGAAACACAGGTGTACGTTGTAAATGGATTAGTTTACGATTTCAAAATTCATAACAAGGACGATTAGTCGGCTATCTATTTGTGCGTGTTGTTGGAGTACTTTCACTCTGGAAGTCATATACTGTTATAGTTGCTCAACTGAGACATACAGAGGTAGGAGAAGTACGAAAGCGACATGAACAATATATATCTTTATGTCTTCTGCTGTTTTTTTGGTTTTTTTTTTCTTTCTTTGATTTTCTCACACACAAAAACAGAGTTCTTGCACACAAAAGGTAGAGTCGGTTGGGGAAAGACCACAGGGTTCATCGTTTTCTTTGTTCTGTTGAAGTGGCAATAATTTTACTTAATACACCATAGACGTACAAACCGACCTTCTGAAGCTGGCTCAGCCCGTCTACATTTTATTCCTGTAACAACGTGAACGACTGAGATGTGAAGTATATGCCAGGTGACAGGTGGGAAAGAATAAACGTATGATGTGGAGTAATGACTGGGAAGATGTACGTCTCATAAAAAGTGAAACTGAGATGCAGGAATTGTTTACAGTTGTAAGATTAAACTGAAACAGCTGGCTGGTTAAAGGATTCAAAATACGCCTGGCAGTTGCCTGCCCTATGGTGTCACGATAGCTCAGAAGCTGAGCATCGGTTCCTTGATCAGATGGCCGTAGGTTCGAATCCCGACTGATAAGGCTAACCTATACACAAGCCCTCTTCCAGTTTCCAGTTTTTGAAAGTGCATGTGCCCTCGCAGTGGGCCTCCCCTTCCACCTTCCCTTTGAATAAACACCCACCCCTGACTGGCCTCCACCCAACTCCACACACACACACACACACACACACACACACACACACACACACACACACACACACACACACACGATCGACATTTCTCAAAGAGTGATACGGAACATGTAATTTCAATAATTAGTCAATTTCATTAGTCACATTGAAAAAAAAAAGTTCAAAACGAGCTCACTGAGACTCAGTATGATCCGCATACAGTTTCGCCAATTGTATGAACAACGCCATCTCAGGGTGTTTAACTTCAAATATCTCATAAACTATTGGGCTTTTTTCACTGACATTTTAGGAGTTCTCCAAGCCCCTACGTCATGCCAGTATTGTATAATTAATTAATTATTGATGAAAAGTAAACAAGTAAACAATCCCTTAATTTTGACTACACACAAATTACTATGTGGGTCCACCAGGACCCATACTTTTCAAAGAGCGATTTCAATGTTTAAACCTATCCCGACGATGTCACAGTGGGTCCGCCAGGACCCATACATTTTGTGAAGAGTAAAGGGCTAAAGCGTCGTATCTGACTCATTGACTCCTTTGTAGTTTGTTTGTTTGTTTGTTTGTTTAGGGTTTTACTGATATCAAGAGTACTATCATGGTGAGAGAAAGTACTCACAACACACACTATTTCAGATGGCCTGTAAATGAAGGTCAGTATGATTGACAGAGACCTCTAAACACCCACCCACCCTCTAACATTTCCATAGACGCGGTTCGTGTGCAGGGTACGCCTTTAAGGCTTGTTGCTCCTATGCGGTTACCGAACACACTCTGAAAACTATCTCCACTGCTTTGAAAACGTCTTTGACTGCAAGGCTGTGCGTGCTAATCCGACACAGCCCTTCACTCTCCTGTCTATACAACGCCGGGTGGGTGATCAGTCTATGGAGAGTGTACGCAAACACGACAAAAGCCATTATGCTGAACCAGAGTGCGCAACGTCTCTCTCTCTCTGCTAGTTTGAAAATTTCAGTCGTGGGAGTTATCGGCGATTAGCACAATAAGACCCGTCGGTCATATCGGGCATTTCAGTGGTCTTCTCTTCTCTAGCTTGCCTAACATTACGCATAATACATGACCGTAGTATGGTTGTGACGTCATCCCCTCGGCTTGTCCGAAAACATGAAAGTTGAGAGAGTGTTTATGAATGTGGTGAAGGTTGGAAAGTGCACGTGAAAAACAGACATATTCTGATTTATACATTCACCAACACTGACACATATAGCGTCGTTGTGCTGAGAGGCACCTAATGCGCTGTTTTTGTACCTGTTGTTGGCAGCGCGCGCGACCCTGATTGCAGGTGATTTGGCTGGAGTGCATTTAGTTTCGGGTGAGTCGCGCCGTGCATGATCGATGAGCCTCGGCCATTTCTGTAGTGTGTGGAGCGTGGAGGGAGTAAACATGCATTGTGATTTTTTTCGTTTGGGTTCATTGTTACCTGGTAAGGTCGTGCAGTCGTGCTGACACGCCATCAGACACTCGATCTACACTAATACACAAAGGGACTCCCACAAATGAATACTAGCCGATTGTGTGGTTTATTTAGTCGCCAAGGAGAGGTCGGTTACCGTGCACTCCCCCGGCGACTCTATTAGACTAGTTTAAAAATGAACCTTGGGGTGTGCTGAACACATTAGATCATTGTTCCCATAAATCGGCTGGGTTGCACCAACAGTTACAGCCCCTTACGTGAGGGTACCCTCCGCGCGCACTGTCCACACGGGCTATATAATGCATTGACGAGCGGTGATTTCAGTCACCCACAAAGTGTCTTATGTTTCACAATGTAAATAAGACCAGGTATGACTGTGTTTATAGAAGTCTCTTGTCTGTAATAAAACAAACAAAAACAAAATACAGCCGGATACTGGTTCACAGTGTTGATTTACGTAAACCTAGTGTTCTACCAGTGGGGAAGGTCCTGAATAGAAGCAGACAATGCCCTGTTCTCTTTTCTTAAATCAAACGCATCATATCTGCCAGCACCTCTTTGTCTCCTACACCGTAAGTGGGGTATGGTGGTCATATCAAACTTGACTCTGTGATGAGACAAAGAAATACTAATGAAACGAGGATAACTCCATCCCTCCCCCCTCCCCCGTTACCTCCGAGCCTCCCCTTACTCTATCTGCAGTAAAACCGAAATATTTGTGCATGTGCAGTTTGGAAAGTCTGTGCCTACGTTTGCTAAACTCTTATAAATGGAATTCCTGTATGTGGGTGCTGACGCCAGGCCGCTCGGCTCCATCAGGCCTTCCTTTTCGCGGTATTTGTTTGCAGGCTGTGAGTGTGAGCAATCGATTCCGCTAAGTGCTGGTCGACGTATCCTTGTTTATTGTAGGGAGTTCAGTTAGCGGCCGGCCTCATCACTTACAGCCAGTGAATATTAAGCAACCACAGCTGGTAACGACTTTGCTTTATATAACAAAGACAGCTATAATCTTTCAGCTTATGGTTGTTATCCAGAGTAAAATCGTCTTGAGGTGTGGAAACGTCATTTGTTTTGATCGCTGCATTGAGGGTGTTCACGGACGCGTAGAAGGTAGCGCAAAGGGAAGATCAACCTTTAAGATTTTTCAGACACACACAGAGGACCTTGTCGGTTTGCAGTGGGTGTTCATTTTCTACACTTACCGATATCGTCTGTCAAAAGCTCGCTCGCGCGAACGTGTGTGTGTGTGTGTGTGTGTGTGTGTGTGTGTGTGTGTGTGTGTGTGTGTGTGTGTTCTGAGAGATCGTGCACATACAAACGTTTTTAGATTTTTTTATATTTATTTTAAATGAAAATGTATTCACCGTAGAAGATGCTTTCTCAACCTCACTGATATGCAAGCTCCTGATGACAGTACACATTTGTTTTTTTTTTCAGTGGAGTTAAACTGAAGGAGTTGGAACTGAAATACAGCCTTTATCACAGCTGCTAGGACAATGACCCCAATACACGTATCCATCTCAACAGCAATTTTAGTATAGTGGCCTTCACGCGTTAGCGCCGGAACTTTGTACTGTTGTAGAGGTGTACGAGTTCGCACTTATCAAATTCCTGACGATCCTAGATACCCTGCCATGTTGTTCGTGTTGGTGCGGGCTCTTATCATATGTAGGGTACCGTTGTAAAGACTCGCAAGCTGGTGAGAGAGGCACACATTTAATGGGTAAACTCGTTACAAATGACAAATGACAGAGTCGACATCAGAAACAGAAACTGAGTAATGCTGAACGGCTTGCTCAATGACGCAGTCTTGTGCATGTTTGTGCACCACACATTCGTTGACATTTCAACTGAGGCCTTAGAATTAATGCGTCCGTCCCGCCGTACTCAGCGCTGAACCCGAGCTTTTATGCGTTGTACATGGAAACTCCACAAAACAATGTTAGGAAGGAAATCGTTGTTTAGAAAGACTCTAACGGCTTGCAAACCGAAAAAATAAAAATAAAAAAATGGGAAAACTTACTCATTTTCGTAAAATGCGATTTTTTGGTGCGGGTTTTGTGTGTAGTTGTAGTAGTAGTGGCAGTTGTGGCAAAGTCGTCTTTTGTGAAGCAGGTTTTGTTGTTCTTTTGTGAAGCAGGTTTTGTTGTTCTTTTGTGAAGCAGTTTTTGTTGTTCTTTTGTGAAGCAGGTTTTGTTGTTCTTTTGTGAAGCAGGTTTTGTTGTTCTTTGTGAAGCAGGTTTTGTTGTTCTTTTGTGAAGCAGGTTTTGTTGTTCTTTTGTGAAGCAGGTTTTGTTGTTCTTTGTGAAGCAGGTTTTGTTGTTCTTTGTGAAGCAGGTTTTGTTGTTCTTTTGTGAAGCAGTTTTTGTTGTTCTTTTGTGAAGCAGTTTTTGTTGTTCTTTTATGAAGCAGGTTTTGTTGTTCTTTTGTGAAGCAGGTTTTGTTGTTCTTTGTGAAGCAGTTTTTGTTGTTCTTTTGTGAAGCAGGTTTTGTTGTTCTTTTGTGAAGCAGGTTTTGTTGTTCTTTTGTGAAGCAGGTTTTGTTGTTCTTTTGTGAAGCAGGTTTTGTTGTTCTTTTGTGAAGCAGTTTTTGTTGTTCTTTTGTGAAGCAGGTTTTGTTGTTCTTTTGTGCACTGAAACTGATAGTCGTGGTCCGTTGTTTAGCTTGATTTTCATCAGCAGATCGTTCATGTCAAGGAATAAGCTGGTACAAATATTTTCGAGTGTTACTTCTAGCCGTCATCTGTGTTAGTTTAAACACCACTTTCCTTGCCACTGCATGAGCAAGCAAGCACCTGATGAAAAGGGAAACAATTTAGCGTCAGTTTGCAATTACACCGGTTCGGCGAGTATCATAATTATAGACTCGGAATATATCAGTCATTTTTTTTTCTTAGTACTGGCTGAGTAGAGAACCGGTTTGGAAGTCCATGTATATTTGTACATAAACTTCTCCGTTTCGTTTTGAACACATGGCGGTATTATTTGAACACATAATACCATTTTAAACGCAAAATAATATGTTGAATACATAAGAACATTTTGAACATATAACTAAAATTTTTGAACACGTAATAATATCTTGAACACAAAAGGAAGAACATCAAGATCAAGCGCTCATCCACCAAATGATGCCTCAATCCCGGTCACTCCAAACACACATCCATCAGAGGTGAGAGAGTTATCTCCTCTATGACCCTGTTCCCAACACGTCGAACCTCTTTGACGCTTCCTGTGCCGTGGTCAATATGTCGGAACACAAACGGGAATGATGCGTGCAGGTTGGAACAATCCGTCTTCTCCGACTGGAAGTCGAAGTGCCGCTTGTTGGTTTTGTGCACATAACTGGGCGTGACGCAGCGCAGAACGTCAAATTCTCTGAGTAGGACGCGCTCGACGCATGCAGGTGCCGGCAACTGCCAGTGTTCCCAGCGGACGTGCGTCACGGGGAGAACGTGCCTGAAACGTGAAATTGAAGCACACTTACAGGCAGTTCAAATATATCATAGGACGCCAGTCTGACTTCATTTTTCAGGTCAGTCAGGTTCACAATACCGGATCACGTCCACATACTGCACCTGTCAGGCATAAAGCTGTCTCAGTGTTAGCGTGTCAATCTGTGTTTGTACAAAGGCTTATAGCGTGTGCCACGGTGTGTGTGTGTGTGTGTGTGTGTGTGTGTGTGTGTGTGTGTGTGTGTGTGTGTGTGTGTGTGAGAATGTGAAGAGGTCACTGTGCCAGTGGGTAGCCACCGTGACTGTCCGTACTATGTTACAGAAAACTGATGTTACTTCCCTTTACACTGACACCGACTGAAACTGACGAGTTTCGCGGCCATAGGCTCATGGCACACCGGCGCGGCAGACGCTTTTGTCCGAACATGGCCTGATAACAGCTCGAAACACGCTCTGGAAAATTAGGACAAAGGCAGCCGGGTTGTAGCCGCACAACGTATGACGTCACACAAGAAACTGCCACAGAAAAATGCGACGTTCGCTGTTTGTTCGGACTGAAAGCACTCAAGTCCCGCCGGTGTGACTGTCAGCAGCCTAACTGGGAGACTAATCAGTCACTGACATAGCTGTTGTACTGACCTGTGTGTGACGGTGTGTGTGTGTGTGTGTGTGTGTGTGTGTGTGTGTGTGTGTGTGTGTGTGTGTGTGTGTGTGAGAGAGAGAGAGAGAGAGAATATTAATATTGGGAACTGGTTCAGTTTGCATTTATTCTAGTTGCTCCGGAGGTATTGTAACACACACACACACACACACGCACACACACACGCACACACACACACACACACACACACACACACACACACACACACACACACACACACACACACACTGACACACCCGGGGGGGGGGGGGGGGTGCTTGGCAGAAACTATTCAAATGTTTTCCAAAAGAAGTGAAACCAGGCAGGATTAAAACACGGTAGAGTAGTAGGGGAATGATCAGAGCACAGGCACAGAGTTGTCTCTCTTTACTGGCCGCTAATTAAACTAAATTTGTAGCAAGTAGTAAAGAGAGACAACTCGTGCTTGTGGATCAGAGTCCCTTGTGTCCGGCAGACTGAGATAATGGTTGCTCGACTGCTGACGGTGACCTCAGTAGTTACCTGCGGTGCATGAGCATGTACTTGAGGCTCCACGTCAGTCCCCACACGTGCGTTTCGTCCTCGCTGAAGAAGAACAGGTCCAGACAGGGCCATTTGAAGGGCTTGTCCTGCACAAGGCCAGCGCCAGTACATTAGTGTCACTCACTAACAGTCTACGGTTCAGCCCTAAAAATCCTACCGCGGCACTTGCTGTCTGGTGCACAGCAAGTTACTGCATGTAGTAGGGACAGCTTAAAGTCCTGCCTCAGCGTTGAGGTGCATTTTTCGGGCTGAACAGAGTTGGTAACACGCCGGCTCTTCGTATCTCCCAGTCTTGTGAGTTGTGACTACTGAAAACACTGCCCGTTTAATCTGCCTACATCATCATCATGTCTGTCACAGTTACTTAGTCTCAGTTCCGGAGTCAGTTACTGTGCACGTGTACTTAGTATGCACATGACTGATAAGCGGCCCTGAATGCTTGTGTGTGTGTGTGTGTGTGTGTGTGTGTGTGTGTGTGTGTGTGTGTGTGTGTGTGTGTGTGTGTGTGATCTTCTTTTTTCATTTGTTCAGTATAGTCTTGTTCTATACGTTTGATCGTTTTTAGCGCTTATAAATGTTGCATTGGCGACAGGTTACGTCACTTTATGGATATCTTCCTCCTCCTCATCATTATCATCAGTATTATAATACATGTAGGAATGCTGAGGTAAAATGGTATGGCTGCTTGGTGTTAGCTATTAGGTTGAAAAAAGTTCCCCGGCTACGTCACTTAACTATTGTCGGTTGTTTGCTTGTTTGTTTCGCCACGCTTACACGGACTAACAACTACATACACAGCGGTAGGTCATACACACAAATCGTGTGCTGCACAAGCTCAGTAATGCTAATTAAAACTACACTTGTTTCCATTAAAATACATGATATGATCTGTCTCTTTCCTCTCTGTCTCTATCCCTCACACACACACACACACACACACACACACACACACACACACACACACACACACGCACGCACACACACACCTTGAAGGGCGGGAGATCCGAGAGGTAGAATTTCCACTGAGCGTCGGCCCGCGCGTACAGCGTGAAGCCGGAGATGTTGCCCAGCACGGCCCGCACTTTCTGCCACTGGGAACCGTTCAGGGCGATGTCCACGTCATCGTCCCAGGGAATCAGCCCGTGATGACGGTACGCGCCGAGAAGAGTTCCTCCGATCAAGAAGAAAAACAGTCCGTTCTCATCGCACGCTCGCAGAAACACATCCATAGTCAGCATGAGCTGAGCTCGCTCCTTCTCGGTCAAGGCAGGCCGGAAGACTTCAAGCTTGGCCAGTTTCCTGGCGGCCTCAGAGTTGTGCTCGGCTGAGGCAGCAAGCTTTTCCTTTTGCCTGTAGAACTCTGGATAGGGAGTGGTCGCCTCGTGGAATTTCGCCACATCGGACAAGTTCACGCGCGGAGGTATGATATGCAGGTCAAGGCCAAGACTGGCGTGAGAAAAGGGGTCGTCGATAGGGAAATGTTGGTTGTCTAGCAACACCTTGACGATGCGGAGACTGCTATGGTCCAGCCAGTGCCCGGGAAGTACTGGCCACAGGAAAGCGTTCCGTAACGGTGAAATGAGCAACACGCACAGCGTGAGACAAATCGCGACCTTGACATACTTTACGCACCGTCTCCATGGGGACCGGTTCCTCGACAATCTCATGATCTGGGCGCCTGTACCGGAACTCATACCCAGTCTAAGACCTCTCTCGGTTCACAGCTTAGTCACCCAGCAGCACCCTTGTTTTCGTTCAATCCGGTATTGGCCTGGGCAAACTGAGACGCGTTCCCTTTTCCACGCAGCGAACGTCGATAGATCTTGCATCCAGCGGGACCCCTGCCCAGCTGTAACATCAAGAACATTCAGTCTTCAGCGATCGTGATCGATACAGAAAGCAGTGTCGCCAGTTATAGACACGAGATGGCCCACGCTAATTGACACGGGGGTGAACGGGGGGGGGGGGGGGGGGGGGGGGGGGGGGGGGCTTCGGCTTGTGGCCTGCTGACGGTGAGGCACCGGATTTGAATCCCCTGGTGACTGAGCAGGGACTTTGTTTGGAGATACTTCCTTACCAGTTCAGGTTACCTTTATTTCTTTATTTCCATTACTAAATCGGGTCAAAATACTCGTGCAGGCTCCTTTGCGGTGCCTGGCTCGCCTTCGTGTACACGCGCACTCAGAAGGATCCCATTCAATCCAGGAGGGATCACAGAATGGTAAACAAGCAGACCCCATGCACGCACGAAAAATGATAAAAACAAAAAACAACATAAGTTGCGTGGCACCTTACAAATGTCGATGCGTTTCCCCAGGGGGAGCAGCCCATTAAGTTATTTCCTTTGCAATGGTATCGTGGGGAAAAAACGTTAAACCAAAAACCAACACACACACACACACACACACACACACACACACACACACACACACACACACACACACACTTCTGACAATATTGGTAAATGCAGAACTGAACTGAACTCCCACTGCAAACCGACGAGGTCTTCTGTGTGTGTGTGTGTGCCTACGAAGCGCTTCAATGCACTGATGTCACCCGAACCGAACCAGTAGATTAGTTGGGAATCCAATATTTCGCAGTGGGTTTCGTGCCTGCTAGTGCTTCCGTTGATAAAGGACAAACAACAATTTTCAAATTAGTTTTGAAATTGCGCTCAGCTGCGCGTGCAATGGGAATGGAAACGTGCAGTCCAGTTTCCAGTAACATTAGCGCTCGCTACCAGCAATATAAAACTGAAAACGCGCGCGCGTGCGTACGTGCGTCCGTGCGTCCGTGCGTGTGTGTGTGTGTATATATGTGTGTGTGTGTGTGTGTGTGTGTGTGTGTGTGTGTGTGTGTGTGTGTGTGTGTGTGTGTGTGAGAGAGAGAGAGAGAGAGAGACACACACACACACACACACACACACACACACACACACACACACACACACACACACACACACACACACACAGGGACAGAGACAGAGAGTAGCAAGGTATTGAGAATGCCGGGTCAAGTACAAAGTAATAACCAAACATACCGACACAGCCCGGACCCGTGCGCATAGTTACACAGTCAGGTCATTTACTGACATGCGCACGCGGGCGGACAAATGCAAAGTAAGAAACAGCAGCCTACAACCCCCCTCTCACCCCCCCCCCCCCCCCCCCACACACACACACAGACACACCCTAAAAAAAAAAAGGGGGGGGGGAAATTACAGAGAGAATTACATACAACGTGCAGCAGCAGCAGAGACTGAGAGAGAGAGAGAGAGAGGGGGGTGGGGTGGGGTTGAGGGTTTAACGTCCTTTTCCACCACATACGGGTGATATCGAAGACGGGGCAACGATGAAAAAGCCAGCACAAATATTTGGCCCCAGCCGGGATACGAACTCACGACCCGAGCATTAGAAGTCCAACGCTCTACCATTCGGCCACCCCGGCTTCCCGAGAGAGAGAGATTCTCATAGCTGCATGGATGATCGTCCTCGCTGGTGCCCTAGTTTCTGGCGTTCGAAAGGCCACACAGATGGATTGTATTCAAGTTGCGACATCAATCAGCTTAGACAGTGGATTTGCGCGCGCGGCTGCGTAATGGTTATGCAGGAGCAGAGACTGACTCAGACTGGGGGCTGACAAGGCGTCAGGCGATGGAGACACGTTCTGCATCCATGATGAAACAGAGGTGGGCCGCGCGGGCGATATCCCATTACAAATCAGGATTAGTGTTCAACTCCGATTGCATGGGCAGGAACGATGGATTACGGAACGTTGACCGCCTTCCCCTTCCCCGTCCCCCCCCCCCCTTTTTTTTTTTTCTCTTTCTGGCCTCCCGGCCCCCCTCTTCCCCTCCGCCATACAGCCCAGCCTAATCCACTCCCTTACTAGTAACCCCCCCCCCCCCCGCCCCCGCCCTCCACCGGCGATTCGACCCCCTCCCCACTGACTGAGACCACCATGCTCGTGCTTCAGCCCATATGGTTTAAACAGTTTTTATTCATTTTGAACAGACAGAAAATTCACTCACACAATTTCGACGATACCGAGCACAACAAATTAAAAACTTATGAATGTGCTCATAAGTACAAAAAAAAAAAAAAACATTTGCGGCGGAGTATTATAAGATAAGAGAAGAGAGAAGAGAGAGG
The DNA here is from genome assembly GCA_018292915.2 of Batillaria attramentaria. Taxonomy (NCBI): domain Eukaryota; kingdom Metazoa; phylum Mollusca; class Gastropoda; family Batillariidae; genus Batillaria; species Batillaria attramentaria. The sequence goes on from JACVVK020000070.1 coordinate 1,525,882, forward strand.
ATAGAAAGAATGACCAATAGATACAGTACAAAGAAAAATGCAGTGGGATTGCGTCTGCGACGGCGGCAGCGGGCCGGCGACTGGTAATGGAAATCGGAATTTAGGTGTCAAAGCGACCTGATACTTCTATAAAGTGCTGTACAGTTTCAAAAATGTTTATATTGTCATTCAAAGGAAGACAGAGATTCCCTCTCAAGAGGGTGTCGATGTTGTAGTTATATGGAAGAGTTGATATTGTTTGCGTACGTACATTATTAAAGAGAGGACAATCCATACGAAAGTGGGCTGGATCTTCAACAACGTGGCCGCAAGCACATGAGCGGTCTTCAGATAGATGTCTCTTAAAGAGATGGTCGTTAAGATCACTCATCTCAAGCCTCAATTTACAATGAATGCTCTGGACTGATCTTTCACCTGAATAATAATAGAAAGGAACTGCGGGATCTGCACTAGATAAAAAACGTTTGAAGGAACTGAGTGAATCTGAGAACTTAACGTGATCCGGCAACTCATTCCATGCGGCAGTTGTTGAAGGGAAAAAAGAAGACTTATATAACTCAGTGCGACAACGAGGCATCTGTCTTTCTAGGGGATTACGTACATGATAGGGGTTCACTGATGACACCAGAGGGGGCAGACGTTGACAAAGATAAGAAGGAGCATTCCCATTAACAATTTTGAAGTACAAGATTAATTTGTGTCTGTAACGTCTTTCTGAAAGTGATGTAAAACCTGATTCGGTGTATAATTTACTATGGCTTGTACCTCGAACAGTTCCTATAATGGTTCTCAAAGCCTCAAGGTGCAAATTTTCTAAATCTTCAGCCAAATGAGCTGGACAGTTATCCCAAACAACGTCTGAGAAGTCAAAATGCGGCATAAAAAAGACTTGTACATTACCTCGAGAGATTTCCTGCTCAGACGGTGTTTAAAAGAACGCAGACAGGATACTAAGACTCGACATTTGGAAATGATTGACTGTATATGCTCACCCCACTTACAATTCTTCTGAATAGTTACACCTAAATGTTTGTGGGAGTTCTTGTCAAGTAAGACTGTATTACCGAAAACAAGTGGTAATGTAGATGGGTCTCTCTTGTTAGAAATGGTCATAAGCTCAGTTTTTGGGGGGTTAAAAGTCACTTTCCATCTGGTTGCCCATAGACTAATCTTGTCTAGGTCAGAATTTAAAATTTCAGTTCTCCGGATTGTATTTTGAGAGTGCAAGTACATACTGGTGTCGTCCGCAAAAAGTTTAATGGTTGACTCTATGTCGTGGGCAATATCGTTAATATAAATTTAAAAAAGCAGAGGACCTAGAACAGATCCTTGAGGAACTCCAGCGTGTATGGGGAGGTAATCAGATTTACTACCTTTGATTGTGACAGCTTGTGTACGACCAGAAAGATAACTTTCAAACCAAGTTAAAAGATGTCCTCTTATGCCAATAGCAGAAAGTTTACTAAGGAGCCCTTTATGCCAAACTTTATCGAAAGCTTTGGATACGTCAAAGAAAATCGCCTGCGTTGTTGCTTGGTGATCAAGAGACCGACAGAAATCGTCATAAATAGTGAGCAGCTGATAAACCGTACAATCACCGGGAATGAAACCAGACTGAGAGGTGCTGAGAAGCTTATTAGTCGACCCATATTCATACACATGTTTTTGGACACATTTTTCCATTACCTTTCCCACACAACTGAGTAAGGATACTGGACGATAATTAGTACATCTTTCTTTTTCTCCTTTCTTAAAGATTGGAGTGACATTAGCTTGTTTCCATATATTGGGAAAAATACCCTCAGTCAACGAACGGTTAAACAGAATTACAAGTGAGTCTGACAGAACGTCAGCTGAAAGAGATAATATTTTATTATGGACTAAATCGGGACCCACAGCTTTTTTCAGATCGAGACCTTTAAGAATACCGTTAACCATGTCAACAGTCACAATCATATTGTCTGCAAAATTCACAGATTCAACTAAGGTAGGTACGTCGTCGTCTTAGCCTTCCACCCGAGCCTGGCTAACAAAGAAATTGTTAAGTACTGACGCCTTCTCAGCATGAGAATAGTAAATTATACCGTTGTCTTCTATTGGCGGAATTTCGTCCCTCGGTAGACCTTTACTGGACATGAATACTTTAACTAGTTTCCACTAGTCTTTAGAGCCAAAATTATTAGAAGACGATACACGAAGATCTAATTCCTTGTCGTATTCTATTCTCCTATGTCGAATGGCTTGAGTTAATTCGTTACGGATTTTTCTAAATAACGCCCACGACCAGGCCGATTGTAGCCTAACAGCCTGTCTGTGGACTCGGTTTTTCTTCTTAATAAGCCTCTTTATTGTGTCTGTCATTCACGGTTTATCATAATCGTTTATAGTCACAGTTTTGGTAGGTACACAGCGTTTGGTGATTGACACTAACTGATTACTGAATGCCTCGGCAGCAGCGTCTAGAGGTTCTAACGAAACAATACTTGTCCAGTCCACTCGGTTCAATTCGCTGTGTAACTTTTCTATATCAAGTTTTGAATAGTTAAATAAAGTACGTTTAAACAAAACATTGTGGTGTATTACTCTGTTTATTGTAATGGAAACGACTGAATGGTCACTACATACAAGTGGGAGGACGTCAACGTTTCCTATGATGTCAGGACACGGAGTCAACACTAGATCTATAACGGTCGAGGAATTCAGCCCATATCATGTGATTGTTATCCTTTTGGACACACACTGAAAAGAAATCCAGAAAGAAAGAAAGACAGATTAAACAGGAATCTGGTTGTTTACAGTACTGACCAAATGTCACGGTGTGTGTGTCACGGTGTGTGTGTGTGTGTGTGTGTGTGTGTGTATGTGCGCCGGTTTATGCCGGCTTTTTGACATGGCACCGAATTTTTTGCGCTTATGTTTTCTGTGTTCCTTCCTGTTTTTCTGGGTTTTGTTTTCAGTGTTGTTAATTTATGCCGTTCTTCCAAATGTATTTTGACAGTGTAGTCACCTCGATTTGAATGGGTCGTTGACCCGGGCCGGCTGTCAAATAAATAATTCTGACTGAGCGGCTCTCTCTCTCTCTCTCTCTCAGGTCTGTCACTGAGCCGATACACTGATTTCAAGGAAAGCTTTCCGCCTGCCAATGACAGAGTGTCAGTCGTCCGTCTGCGAAAGAAACCCGCGGCTTCACTGACGCAGTCAGTCAGCGACAAACTGAACGAAAGGCACATTTGTCATCTGATGGCTTCCACAGGCATTCGGCGTTTGCCTGAAAACTGGCGGCAGACCCTAATAGCTAGCAGCAACACCAGAGAGCGTGATGTATACTCGCGAATTTGTACTGTGTGCGCTGAGAGTGGACCCTCTCAGCGTAGTATACCAGCTCGAGCCTCTGGCAACACCAACATTTCACTTGCTGAGACTGACTCAGTGACTGGTCCTATCACTATATATGTGTATGTCTGTGTTGCCGGCCGGGCCCGCACTGTGATGCATGTGTAAGTCTACGTCAGTGTCTGTTTCAAACAGCGCGCGTTTCACCATGCTGTGTTGGCAGGTCTTCTCAAGAACAACCAGCAAAAAAAACACAAGTCACGTATTGATTTCATCTCCGATCTCAATTTGCGTCATTCTGCAAAGAACGCCGACTGACATGGTCGCCTGAAAGAGACCGAGGAACTGGGAGCCGGAGAGGCGGAGGTTGAAGTGAGCTTGAGAGGAACGGGAAAAGGAGCAGGACTGGCGGGGAGAGAGAGAGAGAGAGAGAGGGTTGTGTGAGTAATCGTAGAGTTATTCCGAAAGTCAAGTGCTACATGTACGGCATACCGTGCCCTCCGGCGTCTCAGGCAGTGCAGAGTTCGATGCCAGCGCCGGCAGAGAACTGATAAAACAGTCGCAGTCAGTTCCCCGCTGTCCATGATCAGTGTTACTAGAGCAGCGGGCTGATATATGCTGACTAAACTAGTGACAACAGCCTGAGAAAACAGCCAATTTCCCGCTGTCATGTGACTCAGTGGAGCACTGAGCGGTCTGATACATGCTGACTAAACTGGTGACAACAGCCTGACTGAGAAAACAGTCAATTTCCCGCTACCATGTGACTGGAGCAGCGGGTTGATATATTCTGACTAAACTGGTGACAACAGCCTGAGAAAACACCGAGTCAATTTCCCCCCATCATGTGACTAGAGCAGCGGGTTGAATAAGCCAGCTGACTAAACTGGTGACAACAGCCTGAATAGCCTGGTTAGGCTAATTATTGCAATGGAAATAAAGACGTAGTTTACTATCAGTTAAACCGATGAACAAAGGTTATCGAACTATGATCATTCAGTCAGTGAACAACTTGCACCGCGGTGTGAAAAACTTCGGTGTCTCAGTGACGTTTTGCTTCACTTCCCGGCCGGGCTGCTTTTATATTACCGGTCTCTCAGTCCTGCCACGGCTACAATCAGGTCACGGTTGGGTAACTCAGTGGTATTTCAGTTTGGCTCACCTTCTCTGTCGGTTCTTCCGGGCTTCTTCAGTGTCGTTCAGTCCTTAGTCCTTTCTCAGTCATAGGCCAGCACTTTGAGGTGGACGATCAGTATCCATGTTCACGTGAAAACGGCTTTTACCCCAGATAGGCACTGTAACAACACACACAGACAAAACAGGCTCAGACAAACTGATGCAGCCATCAGTTTAATAATCATATACATAATGATACCGCCAGTACTGAACTAGCACAGCAGTCTCTGAGTAAGTGCTGGCGGAACGTGCCGCTCAGTCATGCAAATCAATGTCAAGACTGAGAAAATCATGTACGGCTTTGGCTTTATACTAGTACGGGTGACAAACACTGATTACAGCTTTTTGCTAAAGTGATAAACTGATTCAACAAGCCTATGGCAAGATGATCAGTCATACATCATCAGTATGTCTGCAGTTTCTGTCCGGCTCTTACTTAGTCAGTAATTATAGCTACATTGTTCAGTTTACTCAAGGAATACTGCACCGATTCAAGTCACGGTCACTAGTTGATGTAACTTGAAATCAGTGCAGTATCATTCTAAAACTGACATACTGTCGCCGGGAGTTTCAAGTCGTTTGAGGCACCGTATGTGAACTACACATTATCTGCTGAACTCAGTAAGCCTGGCTGGCCGGTGTCAGGTAGCGATTTGCACGCTCCAGTGTCCGTTGATACGGGATGCAAACGCAACCGTGACTGACATTGATGCTCAATTCTCAGTAGCTCAGTCTAGCAAGGTCTATAACAGCTACACGTACTGGTCTGTAGTAACATCGCATGCACACAGCAAATCGTGGAAGTTCTCTCGCACATCCTCTTGTTCAGTTCGCTCCCCAACACTGAAGCAGTTCGATCGCCCGGCGGCGACACCCAGCCCGCCTGACAAAGACACTCACTCACCACGCCCATTCCCACTACCTCGTCTTGCGGGCGGGGTGGAATGAAAGAACAGGCAAATATGAGACAGCCTGGCTGAGCCGGTTTCACCCACTTGCATCCCAAACCCCCCGCTTCGCCTCGCTGGTCAAATTAAAAGAGATAGAGATATGGTTATATATACACGCCTACAGCCTACAATCCCTAACTCCGTCCACGCAAGTAACCAACCTTCTTTGACGATCCGCTGTGCCATCGGGACGAGCCTCGCTATACCAGCGCTGTACAGGGTTGTTGTCTGACCGTGACGCCACCAACAGTGTAGCAGCAGCTTGTTCTGGGGAACGGGAGGAACGGGGGGGCTGACGAATCCTAAATGCTGGCACCGTGTTGAGACGTGACGTCTGGAATCGCTACCGGTGGAAAATGGTGCCGCAGGAGGAGCGAGCGTCAGTGCTGGGCCAGGCTAGAGGCAATGTCTGTGAGTGTGAGTGTGTGAGTGTGAGGCAGATGGGTTTTTGCACACCTCCCCATCCCATCACTAACGATCAGCTGGCCCCGCTATCAGTAGCACTATCAGACTTTCAGTCGAGTGACCGTTACCGACGGTTTTCAGTGTCTGAAGACAGGGAAAGGCGGAAGAGAGAGAGAGAGAGAGAGAGAGAGAGAGACAATGACAACTTGAATCCTTTATTTTCCAACGGTAGAAGATTTTGACCAAAAGGCAAGTTTGCATTGAGACTGAGATGAGGATGATGATCAGTGATGAAACTTTCAGTTATTACACAAGGACTGAGATATAGGTTCACGAGGACCTGTCAGGCTGACACTGAATCCGAGTGTCCTTGCTAAATTACAACAACATAAGATTATAAGAAGACGAAGGGGAACTTGAAGAGAGAGAGAGAGAGCCGGAGAGAGAGAGAGAGAGAGAGAGAGAGAGAGAAACTGAAAAAAAAAGCCGGCCTAAATCAAAACACAAACTGAACAAGCATATGCACGTAACACACACACACACACACACACACACACACACACACACACACACACACACACACACACCCGCCGCCGGTCGGCTAAGATAAATGCCGGATACGAGCGTGCGCTTAATAGACTGACACGTGCAGACTTGCATTTCTGGGGGGGGGGGGGGGGGGTCAAGTTATTGCATCAAGTTTCTGGAAGCTGCGCATAGATCAAATTGCATATACACATGATGTATATCCTGCATGATTGGGCATTTTGAGGAAGATAAGCCTGTACAGTAGTACATAAAAAGGCAATACTGGGAGATTTATCCTTTCTCATCACTGAGTCTTCAGGTGTTTAAAAACTTCTTTCTTGAAAACTGATCTTGCGTGAATCAATTGACTTTATGCCGGTCGGTAATGATTTGGAAGCCTGTTCCACAAAGAAGCACCCGAGAAAGAGAAGCTGTTTCTAAAGAGATCAATGCGAGGTCGTCATTGTGTGGTAGCTGAAGTGTACTGTTACGTGAACTTCGGTCAGGTGTCGCTGAAGAGGAGTCTCAAAGAGGGACTGAAGACAAGTAGGGTGGTGCGTCACCCCGGCAGAATACTTTATGGAGTAATATACATTTATTTAACTCTAGTTGCTGTTTCAAAGGTAAAAGATCTAGTTTCTGTAGCTTTTCTTCTGTTGTCAGAGATGAGTCACAAGTGACTAATTTAACTGCCCTGCGGTAGAGAGAGTCTAGTCTTTGAAAATGAACATGACTAATTCCATCCCATATCATAGCAGCAGATGCACATTCAATAAGACTTTTAATGTGGGCATTGAAAAAAGTTTCCGACCTTTTTATTAATGATGTCTTTTAATTTTGAAAGCAAAAATATATTGTTTGACACAGTACGACAGGTGTTGTTTATATGCCGGGCCTCCCACTTTAATTGCTCATCGACAGTGACACCCAGGAATCGGTGCTTCGCCACTTTCTCAATAGGTTCTGTGCCTATGGAAAGACTAAGAGACGGTAAGTGACGTTGGTGAATTTGTCTAGTAGTAATTAGCATGCTTTTTGTCTTAGTCGGATTTAAAGCCATACGGTTGTCAGTACACCAGTCTGCTATCTCCTGAAGACTATTTTGATGAGTGGCACTCATGTCTGGTACATTTTTTGCCGAGTTGTGTCAGTAATGACGTGTCGTCGGCAAACAACTGAAGGCACATTTTACGTTTTGGTTAGATATATAAAGGGGTAAGTCGTTAATAAAAATACAAAATAGCAATGGACCGAGTATGGAGCCTTGGGGTACTCCAAAATGAGAGAGAGAGAGAGAGAGAGAGAGCGCGCGCGTGTGTCAGTGTGTGTGTGTGTGTGTCAGTGTGTGTGTGTGTGTGTGTGTGTCAGTGTGTGTGAGTGCGTGTGTGTGTGTGTGTGCGCGCTTGTCAGTGTGTGTGTGGTGCGTGCCGTGTGTGTGTGTGTGTGTGGTGCGTACCGTGTGTGTGTGTGTGTGTGTGTGTGTGTGTGTGTGTGTGTGTGTGTCAGTGGCGCGTACCGTGTGTGTGTGTGTGTGTGTGTGTGTGTGTGTCAGTGGTGCGTACCGTGTGTGTGTGTGTGTGTGTGTGTGTGTGTGTGTGTGTGTGTGTGTGTGTGTGTGTGTGTGGTGCGTACCGTGTGTGTGTGTGTGTGTGTGTGTGTGTGTGTGTGTGTGTGTGTGTGTGTGTGTGTGCTCAGTTTCGGCTTCCACTGAGCCACGTGTTTACCGGCTTTGGCAACTGTGTGAGCGTCCGAAACGATATCATCCTGTCTGACCTTCTGTCGAATCAGTGGTGCCTGGATCATGAACTGATGATATTCATGATATTGCTCTTAACTTAGCTGCTGCCTTTAGGATCGGTTTTTATGCGGTTCACAGAGCGTCAGTTCTGAGCCAGGTTGTTCAGGTCGTGGTGTCTAGCCGGCATCACTACATAGACACCTGCACAGTGACACGATCTGAAATCATACCGGCCCCCGTAGTGTAGTCAGTGGTTAGCACTTCGAACCATGGACCGCGAGACCCGGCCGGGTTCGACTGAGCCCCAGGCGAGGCAAGCCGCGGGTATGATTTTTCCTACCTAGGTCGGCTCCTACCCAGGCTGGAGCAGGTGTTCGATGGCAGTATGGCCCCAATTAGGAGGCTGTCAGTTGCCACACAGCCGAGATTCACCCACTTCACGGGTGCGACTTCGGGGGTGCTTCCCTTGGTATGACACGTCCTATGATGTGGTATAAAAATTGCCCCAGCTTCCGAGCCCTCCGTGGATTCTACCCATTACCTGGGAGGAACACCACTGGAGCTGGCAAAGAGTTGGGGCAGCACAATTTAAAAATATAAATTAATAAACTCAAATCCTGGTACTGAGGCGGCCAGAAGAAACGTACTTACTCAGTGACTCAGTCAGTGACGGACGCAGCTAATTCTGATGCTGGCTGAGCTGCGACTGAAATTGATCAGTCGTACCGGCCAAGAGTCAGTCGTAGCCGGCACGACTGAATGAAATGTTTGACCTATCGCCGCTGCAGCTCGCGCAAAGCCGTGACTGAGTGAACAACGTTCAGTTGCATCGCCGCGCATTAAGATCTCTACTAATCCTCAAGACAGAGTATTTCGAGCATATAGGCGCCGGCACTGCCTCACAAGCGGAACTGTTCCAAAACATCAGTTGGTTCGTATGATAAACATGAAATTAGCATCACTGACCATGGCACCTGGTCAACCCGGCCCGGCTCTTCGCCGGCCGTCTCACTCTCAGTTCTCCAAATCACTTACTCAGTAACTGAGATCAGTCATCATTGTCCGATCCCACGGCTTCAGTCAGTCCCGGTCTGCATGGCCTCACTGAGGCAGCTTGCAGAGCATCCCGCCGGGCTTCGTGTATTCAGTGGAAATCCCGGCTTCTTGTATTCAGTGGAAATCCCTAGCTGTTGTTCATTCGCTTCACCATTCGATATTTGGGCCTGATTTATTATTCAGAATGCAATTTCCATTTCTGTCATAGCCTCAGCCGGTGTCACTGACGTGCCGGGCTGACAGACTCCGGCAGCAGCCGGCTGCCCATGCTCAAAGTGGCATCTGACGGTCCCTCGGCTGACGGATCAGTGGTTTGGCGCAGGTGGTTTTGGAAGCCGCCAGCGATTCCGTCAGTCTGGAGGTCAGTAATCTCCGGGCTTAAAGTCCCGTGGTGGTAGGAATTCGATTTAGAGAATTTGTTCCTCCTCAAGTCGGCCTGTCAAAATTCCATACACAGCATCGTTTGCGGAGCCTAGTGTCTGTATTTAGTACACCGGCACTTATACCCGGCCGCCGCGTAAAGCAGCCGGCCTGGCCGCGTGCAAGCTCAAAACTGATCAGTTCCGGCCGGGCCGGCCGCCGTTTCCGAGCACTGAGTCGCACCTGAAGGGCCAACGACGACGACGACAACAACGACAGCAACTTGACAGCAACAACAGCACCACCACCATCATCACCACCAACAACAAAATCAGCATGTACAACTGCTACACTGATGGACAGTCAGGGCCCTCAGTCAGTTACCCGGCAGTCAGAGACGAAGAACTTGAATAGCCGCCGGGACTGAAAACCGCCGACTGAAGAATGGAGAGACTTTTCACTGAGTTGGCGTCCACAGATTTCCGCCTATAACTCTTTTTTTTTTCAGTTTCACTCAGGACCGAGAAACCCTCCAGTTTACTGATGATTGCTCAGACTGACATACAATGGGCAGGCCGGCGAAGAATAACCAGTTATCGTTGAACTTGACACAATACGGCGCCGCCGGAGACCGACTCCGAGCACCTATTCCGGGCCAGGCTGTCAAACCATTAAACGATAACTCGTGACTGCCAGTGATGCGCCTAATTTATTATCGCCCCACGTGTGTTTCAGTCGCGGCATGTGTTGGTGGCACCGGCCAACATCAGTCTTTCACCGCGACACCTCCTGATCAGTTGACAAAACCGTCACTGAGTGAAACAGCAGCATCTGCCAACACCTGTATCAGTGTGGCCAGGCTCCACTGATCGTGTAGACAATACTGTAGTATACTCAGTGACCTGCCGGAATGGCCAGTGTCCATCAGTCAGACTTTCACAAGATCAGTCGCTGTAAACATACTGATAGCTGTTGAGAGCTCGTCAGTATAGGGGACGCAATTACAGCAGCGGTTTATAAAGAGAACGTTTCTTGTCCAGTCTCCCGGCCGCTGCTCGATACCGTGGGCCACTGAGATTTTTTTCGAATCAGTGATGATTTATCCAGTTTCGGCGTCCGTTCCCTCTCAGTTTCAGCTTTTGCCGACACAGCACTCACAAAAACAAACAAAAAAACACCAACGGCCAGCGTTCAGAAACCCGCGAATTTTTCTTGTGTACACGCGCACACATATATGCCGTGACACTGACACACACACACACACACACACACACACAGTGTCGGAGAGTTCAAATTTAGAGTCAGCAACCTCGAACACCCGGCAGAACCACTCAGTTCTAGTATTGCCAAAGCCTCAGTGTCGGCTTGCAGTTTCAGTTTCAGCCGGTTCTTGCATGGTTTACAAAGCCGACATTGTTTACAGTAAACCCGCCAGACAGTCTGCCCGAAGCCGGCGTTCCATAGCGTGATACATGAATCTAATTAAGCTTATAATATCTTCACCTGGCAGGCTTGTTCTTTGAAGCGACTGGTAAACAGCAGTATATTTGTGACCCTCCACCACGAAATCAGTGAGTCATCTTATACGAGGGTTGTTCAACGAGAATTGGAAAATGGCATGTAACGTGACTTCTAAGCAAGATACAGAAAATATATTTAAGCTTATACCACAAGAAAATTCAGCCTTTCCTTTATTCACATGCAAAAAAGAAATCCGATGCGATGACGCATTTAAGAGTGTGACGTCATCAAAAAAGTATACGAAACAGCTGAGCCTGAAAAATATGGAGGGCACGAAGGTGCAATACCGTTTCTACATTTTCACAAGGCTGAAGCTCGGAGACAAACCAAAGAAAATCCACGATGATTTACAGGCACCCTGTGGGGCCAGTTGTGTTCCATACAGCACAATGTACAAATGGATTCAAGCATTTCAAGCTGAGGAATCGAGCAGTAAGCCAGGTCCAGCACGACCTTTTCCAGCTCGGAACGAGCAAAACATTGCCCTTGTAGAGAGACTGGTTGCTGAAGATCCACATTCAACTATCAGAAAATTGAGCGAGGCATCTGGCGTCTCTGTTGGTACCATTCACAGCATCTTACATGAAGATCTTCACATGCAAAAACTGGCTGCCCGATGGGTACCTCATCTCTTAAGTGAAGATCAGAAGAAACGGCGAGTTGAATGTTCGCGTCAGTTGTTGAATGACTTTGAACCGAATGGACCAAAACGGCTGTGTGATATAGTCACTGATGATGAAACATGGCTCTGGTTTTATGGCACCCCCAACAAGCGTTGCAACAGGGCGTGGGTGGGTCTTGATGGCGATCGACCAGTTGTGTTGAGACAAGGCTTTCAAAGCCGGAAGCGACTTTTTTCCATTTTTTTTAATGCACAAGGAACTGTGGCAATCGATATGCTGCTTGAGAAGACAACAATCAATGCAACATACTACACAGGAGTTGTGCTTCCAAAAGTTGCCAAGGAAGTGTGCAATTAGCGCCCAACCGTTGGCACCTCAAGAACCTTGCTTCTGCATGACAATGCAGCTGCCCACAAAGCCAAGGTCACCACGACCTTTCTATCTGACCGAGGAATCCAGATTTTGGACCACCCACCCTACAGTCCAGACCTTGCACCATGCGACTTCTGGCTTTTCCCTATCCTGAAAGGGAGACTCGCTGGCCAGAAGTTTGACCGTGTACAGGACCTCGCAAAAGCAGTAAAATCACAGCTCGATGCCATACCCAAGGAGGACTACCAGGGGGCGCTTTTTGCGTGGCGCAGAAGGCTGGAAAAGTGTGTACGGGTCAAGGGGAAATACTTCGAAGGGATGTGAAGATAAGAAGTTGGAGCTACTAGTATGTGTAAAACGAGAGTTACGTAGCTGTTTCCAATTCCCATTGAACAACCCTCGTAACATGAACAAATCATGAGCACAAGAAGACTCATTTCGTGGTGGAGGGTCACATTTGTAAGTACACGTACAATACAAAAGCATGCGCACATGGTGCGATGATTATCAGTCGTTTTTTTTACTGGTAATTCAGCGACGATGACAAAGTTTGCTTGAAACTGAAGGAACAGCGGCGACTGACTGTGACAAATCAGTCTGGGCTAGGATCGAACTAGGATCGAATTAGTCGGGGCTGCTTACTACTGAGTATGCGTGTTCGCCGTGGCCTTTGAGCCATTATGTGAACCTAGCATCATTAAAACCGTCACTCCACTCACGGAACAGTGACATGAGTTAGTGGAATGGACCAAAGGGTCCTAGTCGATAACTGTCACCCTGTTCTCGCCGCTCATGTTTCAAATGAACCGCTAAACTATGTCAGTCCTGCCCTCCGGCCGCCACTGACTGAACACACGCACCCCCCGATGCTGATCTATTATTTATTATTATTTATGGGGTCCTGACTGAGACAGTTACCGACCTGAATAGCGGGCCTGCAATTATCAAATGAAATTATATCGGATAACGATTTATTTCCGCGTTAGCACCTTGTCTACGTGCTCTCTCTCTCGCGCGCGCTAACTGCGCCTCTCTCAGGCTCTCTCTCTCTCTCTCAAGTTCTCCGGGTCTCTCCGAGTCGCAACCAGATCCGACAGTGTCGGATGACCGCGGCTCTTGCACGCCGATTGACTGATATCAATACATGTATGTAATTATACAGACTCAGTCAGCGTTTTCTTTTTCAGGGGAAATCCCTTTCTGGTTGCTGCTTTTTGTTCCGTAACATTACGAGAACTGAAAGCCCACGCAAGGGGAATAGTCGTCACTCATTCCGGCCAGAGCAATCTGAGTCTCCAATTCAGTGTTTCATGCCAGCTTATGTTGCCGGAATGCATAAGAATGGAAACAGCAGCAACAACTGACAACGCTGACAACAACACGGGAGTGCAATAACACATTCTGCATACATACAAGAACTGAGTCAGGGACGTCTGTACTGACGCTGTGTGTGTTACGTGCAGTGAACCACTGACACCACCGGCGACGCACGACTGATTCAGAAATCCTAGTCACAACACGACAGGACAGACAGACTCCCGGAAAAAAAGCAGGAAGCTTGCGAAGATCGGATACCCGCGCAGTATTTCGATTATTTGTGCAGCTTTCTGGGCGACAGCGCCGAAAACCGAGTAAAATGCATGCAGGCTTTAAATAGACATCCGTGGTGTTCTTGGGACGTGCCGTGCACTGCTGTCCTTGATGGAAATAATGTCGTCAGTTTAACCGCGGAAGAATTCCATTTATTTCTGTTTGTTATTGATCCGGCAATGCATTTCAGTTTCCCCGGCAGTTGTGACCTTCTGAAAGCGGCTGTGCCCATTTCTTCCGGCACAGTCGGCAAATCAGTAGGGACGTCATTACTCAGAAACCACACTGTTTAAATTGCATGTATATGTAGTTTCGTGCGGCAAAAACCTGGAGTTACTATGATTGTCTGGCTGCCGGTGTCACAGTGTGTGTGTGTGTGTGTGTGTGTGTGTGTGTGTGTGTGTTTGTGTGTGTGTTTTGCCTCAGTGCTGCCTGTCTATGACAGTCAGTAAATCTAGTTGTTTAGCTGTCTGGAAGAACTAGTAGCGTTTTAGAGAATTTTCCTCCCTTCCACGGCCCACCAAAAACCTCCCCACTCTCCCGCGTTTCGCTCCCCTTCCTCTCATTTTATGTTCAACCTTGATATTCAGTTTAAATTAAATCCCTGTCCCTCGTCAGTCACCGACGGCCCTCCAGCCGGCCAGGCCGTCAGGTCAGGTCAGAAGTCGAGACGCATGTCACGTCCAGTGGGTCAGGTCCATACTAGAAAGCAAAGAGAGAACTGTCAGTGGTCCACAGTCTACCGGCCTGTAGTCTATACAGCACATGTGAATACGCTTGCATATCGAGGTTTTTGTTCATCGAACAGATCCCTTGAGACATAGGGGATCTTTTTGTTGTACCCGGAAGTAAACAGTCCCTCGTGACCCTACTAGATTTCAGCCAATTAGAAATAAGTAACAGCTTCAGTCCGCAGACAAGGAAGGAAAACAACATGGCCAAGTGAGTGGCTGTTTCCTCCGAGGAGAACCTGCTTGCCAACGCAGCAGGGCCCGAACGGGCCTTCGGACCAATCCCAAGTCACGTAAGACTGAGTGTTCGTTTGCTGTTTGATGTACTGGCTTTGAGTTTGACTGACCAACGTCCGCTTTGCCCCCAGGCCAGCCTGTCACATTGGGAGGTACTCACATCATCGCGTAATGTGTCTTCGATCCTATGTTACAGATCATATGAGGCAGTGTCGTCCATATTAACATATCAACCGCGAACCTGTTGCGTCTGACACTTAAAATGGAGATTTTTGACGCCGATTGAAAACCACGGCGCTCTCATGGCTAGGATGGGCTGTAAACAGTCGTACTCTCTGGGAGAGAAAAGTCAGTCGGCACAGGGCAGGGCACATGGTAAACGAACCAGGATTTCTAATGTGGTCGCTACGCATTTCTGTAAGACGGAAGTGGATTCAAGTAGTTTGCATTCGCACTCGTCAACACCCAGGCCTGAAGTACATGTAACTACGAGGGGAAAATTTCAGTCACAGGATATTGCTGTTCCAGGTCGTAAGTTAAGCTGTGAGGTTTCATCAGAAATGGTAGGTACATGTATCAACTAGTATCTTTCAATGCCAAAGTACATTTCTCAGAAAGTACAGCTCTGGCACCCAGTGGTTTATGTGCATGGTATGGATAATTCAGGCGCATGCATCAAACCTTTTGTACAGGCTTGTACTGGCACTGCTTCACTGGAAGCTATATTTACTATGACAGCACCCCCCCCCCCCCTCCACCACCCCTCACCCAACAGAATAGCCTTTTCATTAGAAAAGAAAAAAGAGAGAAAAAAGGGAAACCCTGCATTTGTATTATATATATCTCTGTATTGGATAAGCAGCAAACACTTCAGTGTGACTGTCACTAGTCTGTTTCCTGACAACATACACATGTGCGCGTGTGGCAGTGTGTGTATACATGTGTGTGAGATAGTAAATAGGATAACTAATAAAATTGTCTTCCTTGTTCACTGCTGTGTCACTGTGTGCTGACTGTTCAGCACTGTGCAGTTTGTAGGCCAGCCATTTATCACCTGATAATAGTTATAATATATGGTGGGTTTGAACTGTTTTCTTGCCCTTTGGCAAAATTTACAAAAGGACCTTAAAAAAATGTGGAGAGCGGGCCCCAAGGACCCTTGTATTATCAATTCACAGGGAACGTTGGACACAGAACGGGCTGTCTGCTGTCTTACTGCTGAAGAAGTAGTTTATGCCTGTTCAGTGGTTCAGTAGCAGGGGTGCCAATTTTCTGGAAGACTCCTGATTTCCGGAATGAGAACTTTTGAAAAGAAAATTTTCCAGATTGAGAATTTTGGAGGATTAGGTATTCAGGATTGGCCAAATGAGCGAGCAACAAGGTCCGGAAAATGGGGTGACTGTCCTGGGTACTTGAAACGCCATATGTAAAGCATAGTGTGTCTTGAGACCTAGAGTACTCTCACTTGATGAAGAATGTCTTGTGCGAAGTATTTGAGGTTATACATGTACTGAATCATGCAGGATTGGAGAGCTGAGCCCCTCCCTCTCCATTAGGTTTTCAAGTCAAGTCAAAGTCAAAATACTTTATTTATCCCCGTAGGACAATTCATACGGGCGAGCGTAAGACACATAAAAAAGTTAAGATCACTAAATTCATGTAATTGTACTTCCCCCCCCCCCCTCTCTCTCTCTCTCTCTCTCCGGACTAGGTTTAGCTTCAAAATGATTTTCTGTTTGGAAAGCCTTTCCCAGTTTCAACCCTGCAGTAGTTTCTCAATTGCCAGTATGCAAAGCTGTTACATTGCTGGCCTGTTGTCGGGTTTTATTGTAGGTTTTGTGTCACATTCGTATTCATTGTCAGTCATAAAGTTTTAAAATGCTTGAGCACCTTCTGTGTATCATCTGCTGTAGCAAAAGGCTAAACGTAAAACTACAATGCTGAGAGACAGGAACTTAGACAAATGTTTATTATTGGCTTTTTGGATGGAGGAAAAACCCAGTCATGAAGAACTTCCGTGGCCGGTGGGGTAAAGAAAATCTGTCATGCATTGTTTTCTATGGTTAGTTATGGTCATGCGTGTTTTCCTCACCAAGGAGAGCATTCAACTGTCCTTATACATGTACTAATTACATGTACTAGAACTAATAGAAGAAGTGTGGCGTGCTTTGTGTTTGTATGTGTGCTCTTTTGATACAATCCTGATATTAAAAACTGTTGACAGTTATTCAATTGTTCACTTGCTTCCTCATTACTTATCTGACCTGATCAATTTACTCTGGCCTTATGAAAAGAATTTCAGCTTACATTTCTTTTGCTCCCATGGGAAATCAGTGGCCTGGAATTTGACCCTTAGTCAACCAGTATTTTGATTATAGTTAATGGGGAACGAAGTGAATGAAGCATGCAAAACTGTCAGTACGGTTAGTGTTCTCAGTACAGGTAGTGTTGTATATATAATTGTTCTGCTTAAATACATTTTTTGTTTTTTTTAAAAACCCAAAAAACAACAACTGGTATTTCAGCCTTCAGTACGGGTCGGCCCTATCACTCACACTGTCACCGTGGGATGATCCAAACCTGTACTTTCATCTCCCCCCCCCCCCTCGCCCCCCCCCCCCCCCCCCCACACACACGCACGCACGCACGCACGCACGCGCGCGCACACACTCTCTCCTCCTGCCGACCTATTTATCAGGACCCTTGCGCTTTCTTTCAGACAGTAATGTGTGGAATTGCTGTACATGTTTAATGTTTGAATGCCTGCATACTGAGCGGCGAGAGTTGGATCCATCCAGGCTTGACTGATGTATTGGCAATTAGATGTGAAGGTTTGATGTATGTGTGTGGACTCATTACCAGTAGAGAGGGCGAGTAGCTGTAGTTTGTGGTGCTGGTGTTGTGGTGTCGGTAGGCCTTCTGTCATGAACATCAGAGATGCTGTAAATATTTGGATTATCTAACTACTGCTCTTACCTGTGCATTTTTATGCAGTTACGTTACTAGTACTTGATCTCCTCTGTAATTATTGGTTTTTTTCTTTAAGTTAGTGTAACTGTAAGACTTTTGCTGTAGTGAATCATGATACATGCAGTTGAATGATACCATGCGGTCTTACAACTTTTCAGTTCAGACAGTTGTGCAAAAGATAATGACCAAACGTGTAGTGTTATGTATACATGTGCTTAATTTGACTTGAAGTTTTAAGGAAAGTAAGTTTTGCACATTTTTTTCTTCTCAACAGCACAAAGAGAAGAAGTTCATTTTATTGTACTGTATATACTTTGTTGCCCTTTGTTTTATAATGGTGGTCTGAAGTGTGTGTATGTTTCTTATTAATTTCTCTGTTTTTTTAAGGGGGGGGGGGGGGGGGGCTCTAAATATATTGTTTCCAGATTGCCAGATTCTTCTAAGTCTTTATCATGATTCACCTGATTAGCATCTCTTTGGCTGTTGATATCAAGGCGTATTGCTATCAAAATATTTTCGTGATGTCTGCAGCTGCTAGAACGTAGAAGCTGAATCAGTGTTATTCTTCACATTGCAGAAAAAGATGGAGGATTATACAGAACCAAGAGACTCCAAGAGACTTCGGTGGGGCCAGAATAACACGTACGACTCGGATGCTGATGATGAGGGATACAGTCAGCCATTTGAACCAGGTAGGTGCTGCTACTTACTGTCATTTAAAAAGAATTGAATTGAATTATTTTATTTTGGTAGGCCATAGGGCCCATGCAAAGGTTGGTGGGTATAGATCTCTACATGTACATGGCAAGATTCATGTAATAATTACAGTGACACATGCACATGTCCATCAGTACTGCAGGAAACAACAGACATAATTAACTGAGAATAGTATCTCTACATTTGAACGCCTTATATATATATTATATACATGTACAGGTAAGCTGCCAGATGTTGCATGACTTTGTCATTTGTACAAGGCAAGTCTGAAGGCATTAGGTGATGGGTATTCTTTTTTTGGATGTATTCCTTTCTGAGTTCTGATAAAACAAGACTTCTTCTTCTTCTTCTTCTGCGTTCCCTGTTCTGGACTCCGCCTCAGATGATTAGGTTTGTGGTCTTTATAATATAAGCAGTGGTCTTCAAGAGGTCTGTTTTGCTGCCCCAGAGTTTCTCTGCCAGTGTGGCTCCGTTCGGCCAGTGTTGTGTCCTTGCTTCTTTGAAGAGGGGGCAGGACTGCAGAATGTGTTCCGGGGTTTGAGGGGCTGTTCCGCACGGACAGTCTGGTGAGTGTGACAGCCCAAGGCGGCACAGGTGGGCACGCAGTCTGCAGTGTCCAGTTCGTAGTCTAAAGATGGTGGTCTGTTCATAACTCTGGAGCTGTGGCATCTGGTCGTTAGATGGGGGATTGTGTTGCGCCGTCCAGATTGTCTTGTACTGATGTTTTACCAGAGTCTTGGCTTCTGTGTAGGAGACTGCCTGCTGGGGTTGCTCTTTTCTGCTGCCAGACTTGGCCAGTCTGTCTGCCTCTTCGTTTCCTGTGAGACCACAGTGAGCAGGGATCCACTGTACGGCAACCTTCATCTGTTGTGAGAGGGCAGCTAGAAGGTGCTGTGTTTCTCTTTCCAGCTGCTCACTGGGTGACTGCAGGCTTTGGATGACGGATCTGCAGTCAGTTAGGAAGACGACGTGTGTGGGCAGGGGGCGATTCTCTACCAATGAGCTTGGCAGCTTCTCGGAGAGCATTGACTTAAGCCCTGAAGTTTGTGGATAGTCGTCCAGCAGGCATGGAGCTTGTTGTGGTGCGGCCATCTGGGTGGCGGATGAGAATCCCGCTTCCTCCATTCCTGACTGCTGAGTCTGCGGACCCGTCAGTATAGGCGTGTGTCCAGACTGACATGTTGTAGTCCCGATCCAGCATTTCTAGTGAGAGGGATCTAAGCGTGGCTTGTGGCTGGTCGTCCTTGCTGGTCACTCCTGGAACATCTGTAACAAGGAGCACCCCTTCCAGGTTGGTGTCCCATTCCTCAGCTGCTTGGAGTGGCTCTTGTTCTTCAGGAATGGATGGCAGGATGTGTTCTCATCAGCTGTTTGGCCAGGTGGTTGAAGCTGCCTCTTTTCAGCCGGTTCTTTGTGTGTTCTTGGAGGTGCTGGTGGGCGGGGTGGGTGGCTAGTCTTTTCAGTTTTTCGCTCTGGGTGAGCACTTTCTCCTCCCTTCGTAGCTCAAGAGAATGGAGTCCTGTAGTTGTTTCGAGGGTGTGTACGGGTGTTGTTTTCAGCCCGCCTGTGATGATTCGCATGCCTGCGTTCTGCACCTTGGCCAACCTGCTGGTGTTGCTCTTTGCTGCGGTGGCCCACGCTGCTGCTCCATACTCCATCACAGGGCGTACATTCCCTATGTACACCCTCTTCAGGATGCTGCTGTTTGCTCCCCACTTAGTGCCAGCCAGTTTCTTCATGAGAGAGAGTCTTTTTGTGGCCCTTTTCTCCATCTCTCTGATGTGGGGGTTCCATGTCAGTTTCTTGTCCAGTTTGGTTCCAAGGTATGTTGGTGTGTCTTCCTGGGGAATCTGCTGATTGTTGATGGTCAGTCTGAGAGTCTCCTTGGTGTTAGAAAGAGAGAAGTAGGTGGCTACTGTTTTCTGGCTGTTGATGGTGACGCACCAGTCCGTTGCCCATTTGGAGGTGGTGTTGAGGGCCTCTTGCATTCTGACTGTGGCAGAGGAGGTGGACTCTGAGGCGTTCCACATTGCGAAGTCGTCAGCATGCAGGGCTCTGGAGATGTGTCTGGACAGACTACTGGAAATGTCATTGATGAAGACAACGAAGAGAGTGGGAGAGATCACCCCTCCCTGATCTTGACTGTGTGGCTCAGGCTGCTGTCCAGCTTGACTCTTGCGGTTCTGTGGCACAGGAAGCTCTTGATCCAGTTGAACATGCGTCCAGCTATTCCGGCGGTCAGTAGTTTCAGGAGAAGGCCGTCTTTCCACACCTTGTCGAACGCCTTGGACAGATCGATGAAGGTGGAGACCACTTTCTTCTTCTCCTGGAAGGTGTTCTCTATTGACTGTGCCAGGTAGACGAGCTGGTCTTCAGTACTCCTGTTCTTCCTGAAGGCAGTCTGTTCTTTGGTGATCAGGTTGTTGGATTCCAGGTGCCACATCAGCCTCTTGTTTATCATCCGTTCAAGAGTCTTGCCGAGGCAGCTGAGGAGGCTGATAGGTCTGTAGCTGGTTTTCTTTGCTGGGTCTTTTTCCATTTTCCTTATGGGGATGATAGTGGCCTCCTTCCATGCTGATGGGAAGATGCCAGTTTTCCATGACTGGTTGAACAGCTCAAGCAGTTTCCTCCTGGCAGCTGGCCCAAGATGCTTGATCATCTCGTTGCAGATTCCGTCTTTGCCAGGGGCTTTCTTGCTCTTGAGTCTTCTGATGGCATCATTTAGTTCTGCCAGGCTGAGACCGGATGTCATTGCGGTGGTCGGAGTTGTTTGTTCTTTGAGCCTGTCATGCAGCTGGGTTGCAACCTCCTTTTTCCTCTGTGGTGGGACTTTGATGGTGCTCTCCATCTCAAAGACGTCAGCAAGGAGGTTTGCAGCTTTTTTGCCTGTGTAGAGGGTGTCGTCTTCCTTGAGGACAGTGGTTCTGTTGGTGGTCGTGGTGTCCTCATTGAGTGACTTTGTGAGTCGCCAGAGTTTCCCAGTGTCCTTTTCCATGCTGAGTGATGCTGTCTTCTCGTGCCATCTCTGTTGGAGTTCTTTCCTCTTGCAACTGTTAAACTCCTCCTTTAGGTTGTTGTGTCTGGCCGTGGTCTCACTGGATGGGTTCTGCTCCATACAGGTTCGTGCTTCAGAAAGCTGCTGGTGGAGTGTGGCCAACCGTTTGCTCCAGTACGGCTTGTAGTCCTTTCTGAAGCCACGAGGAATTGACCTTTTGGCTGCTGTGAGGATGGATTCGGTCAGCCTCTTCACGTTGGTGTTCATGTCTTCTGTAAAGGTGACGTTACAGAGGTCTTCAGCATGGTGTTGGTACTTCAGCCAGTCAGCCCTCTTGAAGTTCCAGCTGGCATGCTTCCTGTGATGGTCAGTGCTGGCCTTCTTGTCTGCAATGTGTAGGATGATGGGGAGGTGGTCGCTTCCACCTAGCTGGTCGCTGACGACTCTGGTGGTATGCTTCTGTAAGTCTTCGGTTGCCATTGCCAGGTCCGGAGTGGATGTTTTCTTCCAGGCTCTGGAGTAGTATGATGGTTTGTCGTCAGGCTGGTTGATCAAGATCAGCTGGTTGTCAATCAGCCAGTCTTCTATTTCTTCCCCACGGTAGTCTGAGTTGTCGTATCCCCAGCTGGGTGAGTGGCCATTGAAGTCACCGACAATCAGGTGATTGTATGATGCGGGCTGGATGGTGTGGAGGTCCAGGCTTGCAGTGGGAGGGCTGTAGCAGTTGGTTATGAGGAGTTCCTCCCCCTGCAGCAGGACTTTGGTGGTGATGTATTCAAGCTCCCCGCTTGAGGTTTGTCCAGTCACAGCAGCTGGGATGCCATGTCTGACAAGGGTTAGCACCCCTCCTTTGTGTCCAGATGGTCTGTCTCGCCGAAAACTGTCATATCCCCTGATGAAAAATCTGCGAGCTTCATTTAGGTGTGTCTCTTGGATGCAGATGACATCGATTTTCTTGTCTCTGAGGAAGGCCTGTAACTCTGGTTTCTTCTGCTGGATGCCTTCTGCGTTCCACTGTGCAACCCTTATGGCTGTTGTTTGGGTTGTTTGGGTTGTGGTACGACCAGTAGCACTACTCTGCCTCCCCCTGGGTCCCAGGTCGACAGAGCCGCCAGTCACTGAGGCGGGCCCCTTTGAGGCTGAGGGCCCGGCACCGTCCCCGCCTGGCTTTGGTCCACGGGGACGACACCATAACGATATATCCATCTGAGGCATTGTCCATTTTTCTGGGTTGCGTGTGTGCTCGTCTCCCTGATGGGTTGCCACACTATGTCCGCCTGGGCATAGTCAGCGACACTCCGACTTCGTTGGCTTGGTTTGAGTTTGGAGTTTTCCTTCTCCTAGGAGGGCTTCCTTCGCCTGGATGTAGAGAGCCCCTCCTGCCCTCAGGTGACCCTGCTGGGAGACAGGGGGTGTTTGTTTGGAATTTTCCTTTTCCTAGGACACTTGCCTGCCATGGCTGACGACTATGTCCTGTCCGGGTTTTTCTGTCAGTGTTTTCCCTTCACTTAGCTGGATTGCCTGCCACAGCTAATGAGCTCCAGCTACCCTAACCCAGTTTGCACTTTTGGTCAGTCCCCTACCCAACACAGACCTGTTCAGCTTGGTTGAGCCTGCCGGGAGCACTACGCTCCCACTGACATAGCTCTAGGGGTCATCAGGGATCGCAAGCCAGCACACCGCGTCAAGATAAGTGCACTGTGCCGGCGTGACATACCAAGTCGCACCCATGAAGTGGGTGAAGCTCGGCTGTGTGGCAACAGCCTCCCCATTGGGCCCATAGCACACCCGCTCTGGGTAGGAGCCGACCTAGGTAGGAAAAAAAAAAAAATACCCGCTTGCCGCGGCTGGGGATCGAACCCGGGTCTCCCGGTCCATAGTCCGAAGTGCTAACCACTACACCACGGGGGCCGGTGATAAAACAAGACAGGATAGTCCATGTAAAAAAAATTATTCTCTCGGAAGACTCGGTTTGTACTTTGATGTGTCTGAATGTCTCCCTCTGAGTCTGACCATCCATGGAACACTCCACCGACAGGTGGGAATAAAAATCAAGTGAAAGATGCTTTCAGGTCTAGTGTCTTGTCTTTATCACCTGGGTGACTTTAAAGACCAGGGCCCTGGAAAAGATTCAAACCTTTCACTTTATGATCTCGGCCCAGTTCTCACAGTCACAGTTAGGTTATCTGTTGGTGTAAAGTCTGATTACTACATTTACTGATTGTTCTGTCGTGTTTCAGACAAGAATGGAAGGCCGCCTGCCGCAGAAGGCACCAACTATGACATACCTCCTTCCCGTGAGGACGACTACAGTCGACTAAGAACCGTTGGTTCAAATCCCTCAAGAACTGGTGGTCAGGGCCAAACTTCTGTCGTTGACAGTGGTGGAGTTGATGATTACAATCATACTGAAACCTGGTCATCCAGGCAGGTGGGGAGGCAGAGGAGTGGTGGGTCAGGGGTTC
Organism: Batillaria attramentaria; assembly: GCA_018292915.2. Lineage (NCBI taxonomy): Eukaryota > Metazoa > Mollusca > Gastropoda > Batillariidae > Batillaria > Batillaria attramentaria. The sequence continues at coordinate 1,549,649 of JACVVK020000070.1, forward strand.
AAACCCCACCTAGTGACACCAAAGCACAACACGGTGCTGCATCCCATGTCAGGAGAAGTGGTGGTGTACGAAAACACTCTTCCTCCTCCGGCGTGGGGGAGGGAAAACCCATTCCCAACGCCAGAGCGACTCCGGCTTTGTACGAGGAGGCCTGGGACAGTACCCAGCGGCAGAAAGAGTTAGAAGAGCGTTTGCGACTTGCTCGGACTATCTCGTCCACGTCTGACAAATTTGAGGATGCTCTAGAATATCAGCCTGAGGAGCCAGCCCCGCCTGAGAGAATGGTGAAGCCTGGCACACAGACAGACCCCGTTACCGGGGGCAACTACGAACAGGCTTGGGACTTGAACAAGGGCCTGGAGCAGAGACTGCTCAATATGCGCATGATGCGTAACGACGCCGGGGATATCAACAGTGATGCCTACCAGGAACCCTGGGATACCGCCAAGAAACAGCGGGAGTTGGAGGAGAAACTGCAGAGAGTGTCTATGGAGGGAGGATCGCCATTGTCACCGAAGCTAAAGTCACAGCAGTCAGGGTCGGATGTTTATGAAGAGGCGTGGGACACCAAACGCAACAGTCTGTCTCAGTTGATGATGAGTCATGGCACGTGTTTTGTTACATTGCTGTTACCATGGATAAACTCACAACTCACTCTGTGTGTGTGTTGGGGGGGGGGGGGGAGGGGGGTAAATTATCAGAAGCACCAACAACAAAAAAACAAAAACAGAAAACAAGAAGAAGGAAAAAGTAGTTGGTGTATCTATAGACCTGTATGAACTGCAGAAAGATGGTTGTTTGGCTTAGACACATTCCCATCACTGACAATATGACTGAGGCTTGAAAATTAGGTAGAAACTCAAAAGACCTGTTTGAGCATTAATATGCACTGTATTCTTTACACAGAGAGTATACATGTGTATGTTGGGGGGGGGGGGGGGCAGACCTACCAGACCCCCCTTCTGAGGCCGTGTACAGTTATTTTGCAATCTGAATAGAAAAGGCTTCATCCTCATTAGTTTAACACAGATAAATTATGTGATGTTTTGGTCAGCCAGTAATGACGATGCATACATCTTGTACTATCTTGCAGCACCTCATGCAGTGGATGCAATGATTGGCTCTCAGTTTTCAGCACGTTCACATCAGTCCATCTGCTCTACTGTTGGGGAGCCCATCAATGCTATGATACCACTTGACAGTCAAGAGTAAGTTGTCGCTCGCTCTTGCTCGTCATTTGCCCTGTACTAGTTCTGTTGTGTTTATGTGTTGGTATTGTTAAGGTGTGTGGCTGTGGTTTCCATAGTCTGAGGTTTGTTTCCTTGGTGGGCAGAATTCTAGTTGTGTTTTGTTGTCACAAAGTTTCAGGGCTGAGATTTAGCAAGCCCGACTAAGGAGCCAGTCAAGCTCCCAACCAGGGAAGTTGAGGGAGCCCGACAAATTTTCAAGGAGCCTGACTGATGAGAAATTTTGCTGTATGCGCTATTTTTAGACCAGTCTGCGCGATGGTGAAATTATGAGAGCTCTGGACGCTGAGGCAGTCAGCGGGTTCAGCGACGGTGTACGTGTATATTGCCACATATTATCAGTCCAGTGCAGGTGTGTCAATAAGCGGAATCTACCGATCGGGCCGCGAAATATCAAGGCGCCAGCCGGGCGATTGAAACTGTGGTCCGAGGGAGCCCGACGTGATTTTTAGGCGCCTTGGGCGCCCGCTAAAGCTCGGCCCTGAAGTTTACGCAAAGTTTACATGCAGACACATTCAAAGTGACTGTCTTGCCTTCATGTACTACACACATGCAATAGCTATTTTTAATTGTTTTCTGGACATCACAGTTATCCCCCCCCCCCCACCCCCATCCCAGTACAACTTCTAGTACTCCTGCTTCACTGGCCTGAATGTACTGGTACTGTATCTGTTGTTTCTTGTGCAGCTGGTACCATGGGAATATATCTCGCGAAGATGCAGAACAGATCCTGTGTGTGTGTAAAGATGGCAGCTATTTGGTGCGGGACAGTTCTGATGGGTTCCACTACACTCTCTGTATCAAGTGAGTAATGCTTGACTGTTTGTTAGTGTGCAATCCTACTGGCAGTAGCTTGTGAAAAGTTTATTTGTTGTGTGTGTTTCTGTTGAATTGGCCGTCATCACAGTTTCAGTGCTAACATATCATTCACAGCTGTTTGGGTGATGTTTAGCATGTTAGCCACCTTGACACAAGGGTGTTACTGGTGTTATGGTGGCACTTGTGCTGGAACTGAGCAAAGGGCCATTCTAAAATATCTGCTGGAAATGCCATGTCAGGTAGACACTTTTTGGGTGTTTTTGTTTTTGTTTTTTTTGCAGCCACAACTCTTTGCCGGCTCCAGTGGTATTCCTCCCTGTTAATGAGTGGAATCCACGGAGGGCTCGGAAGCTTGGGCAATTTTTATTATGCATGATGATGGAGATGAGAATGATGGTAAGATGATGCTATGGAGGTCCGTGTGGTTTGGGACTGCTGAAATACTGAAATAACTTGGGTGCGTACTGCCTTTTTTTTTTTTTTTTGTAGGAATGCACGCATGACGATCCACATCCAGATAGACCAGTGTCAGAAGCCAGCGGGGGGCATTCGCTACATCCTGGGCAAGAACAGCAAGGCTTTTGAGACGATCCCTGCCATGATCGACTACTACACACAGCACCCAGTTCCTATCAAGGGAGCGGATCACATGGCGCTTATGTATCCCGTTCCCTGCAAGTGGTCCAAGGCTGATGGTTGATGACTGGAGTAAATGATTGTGTGGGGGGCGAAGGGAGGGAGGGGGTGTAGGGGGCTGTGGCATTGCATGTTTTAGTCAGCTTATAAAGCTTTCTTGCTCTCTTTGTGTACACGTGTGCGCTTATACTCTTCTGTGTGCGTGTTTGTGTTTGTGAAGAGGGGCTTTCAGAAAGTTCTCGGATACCTCCAGTCCAGTAAAGCAAATGCACGAGGCATGCAGAGCCACCATATTTCAACTTTGCTTTAGAAAACTTGTAGACACTCGAAACTTCAACTGTAAAAAAACATGACATGAGCTCACATACAGTGTACATGTCAGCAACAGAGTGCAGTATTTGTCTTGTGTGACAGTTTGACATGTTCCTGATGTTGGAGGGCAGATCACATACCGGTGCCTGTCAGCGGCTATTTCTCTGTCGTGTGTGTTTACATGTGTGTGTATACATTACGTATGTGTGTGTTGACATGTCAAAGGGTAGGTCACCCTCTCAGGATCTGAGTATTTGTCTTTATCGTGGGTGCCCCTGTTTGGTGTGTGTGACTAGTGTATATAAAGAATGATGTTAGAAACAGGAAGACCACTGTTGGTTTGGAAAGAAGTGGTACACTGAGGCAGCCGCAGGGGATGTCTGTGGGTGTGGGGGGGGGGGGGGGGGGAGATTGATTCTTGTTGTTATCAAATATCAGTCAGTATTTTCTTGGCCCAGAAATCCTTTCTCTGTATTACATCCTGGGAATGTGTGTGTGGTTTACCCAACATGAAAAAGCACACCAGTGGTAGGTGTACAAAAGTACAAGTGTCTTTTGATGATACATGTACCAGTTTTATCATTTCATTTTCAGTTGTTAGTCTTCATTTGTGATAAGATTCATTGGTGTGTGTGTGTGTGTGTACAAAATGTGTTTATAGACAAGAGATTGCATATCAGTTCCTGTTATAATTTCACATACATGTATTTGCTGTTTCTGTATATATCTGCATAAGTGCATTTGCTTTGCACATAACTTGCTTACCTACCCGGTATGCTGCTGCTCATATGAGATTAAAAAAAAAAAAAAAAAAAGTCACATCATAGCAATAACTCGAACTGCAGAAAGCTTATTGGTGTATACATGTTGTACATGTAATCCACCACTGACCAAAACTGGACCATGGTCTTGAAAACTCAATTTTTCTACCCCCCTCCCCCCCCCCCTTAAATATCATGCACACCTGTGATTGATTACCTGTTGCAAGTGAAGGTATGCTTTAGATGTAGGTGCTGTTTGTTTACAGATTGGTTTGGTTGACAGGGCTGACAGTACATCGATTTGTTTCTAGTCTTTGTCAGTTGATGGTGTGGGAGGGATGAACAAGGGGTTGTTTGACAGTATTTCTTTGTTAGGTTTTTGTCAGTTGATGGTGTGGGACGGATGAACAAGGGGTTGTTTGACAGTATTTCTTTGTTAGGTTTTTCTCCGAAAACTTCAGGTAGGCTTGGCATAAAATTGTCGCATATTTTGATTTCAGGATCACGCGATCAGTCATTGAAGCCGTCAACAGACAATAAGTGTGCATGTAGAAGCTAAATGGTAAACCTGCATTGTCACCATTGTAACGATTTTATCATACGACAGGGCAGTCTTGTTTGAGTCGGCATCATGAAAAAGTACTCTGGTATAGGTGTCACTGTAAGGTATTTATGATGTGTACATAACAGTAACTATTCACGTACCTCACACAGTCTCCTGTGATTACTGTGTGTTGCTAACAATGGCTGTAGTTGTTGGCACAGTCATTGATGTGTTAATTAAAATGGCCCCTGTTTTTCTATGTCCACAGCGGTGTAAATGGAAAACGAGCATCGTGTAAGCATGGGAGAGAGATTTATGTCAAATTATTCGTATTACAGTATCTCAAGTACAGTACATCAGTAAATACAGAATGTGGGAGTGTAGGAGAAGCCAGTTACTGGATCAACCATAAATATATGTACTGTGATTGACCTGTTGTAGCATGCAAATCACTTCTTGTGTGCCAATCAAATTGTAGCATGCAAATCACTTCCTGTGTGCCAATCAAATTGTGCTGTGCTTCACATGGCGTGTGTGTGTTTCAAACAGCGTAGCACTGTACTAGAGGCGCCAAGCTCCACACAAATTTATTTTTAATATGTTGAGCTTTTTTTTAACTGCCTTTTAGGAGGACAAGTGTGTAAGCTACGCTTATTTGAGTGTGTGTATGTCTGCCATTCCTTTTTCTTGTCGTTTTTTTATGCTGATGTTTGACTGACCTTGACTTTCACATCCCTACTATCAAATGGTATGAATGTAAGAGACATGCAGTTATCTCAGTCTGTTATATCAAAATCAAACGTTTCTTGTAGATCAAGGAGGAAATGCCCGCATAAATATCTGTTGTTCCATGAACATGTAGCAATGGCTGGCTAACATTTTATTTCCCTGATTTCAAAGGTGTCTTTTGTTGTTACGATCAGTACACTGTGAATCATTAGACATTAACTTATCATGATATTACCTCTTCCACGCATTACAATTACTGCCATTTCATATCATTACTGTGTACAGAGATTTGTATACCTGAAGGCGATTCCAACAGAGACAGTAATGTGATGCACCTTATAACCGGTGTAGAGCATTCCAGCATGTATCGTGATCAATTAAAATGTCAAGGATTTTCTCTGTTGTCCTTTCATACTTTGGTGTGCAAGTTGTTTCATTGGGAAGGCTGAAGGTACAGTTCAAGTCTGACTTGGTTTTTCATTCACAGTACATGTATTGTTTTTCTAGACAAATTTAGCAAAGTTTTCAGCTGCACTATTCATTCATTTACTCAAAATAGGTTAACTCACTCTCTGCTAATTACCGTGATCCCAGTGATGGCAAACGGAGGATCACAATGAAAAACTCGCCCAGTAGAGAGTGAGTTAAATGAAATGACCATGAGTTTAGTTCTTTAGTTTGCCTTTTATTTTTGTCAAACATCTATCATGGATATGCCTGGCACTCAGCACCAAGTATTTCATCCATGCTACAGTTAAAATGATGTAGACAGTGAAGCATACAAGATAACACATGGACATAACATGCACCAGAATAAAGTAGTAGTGAAGGGTGTGTGTATATATATATAGAAAAAAAAAGAAAAAAGATTTGCTCATGAAAACTGGAAAAAGTCCATACTATACAAAAACCACATGACTACAGTAAATGTTTACAGATAGAATAAAAAGTACATGTATATTGAAGCACTATTCCCAGACAGAAGCAGGGAAGCTTGAATCTCAGTGAAAAGCAAAGAAAATGAATGCAAACCCTGAATAAAAGTTTGATTTCCACATAACTGGCTGTACAGCCTAAGCATCAAGCTTGATTTAAAGTGACCCTTGTCTACTATATGATGTACATGTACATGTCAACACCAAATGCCAGAAATCCTCAGTAATATCATTAACAAGTCAGCTGCCTCTGGCTCATCAAAGACAATCCTCAGTAATATCATTAACAAGTCAGCTGCCTCTGGCTCATCAAAGAGAATTGGTGTTTGCTTTAAACTTAGTTTAATTCACAACATATTTCGCACATCGGTTTCAGACAAACAGCCACATATGCGAATTTTGTGATTTTGTGATTTTTTTGTGTGTGTCTGGGTACAACATGACTAACAACAAAAACATTTCAGTTTGAAAGTTGAAATTTCAGCAATAGCTGCATAAATATGTTGGTAATGTAGCCTGAAAATTTTGAGTCTTGTTTTGCTATTTTATTGTGAATTTTTTTTTCTGAACCTTACACGTCAGCCCATTTACAGGGGACGGCTAAGGAAAAATCGGCCCGTCTTGAATGAGTAAAGTGGTACAGAGATTCAGCTTTGGGCAGCACACATACTCCTAGCAAAAATAACAGACACAGAGGTGGTGCATTCAACAAGTACCATAATAAAGTACTGCTCCCATAACCATGCACACAATTTGAGATCGAAGTACAAAACGGTACATTCGTAGAATAAAAACATTTGCACAAAGGAAGCCACAACACAGATACACATGCTAAAATAGAAACATCTTACACATGCATAATCAGTATTGAAGGTAGAGATGCACAACGTAAACTACATCTACTCAGGTAAGGGGATGCTGCTGCTGCTGCTAAGTACATGTACGTATGTAGTATGGATGTATACACAGACACATTTGTACCATCACCACACCACACAATAGCTGCTTTCTGATACATGATAAATAAAACAAACAATTGCACACCTTCTACTCTGGTTTTTCATCATGCAACCATAATTACCAATCAGCAACTTGCAACAATGTGATACAACTGTTACCCAGTAAGCAACAACCAGCTGGATGACAATGCCCATTATTTCATCCGTTAGTCATGACTTATGTTGCAAGTAGCTTAATTGTCCTTCAAAGTTTTGCTTTGGCCACTAAATGCTGCCACCTGAGTAGTGTAAAAAGCCCTTGAGTATGCTGGGTAACTTAGCACCATAGACCAACGTAGTGATACAAAAAGAAGAAGGTTCTGTCCATACTTAACTACATTTCTGTCTTAGTTTGCTCAAGATTTACACGTGACAAGCAGCAGTACGTACTGCAAAGCCATAAAGAAAACTACAGCACAGGAAGCCCGATACACACACACACAGAACTAGCATAGATATATTTTAATATCAGCAACAGCAAAGGCAAGACGGCAGACATGTTCTTGTGCATGTGTGACAAAACTGAACCAGCTATAACCAGCTACAGCTACAGTATTACACTCTAGAATGACACAGGCGAGTTGTGGTGAAAAGAGTGACAAGGCTACTTCTCGCTTCTGGCGGGTATTATGTAACATACACGAGGACTCCATTGTACTTGTACACAGTATTATACTATACAGTGATGGACAGTCGTGACACCTCAAGTGCCCTGTAGATAAATAGAATGCAGTAAGAAGCGATTATGATGTGGGTGGTACGACCAGTGTACAAACTAGATTAACTCTTTGACGACGGAGCACAATTTCTGACACGATTTCCTGTGTCAGAAATTGCGCTCCGTCGTCAAAGAGTTAATACAGCCGCTGAGCAGCATTTTTATTTTCAAACTCTGTAAGTGTACGTGTTACTGTCACTAACTGCTTTCAGAAATAAAGGGTTATGAATAAATGACCTTCATAGTTCTTGTTAATGGCACATTTCTGTCATGCCGAAAAAGGAATTGATTCAGATAGGTTTTATGAGGTTGCACATCAAATCGATCTCCTTTCTAATCTCGCTTTGATGGGGTTCTGTACACAGACTGCCGAGTGGCTGGTTGAGTGACAGGTCGCGCTATGTCCGTGGTGTATGTGCGGCCGCAGTTCTCGGGATCCCGCCAACAGCGAAGAGCAAAAAGGTGTGGTACGATGAGCAGTGCCAGGTTGATGCCCCAGAAGGCTGCTCCAGGAACACCAGCACGCGGAGCTCGCAGTGCCTTCGGTGTGCGACGATGGAGAGAGCTTGCTATGTGTACAAACTGCGACTGCAAAAGTTGAATGCATGGTGCTTATTAATACAACATGCAACACGGTCTTCAAAAGTGTTCAGTGAAGCGGCAGTTTGAATAATTTCAAAAGCTGAAATCTGTAAGAAATCAATGCTTAATTGCTCAGTTCACCTACAGCATGAAGCCATCTCTGAAGTCCATAAAGGGAACTGTGATAAAACAAACAAAACGTTATTCTGAACTTCACTTTATACGAGGAAATTGAGACCAAATCAACATACCTGAGCCGAAGCACCAGCGTGAATAATGGACCAGTCAGACATGAAGAGTTGGCCAGGATACAGTAGACCGTGGATGGCGCACAGGTAGTAGAAGAGGAAGTAGAACTGGTACACCAACATCTTAACGACACGCAAGAAAAAAATGACCAATTTTTAATTTGTTGCAGTGAAATTCAAATTCTTGCAGAATTTTTTTTTTTTTAAATCCCAGTCAAACAATCATCCTAATCTGGAATTTGTTGGAGAAAAAAATACCCCTAAATCCCCAAAGTGAAGTAAAGCAAAGCAAAGTTTACCTGTGCCTTGGGGAAACTGGATGGGTCGTTCAGGTATGGCTCAAACATCTCCAGGTATTGCTTCATACAGGAAATATTTGCTCCAAGCACAGTCTGCCAACAGAAGAACCATAATGCTCAATAACGAGAACATTCTCAATTGACATGAATCCTGAATCTAATGAAATATACACTCACAGTGCTCAGTTTCAAAGGACTGACAGACATCTACCATATCAATCATCTAAACAAACCCATGTAATCATGAGCAAACTAACAAAAGTTTACAGACTTGACAACTGTGGTACATGCTTTATTATAATGCCAATACAGGGAGCCACAAAAGGTACAAATTATGCACTCACAAATCCACGGAAAATGGCCAAAATGGATGCAAGAATGAAGTACACGAGGAAGAGCAGGTCAACAGGTCGACGTGTAATTGGTGGAATCTGCAAAATTAATAAATGAGAGTAAAAGACAGAACTCATTAAGTCATTAGCAAGTTCACACAAAACAGTCACAGCCATGTTGAGACAAAGCACTACTTTCCATCTGAAAATTACTTGTGCACCTGAATTTTTCCTTTTTGTTGTTGCTACAATTACCAACGCTCAAAATTTTTACCCATTTAAGTCAAAAGGTGGGAGATTTTAATAACACCAACTTTCTTCACACCAAATCGAATAACTTGGTGGTTCTCGTACAAGAAAAAGAAAACCTATTTTTCCAGCACTGCGAATCCAAAGTAAGTTATTAAGAATCCACTTACATACATGTATGTACTAACTTAAGTTTTAGTTGCTTGGTTGTTTTACAAGATTCCAAGTGCTTTTCCACCACATAAGGGTGATATCCAAGACAGAAGTTTCGGAAGAAGAGCATGAGAAAGATGAAGACACTCCACAAAACTATGTGCTGAGTAACTAACAGACGTATGGTGGTGCAAAGTTCTCATGAAGTAACCCGGTACATGTATCATATAAAGCAACTTACACGCATGTAGGAGCGAGCCTGGAGAGGTCTGTCGCGGATCAACTTAAAGGCACTGATCACAGGGAAGCAGAAATAAGGCACGTTGAGGAACGTGGCCCCCTTCACTGGACCTTTTCCTAAAAACACAATAAACAGCGTAATGCTGTGTCCGATTTTTGTTCATAATAAAAAAAATCTTATTTAATTTCTTAAGTTTTTTTTTCATATATTGATGATATTCACCACCCTTCAGACATTCACTCAATTCTGAGAAAAACATACACTCAATCACATTCTCAAAACTGACAATGTGATGATAGTGAACTTCTAAAACATTTGAAAAGCCCTTAATGTATAATGCAACCTTACCCAGCAAGGCTCCTGAAATCAGCACTAGCATACTGTTGATGAATGAACCTGACCAGTACAGTCCAACCTCACGGTAACTCTCTCTGAAAAAAATACAAGTAGCTGGTCTGCTAGTGCGATGCAGTGACTGAGTTAGCACAACTCAAAGTTTAGGCCAAAAAAAAAATTGTTGTTTCTGGTAACCCGACCAACCCTAAACAAAAAAAAACAAGCACAACCAGTTTCAGTTTTCATGCGCCTGTCGTCAGGGAAGTCGTGCGCCATCGCGGACCCAAGATTGGTGACACAGCTTGTACAGCTACCATTTTCAGCAGAAAATATGGTAAGATAGTGTGTTATAACATTAAATACAGTTTCACAGAGCATCATTTCTTATTAATACCCTGTTTCTTTGTTCTTGGATATGTGTGTGTTTGTGTGGAGGGGGGGGGGGGGTTAAAAAAAAAAAAAAAAAACCTACCTACCTAACGACCTTTTTTTTTTTTTTTTAAGCCATGTTACCAGAAACAAAAATATATATATATTTTTTTGGCCTTATGAAAATAACCTGTTTTAATTTCTATTGATGATCCATGGCCCCCTGGCACATCAACAGGTTTCCTTGTTCCAACCATAAAACTTTACTTGCAAACTCGTCAGCTTCTAGACCATGTTATTTGAACCTACATCAAAAATATACGTATGTTTACATGTATGAAATGTTTATTTGACCACCGTGGCACACTTTCACTACTACAGCGTACAGCTTACTATCAAGGTATTTCTTTAAATATATAATTTTGAAGTTTGAAGGACAAGATTAAAAAAACAAACAAACCCAAAAACAAAAAGTAAAATAGAAATGGACAGAGAAAGGGAGAGAGAGAGAGAGAGAATTAAGAAAATTCAAAAGTAAAATAGACATGTTAACTGCTGTAAGCGATAAAACCTACTGCATGCAGAAGAGAACGATGCCGGAAAGCTGAAGGACAAAGTGCGCTGTGCCATCCCAGTAGCACATCATAGTGCCGTGTGTTGTGTTCAGGTAGGGCTCCCCCTCCAGATAGTCGAAGGGTATAAAGAATTTGACAAACCCATCCAGTTCCAGACCAACGAACAGGTCCAGAATGGCTGACCAGCAGAACATTGCAAACACTGCAAGAATAATAATAAGATCAAGAGTGAGTAATTACTAAACTGGCACTACCTTAACCATGCATATATAATTTATTATAATACAATTCAGTGAATTGTCTCCTAACAAAAACAAAACAACCCTCCCCCCAAAAACAAAACAACCCTCCCCCCCAAAAAAAACCAAAAAACAAACAAACCCCAAAACAAACACAAAAACAACAAAACAAATAACAACAAACAAACAAAACCCCCCACAAAAACAAAAAAACCATTAACCAAGAACCAAACAAAAGCATCACCGCCCCCTGCCAAAAAAACACAAACAAAAAACACTGAAACAAGCACAAAACCCCCACTAATCTCATAGCTGATGCTTGATACAAATCATGTCCTAATTAGTAGGTTTACTAGAATTTTAATTTTTAGAGCAGGCATCACAGCTGACCATAGGCTAAGCTGTGTGACTCACTGACCGACCAACAAGAAAGTAGCCTACTGTTGCTGTGTATGTGTGTGTGACTTGTCATTTTTGGCGAACAAAACTGTGTTGAAAAAGACAGATCAACGCTTATACTGGCACTGCGCTGCTATCTCGGGGACACGGGTGGTAGTGGAAACCGAATATTGTACATGATTGTCGAGCGCTTAGCTTTGCTTTTCCACTCATCTGAACGACTAAAAACATGTGGGGAATGCCCTGCCCTGAAAGTAGGTCAACGACGCCATCCCATTGGAAACGTTCGATGTTGACAAGCAGCCGGTGTGCATGTGGCCCATTTACAACGCAGAAACACTCTTTTTCGTCGCCAGAGCGACGTTAAATTCATTTTCATGACCAGCTTACCGTAAATGATGAAGTCAACATTTCGGTAGCGACGTCGCAACACATAGGCAGGTGCGAGAATAGCAGCCGCCAAACAAAGCGCTCCGGCGGCGAAAACAATGCGGGAATCCTTCGCTAGATTCGTCTTATTCAGCAGGTAGGCGATTGGAAGCGACGAAAAAGACGTTGCAAGAACGACTCCCAAAACCACGAAATCCACAGCCCTTCCCATGGCTTCTGATCTTGATCAACGAAGTGCGCCTTGCTCGCTACGATTTGAATCTGCCGGCCTGCAGGAAGGCTTCTAACCCACGGGAGGCAAATGCACAAACAACCGAAAATAAGGAGAGCACCTCACGAGTTGCTTCCCATATACTACCCACGGGAGAGAAATCCTGCAATAGAGTTCAATAAGGCTGTACGAGTTGCTTCCCATTGACCGTACAGCATTTTTTTTCACCCAGTTGTAAAACCTGCAGGCGTTGTTCATCACATGCACGCGCTTACTGTATACATATAATAATGTTGCCCCCACCACAAAACAAACAAAAAAGACAAAACAAATGAAAACAATAAAATGAAATAAAAGAAATAAAAAAAGAAGTTAGTCTTGTTCACAGTATGTGAGCTTGAATGATGCTTAGTGCTGAAGTGGGCATGTTCAGCAAGTGAATACGTAATTTTTTTTTCCTATTATTATTATTCATCTAGTTTACCTCTCCTCCTCCCTCCCTGCCCCCAGCACACATACGTTCACCTGTCTCACACACACACACACACACATTGGAAGATATAAATGCAAGTGGATGTGCAAAAACATTTTTACTTTTTAACGTTAAACCCCCCCCCCCCCAAAAAAAAAAAAAAAAAAAAAATTCAAAACAGAAACAGCTTAAATGTTACCCTGGATACACAGCTGCACAATTAAATGCAAAGGCCAATCACCAGTACAGAAACAAGCTCGGGCCAGTCTCAATATTCATATGTAATATGGAGTAAATGCATTGTATAAACTAGAAGTGCACTGGCAGCATTAGGACACAAGTCTTGACTACTTAGTCCAATTACACCAAGTGTCCCCAAAATGGGATGCTCTGCGAGTACAACACAGAACTGAACTCTTTTTTATACCTATCTGACTGGTTGAAGATAATTACCATAAAGTATTTCTTTGTTCAGGAAGTCATTTGTTTTATGGCATCTCTTTCATTATGCATGGTACAGCTGCTGCACAGCAAGTTAGCAATTTAATAATAAAAAAAACCATCAGGTCTAAATGGGTTAATATTATGTATTTTGATTATTTGCTGCACCTTCCTACAGAAACCATCAGCAAACCTGTACAAGCTCTCTGGTGTATGAACTCTTACGCTGTAGTTACATGTAGTGGACTGGTATTTCAGCAAATTCCACAACCAATACAAACATATTATCTCTAAAAAGCCAAAGCCCGACGACCCTGCACACTCTATGTTAAGACTGGTTAAAAAGAAACAGCCACTTCAAGCCACTACATGTATTACACAAGATGTGGACCTTCCGCAAGGCCCGAGACTGCTGCAGATTGCATAATAGCGGCTGGAAGTGGTTCCTCGCGATGTGAAGATTTCAAATAAGAACCCAATTTTTGCATGGGCTATTAAGAAATCGGGGGTGGGGGGGTGGTGTCATAATTATGGTCGGTGACCATTAAGAATATTCACCACATAGTTAACATATCACATGCATGCACATGAAGGAATTATCAATCATTTCAGTGTGGTTTCTACATAATTAGCACAACTAGGTATGTTGTTATGGAAAAATAGCTATCTTTCGTTGTTGCCGTTTGTAGAGGACCAATCCAGTCAGTCAGTTCACAGTTTTTGTGGTTTGAATTCTAGACTTACAAGTTTCACACTTAAGTACATGTAAAAGTATTAATGACAATACGTAAAATCATCTCATGCTGCCCTAATATTTCCTTTGATCAAATAATTATAGCACCATGCCAAACAAATTAAATACTTTGAATGGAAGCAATCCTTTCTACCCCCCCCCCCCCTCCCCACACACACACACACACACTCACACAATCTCTCTCTCTCCATGCGAAAGTCAAATGCACTGTTTTTGTGTGACAGTTGAATGCTGGATTGTATGAACCCAATACTGTATCTGTTACATGCTCTGTCACGCATTAAACACCGGCAAAGCACAGTGATACTATGCTATCATCTTCAAAGATATCACCCACATGCAGTACATGTACATGTATTATCATGAATGTATGGCTCAGAGTCCACAAACTCATTCACTCATTCCTCAGCTTGCTGAAACAGAAAGGCTGGCATCACTGTTGTTATTGCTACATTTACAGTGTGTACATCACCCTTATGTGTGGATTACCCCAAGTCTGGTCAACTCCTAACACCAGGAGTCAGTCCACCCAAGCAGAAGTGTGGATGCCCATTGTGTACAAACAGCCCTGCACATGCAACCCTCTCATCACGTCTTTCATCAGACCAGGTGTGTTCCAATGCAAACAACAATCAATGACCAAAAAAAAAAAAAAAAAAACCTGTGCAGAAAAATTAAAGGAAAATCATGATTACAGGCTGATTTTTGAATGAACATTTTTCTCAGTATTTTGGAGGACATCTAGACCTGATGAGTGTATGATGTCAAATTTTCTGTCCACTAGCTTCTTTTCAGCTTTAAATATGCAGTCAGCCGTTTCGCATTAACCGATACATGTACATCACAATCAGTTTATGTTATGATCAATTTTATGCCCAGAAATTCCATCACAATACTTTTTTTCTGCTTTCTACGGTTTCCTTTTTGCCATTTTCCTCTGCCTGTTTTGAGGGAGTGTTTGATGCGGTGAAGTAGCTGGGATAATTCAGACAGCGGTAAGCGAACAGCTGTGGGATTATCATCAGTCCACCGTTGATCAGCCAGAAGATGAGGCGGGTGTGACCATGTTGTGGCACTCGGTGCATGAAGGGCGTGCGGTAGTGAAAGGATGCACCAATGTGAGAGAACTGACCCTGCATAACAACAGCAGAGAGATCAAAATGAAACTAATTTAAATTCACTGCAGTTCCTACTTTGAACATCTGTCACCTGATATTTCTCCCTCGCTGACTGTCACTGTCTACCAAGGCTTCGTATCCACGTCAGACCGCAATCATAGACCGCTTCATTTTCAAAATGTCTGTTTACTTTTTTACCAAGGCGGACATATGTCTTATCACTTCTGCGCAACAGTAGACAGAAATCAGGAGAAATGTCCTACACTTTTACAGTCAACAATGACACGTGTCCTGTTCCAGTTCCAATAGATATGAAGTACTGACTACTGTCACTCACTGATAAAGCAGCAACTATATAGACGCTCAACACCCCCCCCCCCCCCATCCCCCTTTCAGGCAAAGAATAAGAAGAAAACAAAAGGGTAGGAGAGCATTCCTGCCCAAGAATTCCTCCAACCACCACCCAAAATGATTACCTGTGCAGCAGCACCAGCGTGCAGCAGGGACCAGTCCAACATCCAGCTGTGTCCCGGCTGTAGCAGGCCATAAATAGCAGCAGCGTAGTACGGCAGGAAATAGAAGAGGTAGACCATCATCTGTAACAACACAGAAAACGTATATTATTATCAAGACTCTAGCTTACTCAGATGGATAGAAGTGGCAACCACATGACATCCAATACTCTAGACTATGTAATTTTTGGGTTGGGTGGGGTATGAATAAGGTTGTTGCTCTTGTAGTCCACTGATGCCCAGAGTGATACGGGAGAGCGATACCTAACATGGCTATGGTTAAAATCTCACCTGGACTTTTGGGTATGGTGAATCCTCAAGGTAGGGTTCCAGGCTGCTCAGGTAGTGTTTTGCCAGCTGTACATTACCACCAAGTGCAGCCTGCCAACAAATAAACCAAAGTCCATTTTCAACAGTCACCTTCATACACGACAGAAAGCACCAGTAGAACATGCTGTGTCATCTGTCCAGAACACATTTTTGTTTCAGATAAAAGGTTGTAGCAATATACTATCAAACCTGTGGTATGTGTGTAGTTCAATATGTATGAGAAATATGCTATTTTATGCACACATTCAAGCCTTGATTATATGAAGCGATTATCTGTTTGTTTCTGTTTGCAAGAACGTTTATCTCAAATCCGTAATATGCATTTCACAACAGCACCGATGACACTGTAAATTTCCCGCACAACACTTACAATAAAGCGCAGGATGGCCAGACCACTCGCACCAACAAAGAAGATGAGGAAAAAGATGTCTATCGGGCGTCGCCATATCCTTGGTGCAGGAGAGCTTGGTTCTTGTTTGGGCTGCACCTGACACGCACAAATACGCCACAAACATGGCATACACATTGATAAACAGGTACATGTACAAAAACTTTCTTTATTGCTTGCAGCCAATAATTGCTTGACGTCCACAGCCCATGCAACATAGGAACTACAGTTTATAAATCCTAACACACAGTATTTTACCACAAGCAGTTATTTCTCACAAGTATGAAAATCTTTTGTCCCCAACATTAATCAGCACTGACCATCTCTGCTGTGAGCAGGAATAATTTACACAGAGGCTTGTGTCAAACTAATTAAACTCATCACTTTGTAAGCAAATAAAAGCGACATAAAAGGGACAGAAACCACTTAACTTTGACAAGGGACGGCACAGGTCAAAGTTAAGCGGTTTCTGTCCCTTTTATGTCGCTTTTATTTGCTTAACTTGTAACCACTTTGCAGTCATTACCGTTTCCGTTTCTATTTAATCACTTTGTGATCTGCCGTTGCAAGGTTGCTATGAATGAATGTTTACCGAGCATACTATAAGTCTAGCTTGTGAATGCTCATAACTGTTTCCTTGTATCTCCACAATAAATCAATCTGTTTAAACCAAACCAAATAAACACTACAAGACCCATCCCCTTTCTGAATAAATGTACGTAAGTTACAACATTCAGACTAAACATACCGAGAAATCTTCTGCTGGCCTTCCCTGAAACAGAAACTTTGCCCCGTAGTAAAATGGGATGATGACGTAAGGAACGTTCAGCAGACAGGGCCAGCGGATTCCATGGCTGCCTGTGTTAGACATTCAACAAAAACATGTACCGTGATGGTGAAAGACGTTACCATTCATGCTTGCCTAGTCCAGCCTTTCTAACGTTTCAAAAAACAACAAAACAAGAAAGAAAGAAAGAAAAATGGGAAGTGAAAGGTGGTAATATACATCAATAGTGTTAAAGTATCAAATGAACGCTACTGATGTTTGAGCTCAAACGTGGCACAACAGCGCAAATGGTCATAGGAAGTGTGAGCATGCACCTTGTATGACTGGAACTCAAGAACTATCTGGGACTGGAACTCAAGAACTATCTGGGACTGGAATTCGCTACCAGATGTTGTAGTCTCAAACCTTCATTGACAGGGTGTAGAGCCTCAGTTAATCACCTCCCCTGCCACACCAACTGCCAAAGCAGGGTTGTCAGTTGATGACTAGAGCTATGCCTGTCGCGGTTTCTACTCAGGGGACTACTCTGGTAGCTGGACTGGTCTATGCTGAACCCCCACCCCCCGCAACTCACCCAGTACTTGATGGTTACTCCCCCCCCCCCCCCCCCCCCCCCCCCCGTCCTATCCACCATCCATAGTACACAACTTCATAATAAACAATTTCTGCCTTTGTTCCCACCCATGCACACCACCTTCATTCGACCATAATGGTCAAACCGATGACTCTGGTTGTTGTTGTCAGACGAAGAACTCTGATGTCCTGGCACGGCAACTGCATCCAGGTACTTTTGTCTTGCAGCACCACCTGATGCAATAGGGGTCAAAGTACAGTGCCAAAGATAGTGTCTCACGTAAACTCACCCATGAAGATACCAGGCATAAACACCAGCATACTGTGACCAATAGAAGCGGCCCAGTAGAGACCAACATCGCGATAGCTCTGGCTGTAACAGAGAGACAAAGAAACTATTGTGAAAACAGGACTCTGTCAGTGACATAAACAGTTACTTCAAGGCCCAACTTCTGACATATCTATGCTCACAAATTGTTGTAAGCTGTTCTGGTGATGTCTAAACTTTGTATCACTTACTATCAAATCTTTTCACCTGGCACGATCTGATTGGCTCGCTGATTTCAAGATGGTGGAGGGTTGTATCTGCATCGATACAATCTGTGCTGATTCACATTTTCAACCATTCGTATCGGTAGATAATGAGTTCTATGGTGCACTGGGATCACACGGATTAGCTAAGATAGTGAAGAGTTCTCTTTTGTTGCTAAAGTTGCTGCAAAAACGTGATATTCCTGTGAGAGATGTTTTTGGTGGGCTACCTGTACTGGGCTTGTCTGTCGGTTTAAAATATGAGCCACTGATTATTTTGGTTATTAATCGGTTTCATGGCTCAACTGGGTCACTTCGATTAGGTAGGATAGTGTAAATTTTACTGATTAAGCTAATAAGGCCAGGTTGTCGAATAGCTTCTTGATTTCCGACAAATGCCAGATGCTTCGATACATACTTCGCTGGCAACTCACAATCGGCACCATTTGTTTTCTTATCACAAGACAGTCGTTTTAGCAAGAGCACCGAGCTAGCATTCGACGCATATTAGTACGTCATACCCTTCGCTAAAGTTTGTTAAAGAGGAAGTAATCATTGAAGTGTTTCACTGACCAATCAAGACAAGCCTTATAAGTTCTGCCAAAGTACCACTATTCCAACTAAACATTCCTTTCTTTGGACAGTCTTTCAACAAGAACCGCAGATCTTCCTTACTTCCAGCACTGAGCCGCCAGTATCATAAGGTACATAGCGTAGTGAGCCACGCCATCCCAGTACGAGATCATGGTGCCGTGAGCGGTCTTCAGGTAGGGTTCCCCGTCACGCAGGTAGAAGGCCATGAAGTTAGCGATGATGCCGTCATTCTCCAGAGCAATGACCAAGTCAACGACGGAAGCAAAGGTGAAAATACTTAACACTGTAATGAACAAAGGAAAATGAGTATAAAGTGACTGTGAACAAAAAGTTACACTTTATGAAAGGATGAGAACACTTCAAAAGGCTTCTACCCCTAAACAAACTAAGAAATACTGTATTTCAGGTATACAATAAGCTTAGGAGCAAATCACCATTTTGAAAACAAAAACAAATCATATACATGTAGTAACAACAGCATTTTCTTTCTGATGTTTTGCGAGTCCATTCAGAGGTTTATATAAACGATGGTGTAAATGCTTTTATTGGCTCCCTTGTGTAACAATGGGAGTCTATGTATTAACCCTCCGTCGTCTGTCTGGCTGTCTGTGTGTGTGTGTGTGTGTGTGTGTGTGTGTGTGTGTGTGTGTGTGTGTGTGTGTGTGTCCAGAAAACTTTAACATTGTCATTTTCTCAGAATCTACAAACAGGAGAGGCACCAAACTTGGCATGCTGATAGACAACCACAAGACCTTTCAAAACATATCACTCAAGGTCAAGGTCACTAAAGCTCTCTGTTTGAAAATTTTAGATTGGCATTTTCTCGTAATCTACAAACACCAGAGGTTTTAAACTATGCATGGTGATAGACGTTGATAAGAACTTTACAGGTATACATGTAGTCAGTGGCCTTGTGTCAAGGTCAAGGCCGTACTATCTATTTTTGTGAAACCTTAACGTTGGCATTTTCTCAGAAACAACAAACAGTAGAGGCGCCAAACCTGGTGTGCTGATAGACAGTGATAAGACCTATGCACACACACTCAAGGTCAAGGTCATTAAAACAGTCTGTTGGGTAAGTTTACATTTGCATATTCTCAGAATCCAGAAGAATCAGAAGCATCAAACTATATAAATTTGTGATGATTGATATTGGCAGCACCTTTACAGACATACCTGTGTTCAGTGAATTTTAGTCAAGGTCAAGGTCATGCAAGCATTTTGGGGGAAGCTTTAAACCTTGGCATTTTCTCCAAAATAATAAACAGCAGAGGCACCAAACGAGGCATGATGATAGGCAGCAATGAGACCTACCTTTCTGAATGACCTTGACTGAAGGTCAAGGTCATTAAAGCTGTCTGTTGTGAATGTTAACATTACTGTTTTCAGAGGAACTACAAATACTAGAGGCATCAAACTTGGCATAATGATAGACATTGATGAGATCTCATTTGAATGACTGACCAAAGGTCAAGGCCATACAAACTGTTTCGGGGAAAATTGTAATATTGCCATGAACTCAGAGCGCCAGAGATACTTTACTTGGCATGATAATGGATAGTGTTAAGAGCTTTACATACTCTTGTGAATGACCTAGACCTGTGTCACAAGGGAGCCATGGAGGCTTTTGCCTCTCTAGTCTCAATGATAATAGACATCTGCGACTGATATTTAAACATAAATAACAAATTTAAACAGGACTACACTAATTGCTCCAAATTTCAGGGTTCCCCCCCCTCCCCCCAAAATACATATAGAAAAAAACATAAATATAGGAAGAGGAGCACACTTACCGTAGAAAAAGTTATCTGTTCGCTGAGGATTGTTGCGAACTATGAAGTAGGGGATGGCTGTCACAGCGGACAAAGCAAGTGTGCCAACAATAAACATCAACAGGGGACTGCGCGTCATGCTCAGCTGATTCACCACATATGTCAGTGGGATGGCTGACAACGACGTCAGGAAAACTGAAAGTGGGCCGAGCAGCGCCATTTTGTGTGGGAGAGAAGTTCTTCAGCAAATGCTGACTCTTCAAAATGCTTGCCTTCAAACTTCAAATGTGTTCTGGTAAACAGTCAAAATCATGTCTACCAATTACAAACACCGTGACACACACACAAATCACGGATAATGGAATACAGTTATGGTTTTAAGTCGCAACCAATAAGACACTGAAACTGGAATTTTCTATGTCAGTTCTTAGTATCATACATGCAACCAGTATTTAACAATATTCACCACTGCAAAGGGACTGAAAAAACAACAGCAGTATACCAGAAAACACATTCAATGTGAAAAAAAAATCAGTCACCATTTCAGATGGAATAAGCCCGTGAAAGACACAGTGACAAGGTCAACCTACCAAAGTAACCGTGCACTACACAGAATACTGCTAGCTGAGCAGTCCTGCAGCACTTTAGTGAGCGAATTATCTAAGCTGTTGCGGTGGCCCGAGATTTATCAACTCCAGTCATTCGCTGCAGATAAATAACAGGAAAGGTTCAAGTGTACCGTGCAGAAACCAGATAACACACACACACACACACACACACACACACACACTTTTATCTTCCCGATTAGATTGCCCCATCGTTGCTCAATGGGCGTGCACAGTGCTAACAGAAGTGTGCTGGGCATGAGACATATTTCAGCTGCTAGTAGCGAAGCAGAGCACAATCGGACACAAGTCAAAACGTGCCTGGAGAAACCTTACACAGCTGACGGACAAATAATGCGCTTCTAAACTGTCATGTCCGTTAAGGCGTCTGGTTGAAAGTTAAATTCCACACCACGAATTGTCATTTTTTCATCCGAGAACAAGCTAGGACGACTTACCTCCCTTCGGCATCAAACCCCACTGATTCCCTAAAGAGTGTCTAAGGACAACGTGGCCCAGCCGGATTTAGATCATACCATGGCTTTATTTTGATGACGGATTTTTATACATAAATCTTGGTTAGGAAACAAATGTATTGCTACACGATTGTATCGTTGAAGTGGACAGTTCTCGTTTGGTTCAATTCAGTGTATTGTATCCAGATGGGTAGCTTGAGATAAAAGCAAGACTTCAGGCGAAAACGCACAAACAGCATGTAAAAGTGTCTTTGTAGACGTGCAACACACAAAGTTTTCTAAGAGACTAAACACACGAACTTCACAACATTTCGCGCTGTGAGTACATTGAATTTAGCTGTCGTACTGAACAATTTCTTTTTTAATGGGTCTTTCAAGGTGACCGATCTTGCCAGCGTGCGAAAAGTGTAGCGTGCAAATAGACGATCAGTGAGGTGTGCGCGCGCTGCCAGCAAATGCAGTCAGTATCTTGTGTATTTCTACTGACGTGCGTATTTCTGCCCCCAATCATGCTGGTTAATCCATTCCTTTCCCCCCGAATCTATCCCTGAAACATGCATGTCACCATGTGTATTGTTTGTTCAGTAGGCTAAAGTGCAGTTCTCTTCCAGTGACAAGCCAACCCCATATATATATATTATATATAATATAAACATAAGAGACTAATTCCATCTCCCGCTGTCGAAATTATGCTTACAGTTGATTATTTTGGCAGTTTGTATACATGAAAGGGTCTAGAACTAACTAAATACATGAATGTCAAAATTATTTTTTGTAAGACAATTACGGTCCGGTCTTGTTGCTTTGAACAATTTCATCAGTTTCACTCAATGTTTTATTTGCAGGTATCTACTGAATCCAACTTTTGCAACATGAGGCTGACTGTGATAACTTGCAACTACTTCAAGAAATATGTGCAGCGTGAGATTGCCAAAGCCAGTGGGGTGACAGTGTATAAACCTTTCCAAGGCTGGAGAACAACGGGCAAGAA
The DNA here is from genome assembly GCA_018292915.2 of Batillaria attramentaria. Lineage (NCBI taxonomy): Eukaryota > Metazoa > Mollusca > Gastropoda > Batillariidae > Batillaria > Batillaria attramentaria. The sequence goes on from JACVVK020000070.1 coordinate 1,572,315, forward strand.
AAAGTGGTACTATGATGAGAACAGACCATGGACTGATGCTGCAAAGGCTGCTAACTCACCAATGAAGAGACAGAAGCCGTACCTCCTAGAACCCATATCAGATGAAGATTGGAAGATTTTCAAAGGCGATCGGGTGAGTGGATTTAGAAGTATCAGAGTTTGACAATTTATTTGCCGGTAATCTCACATATCACCAGGCCAAACTAACGTTTAGGACTTTTATGGGCCAATCAAGCCTCTAATCAAGCAACAACAACAAAAATATTTATAAAAAGCCCCAGAAAAAAATAGACCTGAAGAAAACCCTAACCAAGTAATGTCAGCAGGGATAGGAATTTTAATTAAATTATCAGTTTCATAAGTTTGCAGCAGAAGAGTTCAGGAACACTTCTGTCCATTATACCAGTATGATAGTACATGTAAAGCCCCTTTTCCATGACCGACGTACGTCGACAGACATCGGCCGATTGTCGGGCAACTAAAATCTGCCATGGAAACGCGTGCTCGCCGACTCGCTCCCACAAGTATGGCCGGTTGTGAATCAAATTGATTATTTCGATGACTATAGCCGCCGAAAGTTGAGGCTGAACACTGCTAGCCGCCATCTTCAAAGTTTCCGGTTTCCGGATCAAGGCCACATTCCTATGCTAGCGGTCAATCAGATCGCTTGGATTTCCGCCGACAAGGTCACCGACTTGCCCAGAGTAGAGCATTGCTCTACTCTCACCGACGCGTCGGCCGATGTCTGCCAACTCCTTTTCCATGGACAATTTTCAGCTGGGACGTGAAGTTGGCCGATTTTTGGGCGACGTACGTCGGTCATGGAAAAGGGGCTTAAGACAACAAAATGACCCTAACACCATGCCCACACCCTCCTACCTTCCTGTCGTGCTGCACAACTTGCTTCACAAACTGTAATATGTACTCATGAAGATCTTCTAGTGTTGTTGTTTTTTTTCCTGAGCTCCCTGCATTCATTGGGTGGAGGGGTACAAAGTGCATTGTTTTTCTTCTTTCTTTTTTTTCTCTTCTTTTTTGTGGTCTCTCTCAGTTTTTCTTCTGTGTGTGATTTCATGGATGCTACCATTTTAACACACTGTGCCTTTTTTTTTTTATCAGTTCTTTGGTACCAGTGTCAAGTGGTTTGTAAAGCATGTTACTAGTTTGGTATAACTTTAGTACAGGCAGTTACATTCATAACCAGTCAACAAAATACAAGCAAATTCATCAGCATGCACATCCATGTACACATGGAAAGGAGAGACCTGCAAACATTATGTATTTAGATACACTGTATATCTAGAGAGAGAGAGAGAGAATAGGAACAAAGGTGTCGCTAAAGCCAAGAACATATGCTCAATCAGGTCAAATTGAAAGTTGGGGAAGTAAGTAAAGCTGAAATATGTAGACCCCCCCCCCCCTCCCCTCCACTGTGGCTTGTAGCCAATGCCAATATAGGGCAAGGCGGACTTGTCCAATCTGCAAACAGATATAATAATTATCAGTACATATAATTATGTATTGCCCAGAGCATTTGTACTGTTCTGCAGATCACTTGTTTTTATGTGCAGCACAGTACAAATATCAATCAAATTCAGATGCTTTCAGCCCTGCACCAATGCCACAATAAAGTCATTTCTGCTGCAGACACACATATATATATATGTAAGTGAACTACTGTATATGCTGAAAAGACAGCATAACACTATTAACAGCAAGTCAAAGAACTTGACCCAGCATTGTGCTGATTTCTGCAACTGTCATTTGTACCAGTGTGACTGTGAGTAGTTTCTGGTTGGTTGGCTATTATTTTGTTTCTATGTGTTGGGGATTTCAGTCATGGAAGAGTACCACTGGTTACCTCAGCGATCGTCAAATGTGTCAGGACCATGGTAGCCATTCGGGCTACCGCCCTGAACAAAACTGGCAGCCCGAAAAAAATTCTGGAAGCCAGAGTAACTGCTAGGTTCTGATTCATCTCAGAATTCCTTTTTTTTTTTTTTTTTTTTGCTGCCCCAACTCTTTTTGCCAACTTCAGTGGTGTTCCTCCCAGGTCATGGGTGGAATCCACGGAGGGCTCGAAGGCTGGGGCAATTTTTTTTTTATTATACATGATGATGGAGATGAGGATGATGGTAAGATGATGCTATGGAGGTCCATGTGGTTTGGGACTGCGGGACAGAGCCGCATTCCACGCTTCCTGTCATAAATATCCCGGCGTTCACCAGGCCCGGGAACTACAGCACCTGCGGTGCCGGCCGTGTAATCATCCACATCATAAGACGTGTCATACCAAGGGAAGCACCCCCAAAGTCGCACCCGTGAAGTGGGCGAATCTCGGCTGTGTGGCAACAGCCTCCCCATTGGGCCCATAGCACACCCGCTCTGGGTAGGAACCGACCTAGGTAGGAAAAATCCCGCTTGTCTCGGCTGGGATTCGAACCCGGGTCTCCCGGTCCATGGTCCGAAGTGCTAACCACTACACTACGGGGGCCGGTTATCTCAGAATTCCTGCTCGCCATTCGGGCTACCGCTACCGGAGCTTTCACTCGCCCGACGGTAAATTTGGTAGCGAAAGCGAGCGGGCGAGCGCATTTGACGATCGCTGTTACCTCACTCTCTCCGACAGGCTCTGTGTGTGTGTGTGTGTGTGTGTGTGTGTGTGTGTGTGTGTGTGTGTGTGTGTGCATGCATGCATACTTCTCTCTTGATGGCTTGAATATCTTGAGATTGCTGTAATTAGCAATTGGCGAATGCCTTCGAGTCAGAAACGTTGGCAACTTTACCTAGCATCAAATTTTTACTGCAGTCACCAGTCCTGATGTTTTGAAAATTGTGTGTGCGTGGAATGTGTGTTCTCTGTTTTTCGTGAGGGGCGGGGCTCTGAAAGGGGGTAGGGGGTGGGATCAAAACTAATTTGTTAGCACTCTTGAAGTCCAGTAGTATTAAACTGCTTTGAGTGGCTCACAACAGGTAACCATGGTAACTGGTGCAGTTTAAGGCCGCAGGCATTTAGGACAGTTTGGCAGCTTCTACCCCATACTGAATCTTGTGCAGCTCACAAAGCTTCCTCCTAATGTCCGTGGGGGGGGGGGGGGGAGGCTAGTCAAAAGTCATATTGAGTTTTGTTTTTACTAGTTTTGCCAGTTTACTGCAGTTACAGCAGAGAGAAAAGTAGATTGCCAGTGTTCAAATGTATTTTTACTTATTTGAATTGGGGGGGGGGGGGGGGGTGGTTAAAGGAACTATGCGGAGATGCAGAGTACAGAATGTGTGTGTAGAAAGTGTGCCGCACGAAAGAGAGAAAAGTACTGTAACAGTTGACACAGATCTTGGTATTGGTGCGCCTGACCTTAGAGGCACTGTCAGTGCAGCCGTAGAGTTCAGTCCAGATTGATTCGTTTCCTCACCACCCCAACCCCACCCCCATCCTCCACCGGATACTAATCGAGCGTCTAAAGAAACCAGGTCACAAAAAACAAGCTTTGTGCGTAACCTATACGTCACTGGATCAAAGCCGGTGGGCCGTTTGATGCTATTTTTACAGTGCACACACACGCTTCGGGTCACGCAAGTAGGTCATGCCCAGAACTAGGTCATGCAATCGGCCTACTTTTGAGAGGGTGGGAAACGGGGCCTGTGGAATGGAAGGGATGCATCTCTCTCTCTCTCCCTCTCTCTCTCCCTCTCTCTCCAAGGGCGTACAGGTCTAAAACGGCACCACCACACTTGCCTCGCACGCTCGCAGTCAGAGCCACCGAGTGTGGACACTTGACAGAAATCACCCCAACTTGGTTTTCCGCGGTGACATAGCGGGTACTGTAGAAGTGCAAATCTCTGTGATTATTGCCGGTGTTCCGCGCTTTTGGCGTGTTTATGGATGTCAGAAGAATTTAGCGTTTTTTTAATTGATTTTTTAAAACTGTTTTTTGGTGCGCCAATGTGTGAAACAACAAACACAAGTGGCCAGTGTGACGAATTACGTGCACCACTTGTCAGACGTGCCACATCGCACGCCGGACTCGTGCAACCGCGGAGCTGTCGTGGTTACCCGTTATCCTGCACCACTCTTCAGGCACTGTCAGTGTGTGCGTGTCATAGTTTGGCCCAGTTTATAATCAGCCGGGGGCCCGGGGAGTTGGACGTCAGCCAACCAGTATCTGCCCTTCACAAACTCCATACATAATGAGCCCCGAATGTAGGTTAGTAGTGGCAACATTACGCACAGACCCGTTCGGCCTCTACGGCCGGGCGGAGGGGCGGAGAGTTGGTGGAGAGACGATGGCAGTGCTGAAGATTTGTTGACTTTTTCTCCTGGTTAAACATTGCCTTCGACTAGTACGTTTGCGGCAGTCTGGAGTGTAGGGTCTTTGCGTAATAGCCTCACACCTGTGAGGTGTGTTACGCGGTGCTGCCATGGTGAATATTGCCAGGGTTGTGTGACAGGGAAAGCCAGCCAAGTGATTTTCGTGCTTGCGGAATCTGCTGACTCTGAAATTCCTGGCTTTCGGGAAAATTTCCATCGCAACTTGCAGCAGCAGCGGGACAGCCGAACCGGACAGTCAGTTGTTTTGTTTTTACTTCCTTTTTGGTTACGTTTCTGTGATGTTCAGTTTCACTACTAACCATTTTCCAGCAAGACTTTTATCCGAAAACCTCGGAGCACCATGGACACTGGGAAGTGCCGAGAGCCAGAAGTTTGATCGTGTCTTCATTGAACAGATGACATTGTGACAGGTGCGAAAATGCCAGACTTTTGCTCCAAAGCCGTTCTTTGCGGCATTAACCTGAGCAGCGGTTTGGACGGACGGAGGATGGAGGCTGCGAGTCCACCGAGGCTGGCACCCCCACAGCTGCAGAGTGCCAAGAAGTGGTCCCAGCGGCGCATGAGGGATCGGAGGTGCGCGGGTACCCCCCACACTGGTTCGGGGAGGGGTGGCAGCACACGCGCCTTTTCCACGCAGTCGCGCTTCACGGAAAATCAGGCACGGCGAAGGTGAGAGAAAACCCCCAGTTAATATTTCCCTTACCTTGTTTTAACTTTTTTTCCCCTAATTGTTCAGTTCAGTTTTTCCACTGTGTTCACTTATGTTCAGTTTAGCCGGCGTCTGCCTGAATGCAAAGTTTCCCCGGTCTAAATAACCGGGCTTCGGTTAAAACAGTCCGTGTCGCTGTCAGTCAGGTGCAGACAAACTTCAGTGTTGTGTGTGCCGCCCGCTTTATTTGGCGCGAATAGATTCTATCGTCAGTGTTATTATATCCTTGTCTGCCTGAGATAGTTGATAGCGTATGCGTGTTCTCGCTCCGTCAACTAGATCATTGATCAGTCAAACGGGCACAAGGTTTAACGATTTTGTCAGTCAGTCTTTGTAAAGCGCCTGAGATGGTTTAGCCATGCACCGTGCAGTCTTGTCCGTTTGTGACTGACAGTTGTTGTGGTAGTGCTGTGTGAAGACTTCTGTAGGCGTCCTAACTCGACATTGCGGTTTACAAACTTACTGATTACGTCACCAAGGATTTATGCCGGCGTCAACGACCGCGAAAGTTCAGTAGATCAACTCGCGCCGCGGTGCAGCTTGGGCACTGCACTTGGCTCATGAAAAATCAACGCAGCTGGCGACAGATACGTGAATATTGTGAAGGAAAAGTGTCAGTTCTTCCAACTGGCAGTTCAGCCAAGCAACTGTATGGGCAGGGAAGATCGGCTGAACTACTCACGTTGAATCTGGTCCACTGACATCGGCCTGTGAAGGGAAGAAGCAGACCAAGTGTAGAGAAGTCAGTACATTACACACTATATCGATTTTCAGACCGGGGGGGCTGCCGGCTGCGTGTGTGTGTTGTCAGTGTGCGTGCTCGAGTTGGTGTTGGGGGGCGGAGGGGGGAGATGCGGTTGGGGATAGGGCGGCGCTATCGATGGAATGAGGTCATGTATCTGGCCTGCGATTGGCTGAAACTGGGTCAGGCCTGCCTATGTTAGGCCTGAAGGCCTCGAAGTAGGTCATGCAGTACTTGTACCGAGACCTCATTAGGGTCACGGTGGTCTAGTTAAAGGCCGAGGCGAGGGAGGGGAGAGAGGAGGCGAGTGTCAGTTTGAGTTGACCTGACCCAGGGTCAAGCATTCCTGGCCCAGCACACTGGCAGGGTCAGTCAGCTGGTCACAGTATTGCCAATGTTTGCTGCTTCAGTAATGGCCTCGTCTTTACGCAGACTTTGAAGCCATTTAAAAAAGAAAAGAAAAAAAAAGTGCAATCAATTCAGAAACAGAAAGGCAGTGTGACCATCTGTTTTCAGAGAGAGAGAGAGAGATTGTGTGTGTGTGTGTGTGACGTATGAAAAGTATGTATGTACATCAGATTATAATTATGGGTGGTTTAATAATTGTGAACCTCCACCACGAAATGAGTCTCCTTGTGCTATTTGCAGCTTTTATGTTACAAGACGACTCATTTCGTGGTGGAGGGTCACAATTGTCACTGTGCACTGCTGGTCAAATTTTACTTTTGATAGCAATGAAGCTATGAATATTTGTACATATGTCATTGGGGTTTTTTTGTTTGTTTGTTTTTGTAAGATACTAATAAATTTGGCTGGTTTTCACTGACGATGTAAGTTGCTTGTGCCACAGAATGACAGTCATCCTAGACCAGCCACCGATCAACGTTAGATGGGGTTAATTATCATCAGTGTATAAATAGCTTCTCAACGTAGAAGAGACTTCATCTTATTCTGTCTGTAGCCAAAGTAGTAAACTGGTTTATTTGCAGAATACATACAATAGCTAACACCAGCAAACCGAGTACAGTAATGGATCCTCAGGAGTTATTCAGGACAGACACTAAAGAATAGTACACCCATGCATTCAGTAACAAAACACCCATGACACCTTCTCTGTGAGCGAATGTGTGAGTGTGTGTAAGAGTGTAAGAGAGAGAAAGATAGAGAGAGAGGCCTGAACGCGTGCCAGGGAGAAACCGCATGTCGAGTTGTACATGTACCAGTGTAGACAAGGAGAAATGTGTAGCGGTAGTTGCAGTAGGTGGCATACACATGCTAGACTAAGCCTTCCCAACCTTACAGTAGGCCTTTTGTGTTTGTGTATAGACCTGTCAGCAGTGAGGGACTTGCTAACTGTTGTCGGCCGCAAACAAAAGACTGGATAAAGTAGGTTCAGATAACCTATTTGTGTTGACAACTACCCCTTAGAAAAGAAAGCTCTCTGTTTATGGGTCTCTCTATCTCTCTCTCTCTCTCTGTGGTCCTGTGTGTGTGTGTGTGTGTGTGTGTGTGTGCGCGTGTGTGCGCGCGCGCGCGTGTGTGTGTGTGTGCATGTGTGTGTGAGAGAGAGAGGGAGAGAGAGAGTTTCAACAACAGATACATATAGGTGTTGGGTTGGTTTTTTTTCTTTATGCATTGCCTTTTATTTTGTTTTTTGTTTTGCTTTGGTGTTTTCCTTTTTACGTTTATTGTTTAAATTTTGTTATGAGAGTCATATCATTGGTGGTCCATTTTAATTCATTCACTTTGTAGGCACTGTTTAGGCACCATTATGGAATATAAATTATAATTGCACTGGTGTTCATGCACACAGTGCATACATCCACGTATCCATAGCCTAGGGCAAATTTTACTCTGGCGTCTGCATTGACTATCAGCAGATGCTCTGCCATCAACACAGCCACGATATGGGGTTTATGACAAACGTGTATTGGATGTTAATCTTAATCTGCTACCCTTTCATTGCTATCTGTCATCCTTGAGGTCGGCAGCCTGACACGCTGTGACGTTGTACTTGTAGATGAGGGTATTGTAACTGTGGCCGCTGGGGTAGATATTACTGTAACAGTATGTTATGCAAGTAATCTTAGTGTTCCTTCTGCCTTTGATAGGTCGGCATAGCTCGTGTGGGTTTTCACAGACACAGCACTCGCTACTACGTCTGCTTGTGCATGTGGACTGGAGCTCCTTTAGGGAATTTGATTTACATTAGGAACACAGGCCAAACAGTAGAACGTTAGTGAAGTTTCTGTGGAGCATCATTTGCGAGCCATTGTCTAATTTTGGAGTGTCACCTGCATGCATTGGTATGGAACCAACACCCCTGAAGGTGAAAAACAATAACGACTAGTTTCTTCATGTGCATGATGACTAGTTTATTCTTGGTTCCATGAAATGAAGCACACGTTTTAAACTTTTAATGTATTCATGTACTTAGTTCTGGTGGTTATTGCTGTGTCTTTCTCCTGTCATGATGCTATTTGCAGTATTCATTTACACATTTCTTTGCTTGTTTCTGTGCAGATGTCCTACAGCACAGACGCTAGTCAGTCTGAAAGTACTGGTAGTACTATTCCTGAAGGAGTGTTGCTAGGACTAGGGAACCCCCTGCTGGACATTACCATCTACACAGACACGTCCTTCCTCGAGCGCTATGGACTGGAGGCCAACAACGCCATCATCGCCACTGACAAGCACCAGCAGATGTTCCACGATATGGTACAGAACTACAACCCCACCTATATTGCCGGTGGTGCCACCCAGAACAGCATCCGCGTCGCTCAGTGGCTTCTGCAGCGTCATCATGCCACCACTTTTTTCGGTGGTGTGGGAGACGACAACTTCCGCCACATTCAGGAGGAGAAAGCCGCTGAGGTCGGGGTGAAGGTCTGCTACCAGGTGCACCGTGGGAAAAAGACGGGGGTGTGTGGAGCCATCATCACCGGGGAAGACCGCTCGCTGGTGTCGGAGCTGGGAGCCGCGGAGCTGTTTGAGGAGAACTACCTCCACGAGGCGCGGAACTGGAGTTATGTGGAGCAGGCACGACTTTACTACATTGGCGGTTTTGTGCTGCCTGTCAGCCCAGACTCTGTGCTGAGCATTGCCCGCCACTGTGCCAGGCACCACAAGACGCTGGTGATGAACCTCCACGCCACCTTCCTTGCCAAGTATTTCGCAGACCGCTCCATGAACCTCACGCAGTACATCGACTACCTCTTTGGCAACGGGGAAGAGGCGGCAGAATTTTCCAAAGAAGCAGGTTTCGACACGAACGACATCAAGGAGATAGCTCTCAAGACAGCGGCCCTGCCTAAAGCCAACGGCGCCCGTCCTCGCACAGTCATCTTCACGCAAGGCAAGAAGCCCACCATCATCGCTGTCAACGGCGAAGTGAAGGAAATACCAGTCCAGCCGGTAGATCCGTCCTTGATCAAGGACACCAATGGGTGTGGGGATGCCTTTGTAGGGGGGTTTCTTTCTCAGCTGGCACAGAATCGTTCTCTCGTAGATAGTTTGCGTTGTGGTTCCTACGCTGCAAAGGTTGTCATACAGAACTATGGCTGCACTTTCCCCCCAAAACCTGATTTTAAGTGAGGTCTGGCTTTATTAACAGATGAATAATTACAATAACTTAAAGTGCCTCAAGTCAGTTTATTTTTTCCTAGCATGTACAGTGTAGTTTTTGTTTTAATCGCTTTATTTTTTTATACATCTATATACCATTTTTCCCCTATTTATCGGAAAGTTTACACTATGTGGTTATGTTGTTTTCCATGGGCTTCCTTTTGCTTATGTTGGAGATTGAGCTATTTAAATTGTTATGGCCTTATTCTTAATTATACATTGTATCCTGTAAAATACATACATCTTGATTGTGTTTGACAAAACATTCGGGTTACTCACCCTCTGTATGGAGTTAGTGTCAGTATTACTATTAGTGTTAGTCACATCATGATGTTGGGGCGACCAAACTGTTTACACTTTACACCAGCAAACTTTCACATGTAGGTGGTTCAGGGTAAGTGTCAGTTGCCTGGTCTGCATGACAACCTTTGATGCGACGGTAATGGTGTGAAAGACGTGTGATTCAGAAATATCACTAGTGCTGTACAGTACCTTGAGTGTGCAAGTGTATGTCTGCATTCAGTGATTTTCTTTATTTTTTTTTTCATTTCAGCATACTCAAGTGTTATGTTAGCAAGGGTTCTTGCTCTTTTTTCATATCTTGATCTTTTTTTTTTTTTTGTCTGTGATTCAAACAGTCTATCATTCTCTGGTTGTTTGCTAGTTAGTTCATTAATTTATGATATCGAGACCAAATGCTTACGTTGGTTATTACTGTGCTGGTCACTTTTTTCTTGCTTAGGCACACACTATACATGGCTTAATCATTTATGACAAAAATATTGGTTCAGTATTTGATTAGTAGTCTTTTGCGATTACTAATACTATATTGAAGGTTTTCATTTCTTTTACCAATCATGCTTTCTGGTATTTATTGAAGAAAACTTAGCATGCATCCAGATTGACGATATGGACACTTGCTAAGGGTTGGTTCAAAAGACTAATAATATTTATATGTTCATCAGGTGACGTGATCAGCGTTCATTTCATTTTAATTATACCAGCAAGGCAGCCTGTTTCTACTCTGTGTCATGAAGAACAGTTTATTACTCCTCTTTAAAAGCATTGCTTTCTGGCGGTAACTTCATAAACAAACAAAAAGAACACCCCCCCCCCAAAAAAAAAAAAAACCAAAAAAAAAACCAGATGTCTATAGATCATTAAATATTACATGTACCACGTTCATATACTGCATCATTTTGAAATTTGCTTGGAAGTTGATTGTCACCCATTCATGGTATGATCCTTACCTAGCTCCAGCAAAGCTATTCAGCAGTTGATCGTTTTGTCTCTTTTAAATGTGTACACATATTAAGACAAGAACAAAGAGGTGCAGGCATGTAATAACTACTATTTCTTATTAACTTTATAGATGTATACATGTACAGCCTTATCCTGGACATAGTTGTTGTTAGTGCAGTCTTGGTGTTGTTGATGTTCCCTTGAAAGTAGTGAGAGGAAAAGTGTTTGTGTTGCTAGAGTTGAGTTGGTTGCTTGAAAAGCAGTTCTGTGATAAGGTGCAGGAATAATTGGTGCAGCGCTTGCATTCAGTTTTCAGGTTTCCCTTTTCTCAGTTTTGGCGCGTTACATGGTAGCTCAGTTAAAGGGTTTTTTTTTGTTTTTTTAATCACTCTTGTGTATGTTTGATGTGATTGTGTGTGTGTGTGTGTGTGTGTGTGTGTGTGTGTGTGTGTGTGTGTGTGTGTGTGTGTGTGTGTGTGAAAGAGAGAGGTTTTCATGGTAGTGTTTGAGGAGTCTTTGTAGACATTCATGTACATAACCGGTGATGATGGTTGCTGGGTTTACAGTCATCTGTGACCTGGGTTCCATAAGTTATGTGCAGGTCAGGGAGTTTTCTTTGTCTTGTCAAGTCAAGTGCTGTGCTGACTTGGTACTTGGTATCCCTGACTATGTACCCTTTTTTTTTTTTTTTTTTTTTGCCCCCTTCATTTGGAGAAAATATCAATTCCAAGGGGGAAAAAGCAAATTAAAGTTTTCTTACTTTATTTGCACTGGCATACATGAAGCATGATATTTTTATGCAGTAACCAGTGGGATGTTCTCGCAGTTTACAGTGCAATTGCAGCGCTGCAATTTGGATTCCATATGCGACAGGCAGGGTTGGGACTTTTGTTGAATCAGATCTTGTGCTGACTCAGGCCTCCTTGCACACACGCCCTTCACACACACACACGCACACACACACACGCACGCACACACACACTGTAGGTGAATGTACCCGGTGATGGTTGGGCATCTTACACTTTGGCTTGATCCTTGTTTTTGGCAGGGTAGGGTTTTTTGGGTCAAAATCATGTGCTGACCCAGTACCTTCAGCCTTCCCTGTCCCAGAGAGAGAGAGAGAGAGAGAGAGAGATTGATTCCTTGTCTTAACTGGTTAGATATATTGTAAACGGATGAACCGCTTTTCAGTTTTTATCCAGTACAGTTTTACATACAGTGTATTTAGATTGCTAATATGCACAAACAGCATCAAATTAATTGTGAAGCTGATGCTTCATGGATGTCCTGTGTGTGAAGAGCATGTAGCTTCTTAATCTGTTCATGCTCTAATTTAATTTACTATTATTTAGTATTATTTCTTATCATTCAAGGATTGGGGAAGGGGAGGGGGGTGGGGTGGAAGCAAAAGCTTGGTTTGTTGCTAAAGTTCAGCCAGTCGTCCATTTTCAGACTGTAATTAGTTTAAAAGCAAACCTGTGGGAGCTGCACCAGTTGTTCTTAGTGCCTGCCTGTCATGCACAATGACAGAATTGACAACCAGCCAAAGCCTGCCATGAGTACTACAGTACTTATCACAAAGTACTAAAGTGCTTTTATGTAAAGCGTCATTTGAGTTGAGGTGGATGGAACATTAAATGAGTGGCTTTGTTGGGTACGTTAGTTTCCTTTTGTCTCTTTTAGTTTTACGTTTCTTTCTCTTTCATTTTTTCCTCGTAAGTGGTATGTTAGATTTTGCTTGTAGCTTTCAGTTTCTTGCTCATTGTTGAGAGTGTGTCACAGTAGGCGGTACGTGTAGTCCTTCTTGTGCTTGTAAATACTTTTGTCAAACGAACTATTTTATGAAGGCTGTCTTGCTGGTGAGAACTGACTCCAGAATACTAAATTGTTGCTCATGAATAAGTGGTGTAGCATGAAATACTCATGGTGTGTGTGGGATGGTCTCTAGTTGACATGGTAAATACTCTCACTTAACGTGCCATAAGGATGCCGTAATCTGATACGCTTACTGCATCTTAGTGCGTTCAATTTTATAACATTTCAAACAGGCCTGTTTGTCTTAGAGCTCCCTACACCCCTTACGTTCTCTGACCCCCCCCCCCCTTCCCCCCCCCCACCTCTCTCCCTCACTGCCCACTGTAAGTTATGCACAAGATGCTCTGATAAGGGACTTCCGGCAATTTATCAATCTCACAAAAGTGTGCTTTTAATCTCTCAGATAAGTTACGGTGTGTGAGTTTGCGTGTATACTTCATAATGCCATAAATTATTTCCACCATTTATTCTATGTATGTATGTGTAACATGGCCTGAACCAGCATAGGCTTTTTGATTGTAATTTCTGACTGCGATTTGCTCAGTCAAGTATTTCTTACCCTATTCCTAGCCTGTAGACCTGTGTCAGTGACAATAGTGGCTCATGATATGCAGATTTCTCTCGACTTGTGGCGCAGCATGTGACAAGTGGAGTGGGATGATGCTGTCACGTGACGGTGACATACAAATGGCATTGTGAATACTGTGACAAGGAGTGACGACATATTCCTGGTGCTTTACAACGTGTGTTATGTGTGATGACTGATGTATTGGCACAGCACACGCACACTGATCAAAATGATCAATGATCATCGTTCTCAATATATCATGTATAATTCCATCTGAGTTCAACTCCATTTCAACTTCAGTCCTGTCAAGCAAAAAAAAAAAAAAGTCATCTGACTGCATCCTTTCAGTATTCATTAACCATGTACAAAATGGTACAGAGATCTCCGTGCATCATGAGGCATTTCCAGGGAGAGTGAGAAGACAGAGAGAGAGAGGGAATATTTTTCCAGCAGTTAGAAGAAAAGGTTTTCACTTCTTTCATCTCCTTTCTTCCAAAAGATTTCAGTTTTAACATGAGCGTGCTCATTTCCACTCACCACTGTAGGAACAGAACATTTCAGTGCTTAATTGTTTAATATGGAACTTTTTCATGTTTGAGCATTGTAGAGAACATCACCGCTAAAATTACAAACTTACTTTGATTCATGGCTGCCACAAATTAATCATCACTCAATGTACAGTTTTCCCTGTCTCACGCAGGGTTTCCTGTTTACCGTCTCTTGTTCTTTGTATGTTTGGAAAACAAGTCATAAGAAAAAGTTCCTTGATTTCTTTAGTTTTCTTTTCTTGTTTAATTACATTTGCCATTTTTAAACTTGCTGTATTCCTGTGTATGAAGGAATTTGGTATTTCTGGGCAGATGTCACTGTATCAATTTGGATTCTCACTTGCTGTAAAGATGTGTGATGGGTGCAAGCAGAAATAGGGGAGTGGAAAAGGGACATGGTGCATGTACGTGTACAATATAGTAACAAGATTTGGGGGGGGGTGGGGGGGAGATACAGTATCTATCCATTTGGGCATTTAAAGCCACTGTCAACTGACCATGCAGCCTGATATTGATGGCTGGCTACTTTAAAAAAAAAAAAAAAATCAAGCCCAGTTTGAATGGGTTTCTTGAAACTGAAGCTTTTTTGTAAGAGACCCAGTCTGTATGTATACAATTCGTTGTGTAGACTGTTGCCGTTTGTAACCCTGAACTTTGGTCAGTCCAGCATGCTGACCTAAAATCTGTCAGTTCAGTGTCCAAGCCAAATTGTAGCCGGTTTTCGCAGCCGGAAAAAGAAAATGATAAGTAAAACAGATAGACCTAGCAGTAAAGAAAACTACTTGATATCTTCCCCTACACTTCAGTTGCTACAGATTGCGTACGTATGGACACTTGTGTGGAAGTTGCCACCATTTGTGTTGATGTCTGATATTGCAGCTGCCCGTGTCTTTCATTTTATCCGCTGTCTAGCAAAGGCTGCTGTGTATGCTGTCAGTGAAATACAGTTGGTGTACTAGGAGAAAGATCACTTGTCATTGCACATACACACACACACATACACACACACACACACACTGCAGATGGTAAACAGTAAATGAGGGAAAGGACTACTAGGACACATTTATGACTTTTGAGCACTTTTTGGAAGTATGTTTCTTTAGGCTCTTTAAAACTTCAGAAAACAACAACAGCACGCATGTACGCGCGTGCGCACACACACACACACACACACACTGAACAGCATGCAAAGCAGCCTGTAGACTACCAAAGCAGGTGGATAACACTGGCTAGAAGGGCAAGGGAACAACCGGGTCAGAGCACAGGTCTGGATTCTCTATAGGATACAGTCAAACGCTCGTTTGCACAAGAAAAATTTGGTTTTGCCTATTGCCTGGGTGCACATGGATCAAGCTGAACTTTTTGAAAGGGACAATGAAAATGATTCAAAATGTTTCGTCATTCTTCCAGAAAAGAATAGTTTTGCAATGCTGGCTTTTGGGCATTTCATTGGTTTCACAAAGTTTCAGGATGACGCTTGACAATGCTACATAATGACGAGCCACGTGCTGTTTTGTGGTGTTCTCTCAGTTGTTGCTTTGCTATCCCCGGCCAGTGATATCCAGCTGTGTGGTTTAAACAAGGAATCTTGTCTCAGAGCCAGTCAATTACAGTGACAGTGGTGTCTGATTCAACCCATGTAAATACGATGCTGTCTCTGTATGTAGTGGGCCGTCTTCAGGAAATGCTAGCCTTGTTTGTACATGTACTGCTGTTTATATCGCAGTCTATCACACTGTCTTGTCAATGTTAGATAAGTGAGGATGTTGTTTAGCAACGCTGATTTTTGTGTTGTTGAGGAACAGTTTAGTACCAGAGCATGCTCAAAAGATTCATATTTGGGGTGTGGGTGGGTGGTATTGAGAAGACATTGACATTGGACGTCTTTTTTAAAAAAAAAAAAAAAAGGGGGGTGGGGGGGGGGGGTGAAGAAAGAAGGATTTTGCTGAATTTAATCTCAGCTAATCAAATTAAGTGATCATGTTCCAACAAGTAAAAAAAGCACGTAGATAGCAATCAGAATAGATGTATCATAGAAACAAACAAATCTAAGTGAAGTGAGGTGCGCGCGAAGACGGTCCACTCGCCCCAGGTGACAGGTTATGCAGCTCGTGAGGCAGCAACTGGTGTACAGACAAAAAAAGGGTGACATTAAACTGCGGCAAAGCAGTTGACATAGATTACAGCTTCCGTTCTCCTCAAAATTTAAAGCAGGCAGAGACGGTGAATGCGTTATTTCCACACTGCGGAGAAAGCTCCTGCTTAGGTTGAAATGTCACATGCCAAAATGCCAGTAAAAAGGAGTTTGTTGATGTTTTTCTTTCTTTTTTTGGGAAGTGTCAAGACATCTTTGCCATGTGGACTGACGTGCGCTAGCTCTCTGGAGCAGAACATGAAATGTTGCACAAGATCTCTCGCAGGTTTCACTACATGTATTTGTTTTGAAGTCTAGATGAAAATAGAAATCGTAACCTAGTGCATTGTGATTGTCATGAGCACACCAACAGCAACTGCTTTGCCAAAGCTTCCACTAGATCCTCCTTAGAGTGGATTATTAGCATATAAACATGAGTGTTTTGCTTTCACAGATGCTTTAAAAAAATATTACGTGTGCGCAATTGTTTTTAGATGTAGTCTCCGCTCTGTCAGAGTAGCAGGAGGAACCTACTGATTTTTTTATATTTTTGACAGTTGACACTTGTGTGTTCAGTACTGTGCCCTTGTTCCTTTCTTGTGCATACAAATAATCGTGGAGTACTCTTGAAGACAGTAACTAATTCTTTATACCAGACACAGTTGTGTTGATGCATTTTGATGATTATACGAGGAAAGAACTGAGAAAAACTGTTCAGCTGTATGAGAAGTTCCATAGGAAACGTTAATCCAGGCGCTGATAATTTGTGTTCATTTATGTGTGTATGGCTTTGATATTGGGTCTTTAATTTAACTGTCCTTGTGTGTGTGTATGTGAAACAGTAAGTGTTGACGGTAATAGAGTTCAGGATTACATGATTTTACTCCAGAAAACGCACATTTCAGCATAACAGTACTCTTACTGCATGCTCAGTGTACATATCATTACACCATCGTGGTTGCTGGTATACCTTAGTCATCACCCCTTCATCATGTGAAAACCGGTGGACTTTATGACTGCATTTTCTCAGCGTTGATTTCTTAGATATTGTCCATGATATGCAGAGATCATAAGGTCTGGGACATGTGGCGCCCCATAACAGGTCTCTTACCCCTTGGGGTGGAGAGGCTGTTGTAGGGGTGGGCATGGCCTACTGAGGATGAGTAACCCGGTTGTTATGTACAGTTCCCCACGGAGGGAATGGCACAGTGTGTCAACTTCATTTCTCTTTTTTTCTGATCAAATGCAAAATAATGTCTGTAGGTTTGGATTCCTTTTGTTGGTCCGATGACATTCTGTATGTTTCGAACTTTCCAAAGTAACCGCTTTCGTGTATCTGACCCAGCTGTCGCTGAAACTGCATCAGTTTTCCGCCATTGCAGAAACTCTTTGATCTGTGTTTTATTGGGGTATTTTATTCTTTGTCATGTTACAGTTTGATTTTCCTGTATGATCGGGTGACCTGTTCATTGTAAATCTTGTTTTATGTTGTCCTCGTATGAACCTTTGCAGACTGTATACACTCCTGCCATTTGGAACAATGTGTGTACACCTAAGGCCTACTTCGCTACACCATCTTTGGTCATCGGCACATAGTCTAAGCTTAAAGATGGGAAGATACATGTACCCACTTTTTCCCCTTCTGAAGATGCGATGGTTTCTGCCTTGTTCAGTATACATGTATATTCACGGCCTGGGCGCAGTCTGTTTTAGATCTCACGCTCAAGACTTAGGTCCATCATGCACAGCAGTGCTCAAACCTATAGTGCCATACTCTCCCTTTGTGCAAGGCTTTATAGGCAACAAAGCATATTGTTCAGTGCTTTTTTGGTGTGTGTATTGGTAATATGATTGCAGTTAACTTCAGCGTAAAGTCTTGTGAATTGAGAATGGATTGTTTTAACGGCTTCACACGTTGCGTGTATTGGCACTGATGCTAGTCCACTTTCGTTGGCAGTAATTTTTTAATTTTTTTAAATTTATGTCCTTCATATTTACTAAAGGCTCTCGTGTTTATTCATGAAACTTCTTTTTAAAAAAAAGGTACTTATAACACAAGACAGTGTTAGTTGATTTCAGTATTTTCAGTGCTTAGTATTTTCTAAGTTGCTTTGTCACAGCATATTTGTACTTTAACCTCACAGGTTATCTCCCCTTGATGTTTTTATTTTTGGAACCACCAGCACAAATGAATTAAAATGTAATCAAGATTGGTACAGAGTATGTGTAACCCCAGCTTACCCATATCTGTTGTTTGAATTAGCTCGCTGATCCTATATTAACAGCAACCTATATGATGTACCAAGTAGTTGAAAATACAGGTCACTTTCACTTTCCTTCAGCATAAGTGTTCCTGAACTTCGGACTGCAATATACATGTGTATATATGTATATATGAAGTTCATTTTAGATGGCTTTTCATGTCAAGTTTACAAAGAAAATCTTTTGTGTGGCAGCCAGCAACTCATGTAACTGAAATTGTGGTATACTGGACTGTATTTCTGGATATATTCAAGTGAAACAGAGAAGTAAACCTGTAAAGAGTTCTTCGAAATGATCTAAAAGAAAAAAGAAAAAAAAATCAGAAGGCTCAGCAAAATCATCAGACATCAGCTGAAGTTCAATGATCTGAAGGCAACTTTGTTTGGAACCTTGTTTATTAATGGCACTTGGTATACAGAAATTTTAAACATGAATCCTGGTTATTGTTTTGAGAGTTTGAGTAACAGGTTCAGTTCAGGCTGAGCTGTGGTGTTTTTGTATCCAAGAAATATATGGATAGTGACATGGTTTCTGTGTGTCATAGATGGTATCATCAGTAGATTATACTACATGTAGTGTACAAGTCACCTTCACCTTTTGATCCCCACCCCCAGTTCTCAGGTCATTGTGTGTGTAACAGAGTTAAACCATGTTGTGCACACTGGTAGTCACGTGTCTACATTACAAATGACAGGGAATCATGCTTCTCAGTCTTGTTGCCGTTGTGATATGTACAGCTGGAATAAAAAGTCGTTCACTTCTGGATGGCAGATATGTCTCGGAGTGGTTATAAGGAGAGAGTGTGTATGAGAGAGAGTGAGGGAGTAATTCATTGACATTTCTCCGGTTTCTCACTGCCCCATCGCAAATGCCTGCACCAACAAAATAAACATACACGTGTCGTTCCTCAAAGGAAATTTTTTTTATCTTTTTTTATAGGAATTTGAAAAGCCCGTGATATGGATAGTTCCAAACCAGTAACATGCTTTACAATTCATACCACAAGAATAGAGCAGAACTTGCCTGCCCCAAAACCACAAGACAGCATTGCATTCTGTTCTTGTGGTTCTTATACAAGTAAGGAAACAGGTTACAAACTCACCAATTTTATCTGTTGGATTTTTTCACTTTTTCTTCATTTTGTAGGAACAAAAACAGGTGTGAGAGCTCTTACCAAAAAATTTCAACTACAAGATCACAACCGTTACTTGCCAGTTCTGTTTGTGCAAATACTGTTGGAGTGTTTTCATAACTGCTTTTTTCTCTCCTGCCTATAGGTCGAGGTTTTAGTCGGTCCAGACAAAGGGAAGCATGGAATTGTCAATGGCATCATCAAAGAACGCAACTGGGTCTATGTGGAGGGTCTCAACTGTGTATGTATTGGTACATCTGTGTTTGAGATAAGTTTTTATACAGCTTTCTGCAAACGTTAACCAAGCTTTTTTGTTTGTTTTTTTAACTGCCAGTATCTGTTCAGATTTTTGGTATAACATGAAAGTTAGTCTGGTTGCTGACATCTGCAGAATTTTCCATGTTCAGTCCCTCAGACATCTGATTCTGAACGTGTTTGATGTGGTAAAGTTAGAAACCCACATGTATGGTTTCTGTCTTTCAAATAAAATACATATCATTTCTTTCCAGTAAAATGAGGGGCGTGGGGGGTGGGGTGAAAAATTCAGGGAGAGAAAGTTTGTTATCCTGGGATTTTCAAAGTTACTACTGTACTTGGTGCTACCCCATTTTTCTGTGCATACTTGACAGTAGATTATGTATTTATACTGAGTATATACCACGTGAATCTGTCTCTTCACTTCAGAAATACCGATGGGTGAACAGGACAAGTACTAACCCTGGCGCTATGCTCAAGGTTGAGAAACCCCTGCTGGTGACATCAGAGGTGTCGCTTGTAGATCCATCAGACAGGTACAATGGCGCCCTTTCAAGTTCATCAGCATACAACTGAATCAGGATTTTCAGTGAACTGCAATGCTTCTTATCTTCTCAGTTCTCTGGTACATGGAGAGAGACCAGGATGCACGTCCAGTTCTAAGCAGCATTTAAGTATTGCGCTAGTCTCGGACTTAGTCCTATTCTCACACCATGCATCGGACCCCTGATTTCTGTGTTACTCTCCTTGGATGTGAAATCAAAAGTTGTGTTCGAACTCGAACTCGAACATTTATTGTTACGGGCCACCAGCCCAAAACACATGGTGAACTAAAACATACAACACGTAAAATAAAATGAATAGACACACACACTGAATAATTTGAATACACTGACAAAGCGTTCTCGTTACTGCCTAGCTTATGTGGCCAATGTTGTGCAGGTAATCCCCCCGTATTCTAATAGAGTAGAATATAAAGAATCCCAGGAATTTTGTGACAGATTCATCATTGCACTGCATAAAATAGTGAAAAGAATGGCGTCCGCGTATGTGTTGGATGAGGTATTTCTGTCGAATGTTTAAATATAATGGACAATCAAGAATGACATGCCTTTCATCTTCCGTAGTATCTGTACAATAAGGACACAATTTCAGAGTACCCTCAGCAGTGACTTTGCGAAATGCGCTACCATTCAATGGCAGTAAACCGAGCCGCAATTTAACAATGCAATCCCTGAAACATTTTCTCATATCATAGTACATGTATTTTTCTACTTCCAGTGACGATTTGAACGAGCTATATTGCTTGAACATTCTACTGCTAGACACAGAAGACGACCATTCCTGCTGAAATATGTCGATGCATCTCTGTTTAAAAACTTTCAGAAACCACTTATCGTCACCCACCTCTTGCTGCTCCCACACAAACCCAAAGCCAAATTCAAACAGCGTTTTCTTCACCTTGGACACCCAGCATTGTTTACCATTCTGGTCTATCACAAGAAGCATGTTGTAGGCCTGTCTAGGCAACCTAGATATGTCCATTTTCAACAGTCTTAACCAGTAACGCATACACTGCACAAAGCTGTTTACATACAATGGGTAGCGACCGGTTTCTCCATAGACAAACTTATTAGGTGTTTTCGACTGCACGTTTAAAAAACGCTTGCTAGCAAACAAGTGCACACTTTCTATTTTGCTCCAGCGGTTTAGCCCCCATACTTCAGAAGCGTATAGGAGAACAGGCAAGACCTGTGCATCAAAAATCTTGTAGAATGTATCTATTGACATACAGTCGAGTTTACTAAGGGCTCTCACACAGTTAACTGCAGCTCTCTTTCCCTTGGAAGCAATGTGATCTACACCTTTCTTATGGCTAAGGGTTGTTGTAAATGGAAAACCAAGATATACATACTCGTTAACAACCTCTAGATTCTGCCCCCCTAAAAACCATTTCTCGTTCCTCCCCAAGAAGCCCCCTTTTCGGTAAACCATCACCTTAGTTTTTTCCACATTAATGGTCAATCCCAGGTTGTTACAGGCACTCAATAGACAGTCAAGCTGGTTTTGCAACCCCCGAACAGTCGAAGACATTAGGGAAATATCATCGGCGAACAACAAAAGGAAGAGTTCAACCAAATCTTGCTGTAGCTGTACCCCATGGACTCCATTGCTCTCTACATAAGTAGCAACTTCATTGATGAAGAGGGTGAACAAGGAGCAACTGAGGGTGCAACCCTGCTTAAGCCCGATAGGGCATTCGAAAAAGTCTGTCAGCTGCCCATGCGTCCTGACACAGGCACTAACCGACTTGTATATGCTCGCCAATGCCTGTCTGAACTTCCCAGAAACACCCGACTTCTGTAGGACATTGAAAAGTACCCCTCTGTTCACGCTATCGTAAGCTTTGCGTAGATCAACGAAGCATACGTAAAATTTACAACCCTTTTTAGTTAGATATTTTTCCACAATCGCATTTAGTGTAAAAATATGGTCAGCTGTTGAGTACCCCTTACGGAACCCTGCTTGAGTTTCTGTAACTTTGTCATTGTACGTCATCCAGATTACCAGTCGTTTATTTAGAACTGCTGTGTAACACTTGCTAACCAAGCTGAGCAGTGAAATGCCTCTATAGTTGTCTGGAATTTTTCTGTCCCCTTTCTTAAAAACAGGCACAATAATTGCTTTGGTCCACTGCTCCGGGTATACCCCAGAATCAAAAATCTTATTAAAAAACTTGGTTAGAAAGCCAGTTACATGGGCGCCTCCGGCTTTTAGCATACTGGCTACTATGCCATCCACCCCACACGCTTTCCCACTCTTCAATCTACGCAACGCCTCCTCGACCTCAGTCTGTGAAATGGGGTCATCTAGTTCCGATACAGAGTCCTCTTCGTTCTGGACCGCTTGTACATATTCTAACGCGTCCCCGCTTCCCGCAGTTTGGAAAACCTGTTTGAAATGATTAAACCAGTCATCGCTAGAGATAGAAGGATCAGGTGAACTTTTCTTTTTCCGTGTGATTTGCTTCAGTTCCTTCCAGAACATTTTTGGGTCTTTACTACAACTGACTAGACGTTCTGCTTTATCTCGTTTAAAACAGGCTTTTTTCTTACCAAGCAGTTTCTTGTACTCCCGTCTGGCATCCGAGTACGCCAAACGATCGCTATCTATCTTTGTGAAACGAAATTTTCTGAGCAGTTTCCTGACATGGGCTCTACTTGTTTTACACTCCGCGTCAAACCACACGGCCTCACGCCTGCCCGTTACTGTTTTACAACGTTTTACCATACACTGACCCGATTGCAACAATACATCAATGAACGACTGCAGTGCCCGGTCAGCGTCGCGCTCAATTTCAGCGGTAGCACGTGCAAGCATTTCTACCATCGCAGTCGAGGTCAGGCTATGAATGAACTCAGTCTCTCTGTCAGGGTCCCAGATTAGCTTCTCGGCCCATTCAGACTCGAGTTCATGTTCAGCCGACTCCCAGTGATTGGCTGCGTGGATTTGTAAACACAGCGGCATGTGCATAGACTCAATGCGTGTCCCAACAACAAAGGATTTCACGAAGCTGCCAATACACAGGTCATGTGACAACAACACGTAGTCAACAACACTGCTACCCGACGGTGAAATGAAGGTGAACGCTGCATCAAAACCCCGGCTGCGCAGGCCGTTTACAATAGCAAGTTCAAACATGGCACACAGCTCCATCAGCTGTTTCCCAAACTGGTTTTTCCCACTATCTGCTGAATGTCTTTTGAAACATCCACCATCACTCTCACCATCGGGCCGCAGTGTATCATCATCATCATCATCAATCACACAGTTTTCACAGCTGGTTCGGGCATTCAAGTCACCACAAAGCATCACGTAAAAGTTGACAAACTTTGCATGAATGTCAAGCAAGCACTGCTCCAGCATTTCGATCCCAACACCATTGTCACTGTGATCGTAGAAGGGCGAGTCGTAGGGTGGGACATAGGCACTGATAAGAAATGTATCTCTGTCCAGACTGAGTAGTGCCCCCTGCACTTTTAGAACAATAATGTTATCGTAACCTAAGTCAATAAATTTCACATAGCTGGCTAGAGTCTTTTTGATGAACACCATCACACCACCCGAACTTCTTCCGTGCCACGATAGTTTTTTTGCTTTCGCATTAAATGAAATAAAATTGTTAAACAGGTCTGACTGAAAGTCAAACTCTACAAACGTTTCTGACAAGCAAAAGATGTCGAACGAAGTCAGGAAATCTACCAGGTCACTGCAGTCTAGTTTCTGTAGGAAACCCTCTATGTTCCAGACACAAACCGAAAGTAGACTTACATTAGTTTGTTCCGTGTTTTCTGTCCTCGCCGGGCCTCGGCCATCACCCTATCCGTCTCGTTGCGTCGGAGTGGCCGCGCGGGTCCCCCTGGCCCCCACACCGCCTCCTCGCGCCCTGTTCCGGGTCACCACCCCTGTGGAAGTGACGTCACCTCTGTCAGTTTGCACTAACAGACTGTCAGCCTCTGACAGCTGCGCGTTGGCATCGGGCGGGCTGACATTCCGGTCTGCAGCGGACACGCCCCCAATGTCACCCCCACTGTCGCTGTTGGAAGGAGACCTCGTTCGGTTGACGTCGCTGTCGGTGTGGCCCTCGGCGTTGCTGCTGTCGTAGCCCTGATCAGCTGCGTGTCTCGGTCGTCGTGGTCCCCCCACAACCAGCTTGTCCCCCTTGTAGTACGCGTTGATGCCGTCCTCCCGATAGCGCTTGAGGGTCCTGGACTGGCTGGTGGTGAGATCTGATGCCACAGCTACACCTTTCTGTCTCAGTGCATCGCGCCCGCTTGTCAGGATCGCCATTTTATCCGACCACCGAGTGAACTTAGCAATGAGTGGTCTGGGTTTGTCACCTGTCTGCTTGCCCCCCACTCGGTGTGCGCGGATGATGTCCTCGGTTTTCCAGTCCCGGTTTGGCACAGTGTTTTTCAGCACGTCCACTATTTTTCTGGCACAGATCACAAAAGTTTCCCCTGTAGTTTCTGGAATTCCGAAGAATTTCAAATTGTCCCTCCTTGAGAAGGATTCAAGTTTGTCCACCTTTTTGTCGAATTCCTCCTGCATCTGGTTTAGTCTTTTCTCTAAACTGTCGATAGCCGCCATCTGTTCACACGACTTGTGGCACATAGCCTCTGTAGTACTCTCCACCCGCTCCGTCCTCTCTCTCAAGTCTGTCACTTCGCCGTGTAACATGTCGAGCGACTTGCTCATCTCGGCGACCTGGTCACGCACGGACGCAATGCATTCTGTCAGCTTCCTCTCCTGTTCCGTAAACATTTCCTGCAACATTTTCTGCATTCCGTCCAGGAGACTGTTGTCATTGTCACCTGTAACACAGGGGGAGGGGGAAGTCATGTTGTGGTCGCTGGGCTGCTGGTCACGGTCGGGTCCCGGGTTCTGTTCCACATCGCCACACTGTAACAGTAGTGAACACACCAGAAACACCAACACCCAGGTTGTCATCAGAGTGCACGGGCGACACACGGACGGGGCGCTGGTAACACGATCACGCTTGAAGTGTGCGTACACCCAGAAATACAATGGGCAGTCAACACGGCAGAATGCTGTGTCGGATCGCTCACAGCCCCAGTGCTTCGGCACGAGGCGAAAGTATTTGAAGCGTGACGTGACTGGCCTTCCTTTGTCTTTCATAAAACTGATGAAAGTCCAGAGAAACGTGCCGCAAACCACACGGAATTGGCACTGGGCGATCGGCATGGCTTCCGGCTTGATGCCTGACAATTTGTATGGAGATATACGACGTCTGGCAGGAGTAATTAGCCAAAAATTAGCAGCCTCACTCAGAGCTCTCAAAAGTGTGTCTTGTAGCGCCGGTGACAACAGTTCACGAGGTTGTGTTGTGTTTCAGTAAGGGGACTGAGGTACAGTGGAGGTACACAGAGGAAGGAGAGCGGGTGAGAGTGTCAATGCGAACAGGTCGCATCATCCCCATGTCCAGAATTGCAGAGGATGAGACAGAGGATATGGTCGCCAAAAGTGGCTACACAGGTGAGAACATGTACCTAGCTGCACTGTGCGAGTTATTAAAGGTATTATGGAAGACAACTGTCCAAATTGCAAATAATACATTAAACAGCCACATTCTGTGCGCTTGCATAGTGATTGCTAAGACAGTTCTATCACAGATGTTTTAAGTCGGATACAAATCATTACATGTATACTTACGCTAGGAATATGCTGGTAAGAGCATCCACTTATACTTTCCTGTTATAAAATTACATCAAAGCAACCTTTCAGACTTGGATTTGAACGTCAGTAAGGGATTTATCTTATCCTTTTCCTCTGCTGCAAAATTGACTCAGTTGTGATGGTTTTGCAGAACAAGACTGGGACACAAAGGCAGACGAGTTGAAGAAAGTGACATTTAAACCAACACTGTCAACATTTGAGGCAGACATTCTGCAACAGATGGGCATAAAGGATGAAAGAAAACGGGCGCCAACATACTGGTATTAAACTACATGTACAGTGCTTAAGTGTGTGTGGATAAGGGAGTTTGTGTTGACAGACCGGTGTCGTGCAAGGAAAGGTGCAGGACTGAAGACTGAAAGAAAAGCAGTTAGCTTTCGCTATGGAGGTCTTTGCCATGAAGTGAATGTAGTTTGTTATTCAACGTCTAGGTTCCACACCAGTGTCTAGGTGTGCGCATTATGATCTGAGATAAACACTTTCAATGTGTTGTGTAATAATTATGCAGTGTTCACAAAAACATCAAAGTTACTTGTAATAGCTTTGTGACAGGAAGTGAAAGTACATGTGCATGAACAGAATGGCAGGTGTGAAGGGAGATGAGCATGTCTGAGTATTGTACATAAACTACTTTCTCGTCATTTCATTTGCATTTCATGTGAAATGTCTTGCACTGAAAAATGTATGAATAAAACCTGACTGATATTCCACCAAGGTTTTGAGGCTTTGTCAGGTAATTCTGTCAGTACAACAAAGATGTATTCCCCTCACACTCACATCTCCTTACAACACAAAGCCTTGTTGTCAAGTAGCAGTGAACTGTAATCTGATCCAAGTTGCCTGAATATGATACAGACACATGATGACGAAAACCATATGGTGTCGCCCACAAGGCAGATCGCAACATTCTCAAAATCAATTCCCTGGTCACTTGCCTTCAGAATTTACTATGATGTAAACTGTAAACCAGGCTGATGGTGAAATAACAAACACTGTGCTTAAAATCAGTTCAGAGGTGATGAGTATGCGGCAAGTGTCGCACTGTGCACATTTCTGCGCTTTGTAACATTTTAACAGGCATTTTGGGGGGGGGGGGGGGGGGGGAAATCATTATGAAGTGCATGATGGTAATAAAATGACATGGATGTTACAATGCAGGAGGAGATGCTGTAGGAAAATACATGTTACGTACTTCCAAGCAGCAAGAACATGTAAGAAAATTTATTACATGTGTACTTCAAATAATGAGTGCAAATGAATCTTTAAAACAAGAGACAAATGAACCCTAATCAAACTTAAACATGAAATGCAAAAAAACAAATGCTCATGACCAATGAAATTGCAAACTAAATGAACTGGGTAAAAAATGGCAACAAACAATGTACATTTTATCCTTGTGAACATGAGGCTGAGATTTCAACAGCTGCAGCAAAACATTGATTTCATTCTGACAATAAGAAAGTCACATCTTTTCATAAAATAAAACTTGTGATTTCCAATAAAAGAGCCAAGAATTTAATGTCATGCCTAAAATTTCACCAATGACCGCATTTCATTTCTCCCAGAAATAACGTATAATCACTTAGAGACAGCATGCAAGGATGGCATATGATAAATTTCACTAAAAATCAGTAGTTAAAATGGCGGCCCCTAAAACTTTCTACATCATTTTTGTCCCCAAAAACTTAAAGCAGTGAATGAGCTTAACGTGATGAGCAGTCAGTAGTATGGTCGCCTTGGGTTATTCTGCAAAGAGACATAATTCACAATTATTGATATTATCAAGACCGTCTGCTATGCATGCTGATGCAACAATACTGAGTGGAGTTGTCAAACCCACTCACCAGTGATATTGATGTGGGTATCTGTTGATTTAGAGTGAAATACTAACCATTTAGACAAAACAGCATAGTACATGCAACAGTGGAGTCAAAGCAAATAACTTGAACTTTTTCTGTAGAGCAGATATTTCCCTCCTATCAAGACATCATTGTTCCCACCACTCTTTGAACAGTTTGTTCTTAAAGGCCGTTCTTAACCGGGCGAACCACCAGTCTGGCGAACTTGTTCGGCGAACTGAGTATTGTATACAAACAGGGCAAGCGCGCACACGTACGTAGTTCCAGAGGTTCGGCCGGACTAGTTCTCTTTCTTAACCGACCGTTAATGATATGCATACGTCATCGCCCGAACAAGGCGGACTCGGAAGTTGGGACAATCGTAAACAACCAAAATGGCCGCCTTCGTATATCGAGACGACCAGGCATTTGCGGTAGTTATCGTTTTGAGTGAACTCTTGGAAGCCGAGGAAGAGGAAAAAAGAGGAAAAGAGCGCAAGAGAGGGAAATGTAGTGAGTCGATAGCCACCATGCCGTCCGCCATTTTCCTCAACTTTGTACATGCGCACAACAGCTCCTCCCGCGCAACCAATCAGAGCGCAGGATCGGCCAAAGGATCGCGAGGGTTCCCACAACATGCTGTGCAGACCTCGAACCTAGTTCGGCGAACCTTTTGAACCAGGGTTTGCGCACAAGTATTTGGTCAGTTAAGAAACAACGTCCGCGAATCTAGTTCGCCGTACTCCTCGAACCTGGTTTGCGAACCAAAAGATCGCCTGGTTAAGAACGGCCTTAAGGCTCAACCATGTATCACAAGAAATTTGAATAAAGCAAGCTTGCATGCACCAGCAGCAACAGAGCTGATTCTAGGATTTTGAAGAAGTGGGGGCAGGCCCCCCTTCCTTGAAAAAAAGGGGGGGATTAGGCCCCCCTCTGACCAAAACAGTGAGGGCGTCTTCTCGGCATATATATATGGCCCAGGCTCAGAAAAGGCGTTGAGCGACCCTGACATGCACCCCCTATCCCGTTCTGCTCGTTTTTCTTCGTAACGGCAGAACTGTTTCAGCCTTTACATGCACCAATCACAAACATGATAATAAAGTTCACCCAAAAAAGGTTTTGTCACTTACCGTTGGGGGTTTTGTGAGTTTTATCGCGGTTTTTCTGCGCCGTCGGCGGCGTTTTTCGTGTCCGGAAAAGCGGACACGCGATACAGTACCTCATTGCCGGAGCAGTTATCAAAACCAAAACGTCGGCCAGTTTTCGCAAGTCGAAAAGCATGCGCTTTTTCGAAGCCATTCTGATTTTTAACCAGTTCCAACCGGTTAGGTTCATCGATGCCACACTCAGAAGAAAGGTGATTGGTCAAAAAGAATAGCATCAGCCAATGAAAATTTGAGACACATCGCATATACAAGAGAGCAACTTCCGTTTAACTCCCGTTTCCGCTACGCCCTAGCAGACGACAGAAACGTCACAGTAAAGCCCGCTTCGATCAAGACATGTAGCGGGATATTTCCAAACTCCGCGGGATCGCGAACGCGCTCATCGAATTTCTTTGCGGGCCAAAAACTTTTTGTGCGTGATCCCGCGCATCCCGCGCCCTAGAATCAGCTCTGAGCAAGTGACCGAGTCTCACTCACCAGTGGGTTGGGTCGGAACCTGTAGGCCAGCATCATTCTCTTCCTGTATGCATCATACTCATCATCTTCCTTTGCAAGCTCTGCGGGCCGCTCCACTCCTAGACCACGGCCGTCGTGTGACACGTTACCTCTGTACACACAAAACATCAATGCTTTGTTTGGTATTTTTTTGGGTTGCTGTTGGTTGTTTGTTTTTTTTTGTTTTTTTTTTTCAATTTTTTTTTTGTTTTTTTTTTTTTTTTTTTGGGGGGGGGGAGGTTTGCATGGTGTGTGTGTGTGAAATTGCAGTTTACCTACATGAGGAGGTTTTTGAAGGAACCAGTTCTCAAGCAGGCCTATGAGCCTATGAATATGAAATAATATTAGCACCACAGTGCACTATCCTTCCTTGCAAGACCTTCACTCTCCCACTGTGTGTGTGTGTGTGTGTGTGTGTGTGTGTGTGTGTGTGTGTGTGTGCATGCTTAGGTAAGAACCAGGGATACAGAATTTGATTGAATTTGTTTAAAATCTTCATCATCAACACCAGAGCACTACAGACTGTCTAACTGGTTAGTGTTGTGCCATTTCAATCCTACTGTGAAACTAATGGAACTGCCCTTCTGCAGTAGACAGGTTGCATAGGACTGTTTGGATTTTTAGATGATCCAACCGGGGTTTCACAGATTCTCATGTTGTACGTGACCATTCTTATCAGCACCGAACAGACTCTGTGTTTTATAACGTTGTGGTGCTTGCAGGTATTAAGGATAGTCAGAAAACACAACTCACTTGTTGACAGGTGCTGTAATGCCTTGACTTTCTGGCCCGAGGCCTTCACCTTCCTTCCAGCCAAGTTTCAACATCATTTGATAACCGATGTTCTCGCAGGTAATTTTGAAATTCTTGTAGTCTGAGTAGTCAGGCTCTCGACCTTCCTTCAAAGCCTGCAATCAGGAAAATGGTCCATGTGTACAAAGAAAGCTTTTCTTTAAACGACAATTTACAGTTACACCTACAGCACAACATGAAACCAAAACAGTACATTCAGAAGCTAATAGCATACCTGCCAATCTGCAAAAGTCAAAAATTGTATTCTGCAGTTATGCTAGCAGGAACCAGCCAATGGTACAAAATCAAAGGTGAATGACTGGTGGCTTTTGGAATTCGAATGGTGTGAGTTTGAGAACAGAGATTAAGATTTTCATACTTGGATCTGACCCTCTGATTTTACAAAAAGGCCCTATGAATGTGACAGAGTCAAGGTGGCCCTCAGTTTTGAACGCTGTAAGGAACACTGGTTTGCCATATGCATGAGTTTCGTTATACGCAGGCGTAAAGCATACAGTAAACTTTGTTCACACATGGATAAGGCACCGAACTCAGTGGAAACAGAATCCCCCCCCTCCCCCCCCCCAACCCCCACACGATTACATAAGGAACATTTTGACTCCAGACATTATACAAATTACAGCTGGTTGGCAGCTATGTAAATCACACCAGAACCTCTCCAACACAACAACCTGATTTCACCACCACCACCACAAAAAAAACTGAAGACCTCCACCTCTCTCCCAGCCCTTCAAAGGGGGGGGGGGGGGAATTAATGGTGAACAAAAGCAGAATGAAGGCCAGTTCCTTGCAAATACTGGCCATAATGCCAGGACAACAGACAGTGTGATCACTAAGAGTAAGAAAGACCTTGAAAGTCTCCATGAAACGTTCCAACTCTTCTGGAGGCAGGAAGTCGCCAATGAAATGTTTTCCACGTCCAGACTCCGTCAGCTTCTCGGCATAATCTACACACAAAAAAAGAAAAGAGACTTCAGTGTGCAATCAGCTAGGGAAAATGCTTTTAGCATGATACACATTACTAATCTTGCAAACATCAAAGATGAAAAGAGGCAGCACGACACCTGATGGTGTCACATCAATATTACCTTCTTCAGGGCCACTGCTATGTACACTGACACTAGTGGCAGAACAGTTGTAAACATTACAGTAAATCTATTTCGAGAGCTGTAAGGATAAAGACTAAAGTGTCTCACCAACACCACCTCTTCAAATGCACTTGTGTATTAAACCAATACTTTATCAGGTGATGCAGGGCAGCTAACATTCACAAATCAAGAACACAGATAAGTAATTCATACAGATTTGCATGAGTGAGAACAGCATGGTTACTTTGATCTGTGCACATGTCGAGGGCTATCTATGTGAAAGAGAGACATGGGTTTGGTTGATACAGAATGATGTACACACCCATGGGTTGGACAGTTACCTTTCGTAGCCTGCATTTCTAATTTACGCTTCTTGTGTTCCCACGTGCCACCCTCTGTGTCTTCATCAGAGTCATACTCGTATTTCGGCTTGACCTTCAGTCCCTCAATCTCCGTCATCAAGGCAGCTTCTTTTGCTTTCTTCTGGGCAATGATGAGCTCGTACATTGCATTCATCTGCAAGACAAAGAAAACGGGTGGGTGGGTGTTTGGGGGTTCAACGTCCTTTTCCACCACATAGGGTCATATCAAAGACGGGGCAACGATGAAAAGGACAGCACAAATATTTGGCCCCAGCCGGGATCGAACTCACGACCCGAGCATTAGAAGTCCAACGCTCTACCATTCGACCACCCCGGCTCCCCAGACAAAGAAAACAATATTGGTAAAATTACAAAAAAAAAATAACTGCAAGGATGTTCATTATGAGAATTATTTGTTAAATTAAAAAATCCCAAAGAATTACTGCTTTTTCTTCTTATAGAGCGATCTGTATCTTACCTCCTTTTGCTCTCGTATCTGTTTGAGCTGCTCCGGCGTCATTGTGTCACTGCCAACCATTCGCCGTGCAAAGTCTTGAAGGGTTGGGTAATGGCCCCCAGCTGAACGACAAACAGAAGAAAATGCACCACTGACCTTTCAACTTTCCTAGACTGTACAAATTTCTAGTTTTGGTACCTTCAACAAACTCCTTACAATTTCAAAGTTCACCGTCACACCCAGTCAGAAGCTTCAGCAAGATAGCAGCTGCTCTACGACCCACCTAGGAAATGATCGGCTACTACTGACACCGGTAGAACACTGAACAGGTTCATAAATGGGCGAGTGAACATCAGAGATGATCATGAGTGCAACAGGTTTAGGGTGTGTCAATACAGCTTGTTTGTCAAGTAGGGCAATCATGCTCAACAGTGTCTGCAACTGGTGCAAGGTGCAGGCTTACTTCCCCTTACCTGGTATGGACTTCATTGTGGCCCTTCCACCAAGCTGAATGTTGGCAGGAACGGCAGGGACACCTATCCCAGAGGGCGTCGGCATGGCAACAACCCCAACAGGCGGGATCTCTACTTTCTCGTTACCCCAGCGACTCTTCTTCTTGCGCCTCACTTTGGACTTGCTGTCTTCTGCTTCAGTGAATATTAAAACCCCACAAAGACATAAAATGATGAATCATTCAGTCATGTGTGTAACCAGGTATGCAAAGTTTTTTTGGTTTGGTTTTTTTGTGTGTCCTGATGAAGGCTGTGATGCACTGAAATGTGGACTTGTCTTGTCCTTGTGTCCCAAGTTCTGTGTTTTGTTGGGTTTTATTTTTCTTTCTTAGTTCCCACTACTTCCAGTCACCACTGCCTCATTAAGGAATCCATCCCCCCTCCCCCTCAACAAACCCTTGTAAATATCATTCACAAACTTAGAAATGCACCTAAAATATCCAGCTGTGATGTTTTCTTGAAATGACATTAGCACCACAAACTTGACCAGTAATGTAAAATAAACTTCTACCAGCACTTTTCAACTGTCTAAGTCTCTTGCATGCTCATTATATGCTACTGTGGTCACCATTGGTTCTGTCATCCCCTTCCGTGTCCGCATCATTGCCCTCTTCCTGTCGTCTCTCTGTCAGCTTCTGCACGCGCCACTGGTAGTACTTGTACGTGTCACTCTGTGCATCTTTCAAGAACCTAGCATTCAGGACAGAAGATTTGCACAATCTGCAATGTTTGAACTGTCGTCAACATCATGCATAGCTAACTGGTTTTAAAAGTCTGAATGGAATTGAATAATTGAACCCCAGATACTGACAAGATCCCCCTCCCCCTGCTGGACGAATGCATGGAAAGTGGAGAAAATGGCGTACCCCTTTAAGTACTCCAAAGAGCTTGGCTATGGATGTTATGTGGACAGTACAGATCACTAGCAAATGAATACTATAAACTTATCAAGTGAATGAACTTACCAGTAAACAGGATTGCTTCGATTCTGCTCTAAAGCCATCTGCTCAGCTGACGGCCCGTTTCGCACCACATCCCGCGCCAGGGCCTCAATGGCCGACAGCGTGTCTTCGTCCTCTGGTGGAGAGACTTTAAGCAGACTATCAGAACCTAGCTCCCGTTAAAACTAAATGTTGACAGACAATTGGCACAAACAACTGGCTCTGGAGGGCACATAAAGGACAGCTGGCCGGGCTGTGGAGCTACAAGAATGTCAACAGCAAACAGGATGCGTGAGGTCAGTCCTCTGGAACATTCTGCAGATACGCATGGGTGATTCCCCCACTGACCATCTCCATCACCTTGACCACACACAATGCCAGGAATGCAACACAGGTCAACCTTGATATATATATATATTATAGATTATTTTGATCTGTGAAAAAAACAAACTGCTGCTCAGTTACCAAGAAATCTGTGCAATTTGTTCAGAAAAGCAGGCTGGGAAATTGCTGAGGAAAACAAGATTGAAACCTAGACCAGGGCGCTGATTTTAGCCAAGACATTTAGCGGCCCCTCCTGGAACCCAAAAGTAAAATACTGCACTGGTACTGACATACAAGTCTTCAAAAATGAAGTCAGACTGTGCCATATAATGTATCCATACATGACTGTGTGCAGTCTTTCCCCCCTTCCTATTCTCTGGCTGACACTCACATTTTTTTTTTGCTGAAAGAATTGAAAGTTTGGCTGAAAATTGCCAAGTGACTGAAAATTGCCCAGCCTTGAATGAAACAGTAAGGGGAAGGGTGGAGGTGAGAGAGGAAAGCCGTACTGTTTGGCAACTTGTCTGTACACGTACTTCAGTACTGAGTCACAAGACTATATATATATCAAGGTTGACCTACAGGTATAAAATGCTACAACAATGACAATACGCTGGTGTTATTTTAGAGACAATTTTCGCACAGAAGCTTTTTAAAAAGCATGTGATTGTGAAATGAATCGTGAGTGTATCAATACCATAAGTTGATTATGCTTATAATACACTTCTGTCAATCTCAGCTTGAAGTGAACCAACCTCCTCTTTCCCTTTATTTATACACAGCTTCACCTTGTTTAGGGTGTGTGTGCGCGCGTGCGTGTTGGGGGTGGGGGTGGGGGGAGGAGGAGGTGTGTGTGTGTGATAAATGTAACATATTGCTGCAGATTTCTTCAGATTGTGTATTACCATTAGTATTAGCCTGCCCAGTGTGACCTGAAGATGACCACAAGCTGTTTAAGGAGCCTACCTGGTGCATCGTGATCTTCTCCGCCAAAGACGCTGGCCACTGTCTTAATGGGCTGAGCGGGGCTTGCTTTTGGCTTGGCACCTTGAGCCAAAGCGCTGCAACAATAGAATGGCCACAACCTGTTTTACCCTTAAGAAAAAAAGGTGATATCACGGGGTTAAATGCTGCATGACTAAACAAAAGACCGGGAAGGAAACACAAATCATTTAGCGATTTACTCACTGGTTTAAGTAAACTGAGTTATACAGTAATAATAGTACAACTTACAATGATATTCCTGCCTTGCCAATCCCAGGAGCTTGTCTCCAATTTTCAGCTTTCTCCTTTTCTGCACAGTATGATAAACAAAAACAGAAATCACTGAAAGAGAATGCGCAAAAACTTACACAATTATTGCTTCACATTAGTGATAATGTGACTGCAACAAGTTTAGCATACATGTATACAGGACAGCGTTGTTACCCAGCTCAACAGAACCATCCATGTGGCTGCTACCCACCCTCCCCCTTTCCTAGCTGTCAATGGGTAATCCAGAGACAGCGCTTACAGAATGTGGTACACTGACCAAAAAACAAACAAACAAAAAAACAAACTTGACAACTTGGCACAGACCTATTTTCAAGCACAAGTTTATATACATATGTCTCACATATACTTGGGGGCTAGACACTTCCAACATTTGAGTGCTTCACCTTGTGACAGTAAACTGTCAAGTTCTAACCCTGTTCCATACCTTTTGGACTGTCATCTGTGGGAACTTCTGGATCATATTCATCCCCTGTAGACCGGGCAGGTGTGCTGTGCCCCAAGCCTGAAGAACTGGATCCAGGAGACTGTGGTTCTGTTTTGACTTTAACTGTAGTGAAAAGCAAGAAAACGAAATGTCACTAACTTGCATACACGACTAATAAGAGCAATAACTAGGTGCATATAATTCCCTTTGTAATCATACGAAAATAAGTTGCCTAGTTGGTGCATAGCAGTGATCGTGCCAGGAACTTTGCCAGCCGGTAAATTGTTTAAAGCTGACTTCATCAGATAAGCAAACCAGTATCAGTAAAATTTACTAAAAACATAGTTGATTCCCTTGCCATAGTATCATGCCACAGCAAACTGGCAAGACGAGGAATCCGCATGCCGCTTACCAAACAGAGCATTGTGATTGGACCAAAAGTGTCCCAGAGTGCTTAAGCCAGTTAGACTCTGTCTATAATGCACAATGGCTCAGCGGAAATGTGATGCAGCAAGCGCCGCTGTTAGGTAAAGATCGATTTTTCTTCATCGAGTTTCTGGGAGTGTTGAAAAATACTGTTTGTCATGGCGAGACCGAAAACTTGCGTCCCCTTTGACGTGGTTAGCACGTTCACTGCATAGTTCACGTTTCCACACAATACAGCATTTCCCTATAGCTCCACGAGGGACTTTCTGTTACAGTGGCTGGCATGAGACACATTTAACATTTAGTGTTAAATGCATAAAACAGAATGCAAATATCTGTCAGTGTCACACAGATAACTATATGAACTTGTAATTCGTTCATGTAATTTTATTAAAAAAGGTTATTAGTAAAAGAACATACCTGATGCTGACTGCATTTCTTGCATCTTTCTGAATCTTTCCAAAAAGTTGCCATCGTTGGAAAAGAGTGCAGAGTTTGGAAGGCTGTTACTAGTGTTAGAGTTATTGACGTTCACTCCTGTCCTGTTTGGTTCTGTTTTAATCACTTTTGTTGCTGGTGTGTTTGTAATAACCCCACTGCCTGGGCGCTTTCCAATCCTGCAAAAGACATTGTGTTATTAATCAAAAGATCTAAAATTTAAGGTACTTAAGCTAAGAAAACTACTAGTGAGGATAGAAACAGTGCATACACAACATGTAACTGATGTATCCTGTACTGCCAAACTCGAACTGACATTCACAATGAACAAGAAGTGAAAAACAGCTGATTATAACAGAGAAATGTATTTTAAGGAAGTCATGCATGAAGCATGAATATAAATCAGACTAGAAACATGTACTGCTGTGCGTTTGTTGTGAGGTTGCGTGAAGATGTGCGAAGAACAAAGACCCTGTAACTTAGTGCAAGTGTAACAATTTAACAAGAAGAATAAGTCCTGAACATTTGAAGCTTTGCAAGCAAATGAGCAAAAACTGCAGATTCGAGACGTTAAACCATTGCAAAGACGAGCAAAACATTTATCCTACTTACATTCTACACAGAGCGATCACATCTGTCTAGATCTGATAATACCTACAGCGATGATGTTTGTAGTGCTCGATCTGTATTTGCGCCCAGACCAAGTTTCTGCTGTGCGGCGGCGAGTTTTTCCTGTATTTTCCGTTTTCTCTCCTCTATGAATTGTTCATGGTTTGTCTTGTTGTCTCCTTTGCTAAAACTAGCCATGATCAATTAATTAAAAAAAGGTTAAAACAATCAGAAGTCGATAAAACGGAGCCTAAAATGCACCTTACATTTTCTTGTGTGCAAAACTTCCGGTTAGAAGCAACATCAACACGTTTTCCGGTTGGTGAAACAAGGAGCGATTCGGCCAATCAGAAATGATGTTACAGCAAGTGCGTCGGGTTTACCAAGAACATGGCGGGGACTGAGAGCATGGTCCTTTTCCAACGGGGAGATGAGGTAAATTACCCACGTTCCCCATTTCCCTTAACTTGAAAACAACAACAACAATAAAAAAAATTCCGTACGCTTAAGCTTGATAACTTCTTCGTAGGAGGAGACTTGGTGTGTGTGAGAAGAGAGTGTGCGTGTGTTTGGATACATCATGCATGACATGTATGCATACATGTATGTTATACGTGTTTACAAATAATTATACATGTGTAAAATGTTTCGGGGGGGGGGGGGGGGGGCTTTTCATGGGAGTCCTACTAATTACCGAAAACATGGCCAAATATAGTGCGAAAGTGCTTCCTCCCCCTCTGCTTTTGAAATGTTCAGCCCACCAAATTTGAAAAATAAATGCAATTCTAAATTACGAAATTTAAATAGCTGAGCTGACCCTGATGTAATGTGTTTATATGTCCATTGTGCGGGAGAATGCGTGTGATTCATGTGAGCATGCGTGGTGGGTTCAATTCGCGGCGCTTGGAGCTGATTCATGAAATTGGGTAAAGCGCCTACACAATACTCAT
Source organism: Batillaria attramentaria (assembly GCA_018292915.2). Classification (NCBI taxonomy): domain Eukaryota; kingdom Metazoa; phylum Mollusca; class Gastropoda; family Batillariidae; genus Batillaria; species Batillaria attramentaria. The sequence goes on from JACVVK020000070.1 coordinate 1,610,049, forward strand.
TACATGTATTATTATTAGTTGTTTATTATTATTGTTATCTTTTTCACCATGATACACAATACTTTTTCTCAGGAAGAATATGACAGTGATGCCTGGGATGACACAGCTCTGATTGAAGCCTACGATGCAGCAGTTGCTCCACTAAAGGTGAACTGGATTTGAATTTTTGAGTTAATTGGAGGTTCAGCTTGCATGAGTGTTCTACCATCCAGAGCATCATTAAAGTGTGAAGTGTTTTTCCTGTAACACTGGTCAGTTTGTGTTGTGGTTCACTTCCTCCTTGCAGCACTTTGCACCTGGACCCTCCGCCAAATGAAAAGAAAAGAAGAAAGAACGAAGAAAAACCTACGCATTTATGATATGATGCGATTTTGAGAGTAAAGAGGGGGAAGTGTTTTTAACTAGTCGCCCGTGCACTCTTCCTTTGACATTGAGAACCACTGTGTCTGCTTGTTTCTTGAATTTGATAGCATAACCATATTTTATCTTTTGCTTTTCTTCCGCCCGTTCTGCAGGCAAAGTTAGCTGAACATACAGGAGATTCCTCTATCCTTGATGCTGGTCACAGATTGACTCACGGAACACAGCATAAAAAGAAGAAAAATAAGAAAAAGAAATCCAAGAAGAAACAACAGGTGAGCAATGTCTTGTGCTATTTTTGCAGCTTGCATACTATGTTAGCATTTATGCACATGAGTGTACGTGTGCATGTTCAGGTTAACACTAAATTGACTAATGACAGGTTTGACTGAAAGTACACACAGAATTTTGACAGTTTCTTTTAAATAAAACCATAATCACAGTCACTGGTAACTGGGCTTGAACTGAAGAAGAAGCCTGTTACAGCATTAGTGTTACTGCACTTGTGGATTTAAGTTGTCGTCTTCATTTGTGCAGTCAAAATATATAATGTGAACCTGTATATAATCTAAATGAACAGTTGGTGGTTGTACTCGGGGAACCCCAGGCTCCTTCTGGTGGGAAAAAAATTTCGGAAAATCAGAGTTCAACATCGTAGTCCACCACATGTCGCCAAACAGGGAGACCAGAAAACGCTTACTAGACAAATCACATAATCAGCCCTAGCTGTACTCAGGGGTACCCCAAAAAACAATCTGGTGGGAAAACAAAGCTGGGTACATCAGATAGTTCCCAATAAAGTCGCATGCTGGCAAGATTTGTTCACACCTGCCCACGGTGTACAAACGAAACTAGGCCTGTTTTCTCCCATTGAGATTTAAAGTACTAAAAATATTTCACGTATGTTTCAGGTGATGGGATGGAGAGTCGGTGACCACTGCCAGGCTGTGTACACAGAAGACGGTGAGATTTATGAAGGCAAAATTATCTCCATATCCCCAGAAAGCAACACGTGCGTGGTGCGGTACCTTGGTTACGGGAATGAGGAAGAACAGAGCCTGGAAGACTTGATGCCCAGTGCCGTCTCTGCCACCAAAAGACCTAAACACCAGCGCAACGATTCAGTCTCCTGCAGTGAGGTGAGCGAAGTGCAAAATTACTGCTGCGCTGCTTGTTTAGTTTGACTCTCTGGGTTCTGTGAAGCTCTGCAGGGTTTAAATGAAGTTAAAATCTTCCACCTTTTGGTAGATCTCCACCTTTGGATTAAAATTTTCTTTCCCCAAAAGAGTGTATTTTTAAATTTATTTGCTCCTCTGAGACACTTTACATCATGCCAAAACACACCACATTGTATAGATTTTAGTCTATTAATGTTAAGGGTTTCCTTCCAGAAAGCTGTTCCCTTTTCTGAAGCACTTAACTGCACAAAGTTTTGTCTCGTGAAAAAAAAAAGAGACAAATTGTGGAGGAGCATGCTCGTGGACATTGCTAGCATAAGCGTGATGCTTCCTCTTGGCTTTTCCACTTCACTAAATGCTACACACTTTTCCTCCTGTCCAATCATGTACCATTTGAAGCTTGATTGTGTCTTTCACTGTATGTCTGTGGCCTTGCTAAACCTTGCTTGGGTCATATGATTGTTGTTGCACTACCAGTCATGGACTATTTTAAGCCTGATTATGACTGATTACATCTTTCACTGTATGTCTGTGGCCTTGCTGTACCTTGCTTGTGCCATATGACTGTTGTTGCACTTCCAATCATGGACTATCTTGAGCCTGATTAGGGCTGATTACATCTTTCGTCGTATGTCTGTGGCCTTGCTAAACTAAGCTTATGCCATATGATTGTTGTTGCACTACCAGCATGAGGTAAGAACATGAACAATATCTGCACAGTGCTACAAACCTTGTCAATGCAAAATAAAGATCAGAGAATACTTTGCAAGTCAGTGTCGCAGTTTTGCCTACCACTGCCACTAGTACCAGCAGGCATCCATATATTGCAATATGAACATTTATTCTTATCATTGCAGACAGACAGCATTGACACGCCTAGACAGAGTGAAGCAAGTCATAGGAGAGGCAAGGCAGCCCATGGGTCGGCCTCTCAATTGTCGACAACACGGAGTCAGGCCTGGCAGTGGCCGGGATTCACTGCTCCTGGAAACATGCCTCCCCCTCCCCCACCAGGACCCCCTCCACCTCCTATGTTCCCTGGAGTAAGTATCTGTTTCTGTCTAATAATAATAAGTATTATTATTACTGTTGTTGTTTGTTTTTTAGGCGGATAAGTAAAATTGAAAGTCTTACCGGCCCCCGTAGTGTAGTGGTTAGCACTTCGGACTATGGACCGGGAGACCCGGGTTCGAATCCCAGCCGAGACAAGCGGGATTTTTCCAACCTAGGTCGGCTCCTACCCAGAGCGGGTGTGCTATGGGCCCAATGGGGAGGCTGTTGCCACACAGCCGAGCTTCACCCACTTCACGGGTGTGACTTTGGGGGTGCTTCCCTTGGTATGACACATCTTATGATGTGGATGATTACACGGCCGGCACCGCAGGTGCCGTAGTTCCCGGGCCTGGTGAACGCCGGGATATTTATGACAGGAAGCGTGGAATGCGGCCCTGTCCCGCAGTCCCAAACCACATGGACCTCCATAGCATCATCTTACCATCATCCTCATCTCCATCATCATGCATAATAAAAATTGCCCCAGCCTTCAAGCCCTCCGTGGATTCCACCCATGACCTGGGAGGAACACCACTGGAGCTGGCAAAAAGAGTTGGGGCAGCCAAAAAAAAAAAAAAAATGAAAGTCTTGGCCACATGGTTTTGGTGGGGTTTCCAAACATTTGTCAAACCCTAGATTACGGGAACATTATACCTTGCAGTTTTGAATTTATAGTCAGATGAATGCCATGATAAAGAGATAATATATATCCGTCTTGCCAATCTGACAGCAAGAATGCTGTGAAAACTGTTTTACTATTACCTGTATAAATTTATATTTCAGATGCCCATGCCAGGCGGAGGGGCGTTTGGTTTTCCTCATCCTGGTATAAACAGTGCTTCATCAATGGTAAGAATCATAACAAATCTTTTGGTAAAACAGATATGGTCTAAGCGTCCTGGATTTGATTAGCAGTATGTGCATCATGTCGTATGCTGGATTTTCTCTCCATTTTTGTTGATTGGCTTTTCTTACGGAACAGCAGTTTTTTTCTTCTTTCTGTTTTCATGGCCTGTGTCTGATACACCGTTTTGTTGTTTGCAGCATTTGCCTACCATGCCCCCTCCACCCCCGCCCATGCCAACGGATGAAGCACCAGATGAGAACGAAGCTCTGTGTAGTATGCTGTTGTCATGGTACATGAGTGGCTACCACACAGGCTATTACCAGGTATGTGGAAACCTTACTGACAGTGACAGAGCCATCTTCTTTTCTGCTGTGTTTTCCAAGCATATATTGAGCGTGTACCGTTTTTGTGGAGTACTTCTGCATTATGTAAGTCAGTGGATATTCAATAGGGTTAAAACCATGGTCATATCCGATTACCTGTAACTAGTGTAAGCTTGTGGTTGTACAGGAAATATTTTTATGTTTGTTGTCATGGTATTCTTTATTTGCTGCAGGGTTTAAGACAAGGTCGACATTCTGATGTGAACGGGTCTGCAGCATCAGCAATGGGTCCATCCAGATAAAAGAGCTTTTTGCCAACTGCTGAGATATGCAGTGCACAGTCATTTGTCAGGTGGATCTGTGAAGACAATGGTTCATGTGATCATGGTGCAATTTGTTGCTGTATGTGTGAATGCTTGCATGTTGTGAGTGCATGGTATGGGCTTTCCTGTTAATTTTGTAGTACATGTATGCTGTTCTGAAGACATGGGTTTCGGTGACATTGACATTATGATTGTATGACAATGTACACATGTGCGAGTGGGTGCTGTAGCTGGTGCTCAGGTTAAATGAACCAAGATCTGTATTCTGTTGTACATGTTGCTGATATGTGATTGTGAATGATTAAAGTTGTGAGAATCGTGCAATGTTCAGTGTTATAATGAGTGTACTGAGACAAAGATTCAAATCACCCTGTTGTGTTACTTGCCTGCATAGACTGTCAACTGTGAAATCTTGAGATGTTCAGAGATTTTTAACAAACAAACAAAAAAAATCTGTTTTATTCTTAGTTTGATGGCATGCCATGCAAAAACAATTGAGCGGACAGTTCCAATCACAAAATAAAGCATGAGTCTTCCGTCAATATAATGGTGTGTAAAATGCTTAAAATTGAAAAACAAAAACTTCCCCTCAAAGCATTTCAAGACAAAGGCAAAATGCTAAAATGTAAAAACAAAAACAAAAAACCAAGACAAAAACACCAAAAATGATCAGAATAAAAACTCCCACTATCTCACGGAAAATCAGGTCCTGTTAATTTATGCTGTTACATGGGCCACTGCCATTCCTTATCACTCCTTGTCTTCATCGAAGAGTTTGCGCTTGGCCGCTTTGAACACGTCTGTTAGCTTTCCTTGTGACGTATCCTCTGTAGCACCTCTCTTCCCTGAAACATAATTTCCTTATTCTTTTAACAGTGTACGTACTGTGATACATCTGCCCTTCTGGATGATGGACATTTTAGGCCCTGATGTATATGAACAGTCTAATGCAACTGCTCATTAACACCTGCGCGGTAGGCCATGCCTGGTTTGTAGTGGCAGCTGGCATAATCAATCATCTCTTTATCTCTACCATGATCCCTTTTACTACTGACAGCAAGTCACAGACATGACAATGCGGATTCAATTATCAGAGCATTGGAAGACCCTCAGCCTTTCACCACAGCTTGCAACTAGTTTATGAGTAAATCACATCACAGGTTGACAGTTGTGTTTATAAAATGTTAAATCTACTGTGCACACTCAACTAGCACAGTGCCATTTGGAACAGCAGGTGATTGTGGTGTTCTAAGAAAAGTTATTGATTTGATAAGGCAACAGAAGAGGCAAGCAAACTACCCTGCCAGACTTTGGTGCAGGTGAAGAACATGCAGCAGTTTGTACAGCCAATATCCTTCCTTGTTTCATTAGTTCAAGAACTAAAAGGCACAAAACAAAACAAGCAGTGCTCACACGGTGTCTTTTTACTTCGTTTGGAGCTGCTTTGGGTGAATTGTTGCACAAGAGTAGGGTATTTTTTCCCAAACAACTCGCATTCCACGTCAACCGTGTAAACCTCTTGAGATGCCCCCCGTTTGCTGTCAGGTGTCTTTTCTTGTGGAGGCAGTGCACCTGGTGTCCATTGGTCAAACTCTTGAAAACAAAAAGAGAATGGATCAGAAGAGCAGGGTGCTTCATTACCTGTCTGAGCCCTGGACTGGAGACTGGAGGGTCTGGTTTCAAACGCCAACAGAAACAATCTTTGTACAGAATTTTGCCAGGGTCCCCATATTTTGAAGTTGTCTTTGGTTGTTTTTGCTGTATCTCCCTTTTGTCCACCAACGACCCACCCATATCGCTAGTGACACAAATTTGCATCACTTACCAAAGCGCTCCCATGGTACTTGATAGCACAGGACAAAATTCCTTTTGCAGCTTTTCAGGATCCTAAAAATCAAAATGCATGGAACCAGTTTACATGGTGAAAAAAGACCACTGAAATGGGTACCTAAATGCGCTTAATGGATTTTAGACAAATTTACTTCCAATATTTGGCTAAATGTGATATCGGGTCAAACCATACTTACGAGAGCGGTTTAGCACCAGGGACATCCAGTGTGCCGTGCAGATGCATATGGACCAGTATTGGAATCATCTTTGCCATCAGATCATCCTGATCTAGGTTCAGATACTGCTTCACCTGCTGTGCAAGTGGTGTCCAGTCTGGCATCTTGAGCACAGTCTCAACTGGGTAATCCATCTTATCATCTTCCAGAAACTCTTTCACAAGCTGGAGGAAAACAACAGATTTTCCAATAACCATGTTGTCTCCACAACTGCAAGGCAATTACATTTTAAAATAAGCAGAGAAGCATGAAATACTCTCAAAGCATCAAATCAGAGTTAAAAAAAACAACAACAAAAAGACCCCAAGAGGGGTGCAAAAAGCAACAATGCATATGCGCCTCCAGCTTCTGTACGACCCATCTCAATGAACTTTCCTTAGCAAATGCCCCCTCTTGCACGTTGTGATGTTTACTCCCTCACTAGTGTCAAGCACAACATGCAAGGATTAACTGACCAACAAGCGCAGATGCAGAAAGGGTTAATTGGAAAGAAGCAATGATACTGCAGTGTACCACTAACAGCAGCAAAACTCACATAATTATCTACGGTCTTTGATTATATATGTATAGCGTTTGAGATCTCAGACTCAAAGGGCTACTCACCTCTGTGTTGGGAAACCCTTCAGTTTCTAACGCTTTTTTCCAGACTGATAGTTCTTTATCATATGGGTCGATTTCTCGCTTTAGGGCGTGATACAAGCAGTCACAGGGCACAGTGGATTCATCAACACACCCCTTGGATGTCTGGCATGTACCACAACCATTACTCTGATGCTCTGGCCTTTTTCCTGTGTGCATACAGCAAGACAGCATTTTTCATTTTTCCCTATTTTTTTCTGCTGTTTTGGGGTAGGTACATGGGGGGCGGAGGTATGGGGAGGGGGGGGGGGGGGAGAAGCACTGGACAAGAAACAAGACAGCAAAAGGTGCTCCACAAACACACCCTCAATAGATGAGTCTGCAACCAGACAACTGTGCATGCATGTGCACTCTACTTCAGCACTAAAGGTACCACTAAACCAGAAGTACATGTACCTGTATGCTTGCAGTCTCCACAATGTGGGCTCTTGTGCATTTCTTTCAACTGATTTTTTTTTTCTGACAGTGCTTTTAGCTCGGTGTTCTCTTTCCAGGTCAGCACTCTGAAAAAGATAAAACAGTTAGCAGGTGCCACAATTACAAAGTGAATGTTGGAGACAAGCAAAGGGTCATTTTTCAATGTTCACCTTACAAGTTTGTCTTTACACCAAGCACTTTGGTGGGGCTCTGCCAAGTTAGGCTGCTTCCCAAAAATACTCCAGGTGTAAGTGTGTACGTGTATAATAAGTTTTGACAGTTTTCCACTTCTAATACAACAGATAGATGTGTCTTTCCACATACAAATATATATATATATTTATACCACTCTACCACTATTACAAGTCATGGTTTAAATTCCATAATTCACCACACGTGGTATAACATTGTACCCATGACAACCACGCGTGAATTATGGCTGTACCTAAAGAGTGAACATGTTCCAGCAGTGTGTTCTGGTGAAAGGATTTGCGTCACGATATGACGGGAAAAGCGACTAAAGAATAATTTACGTCATGACATGACGTGGTTCGACTTCGTACAGGAATGGGGACGAAGGAGCTTTGCCAGTTGCTTGACGTGGAATTGTTGATCTTTTGCTGCGTGTTATCAACAAGCGGTCGTGTTTGTGACAAGCGTAAGCCTAGTTCCAGTTCTCTACTAAGACGGAGGCTTCGAAACGGAAAAGCTGACTTCTCAAAGCCTTCGGACAAAACGAGGTAAAGCACCTCAGTCAGTGATGTTGCGTGAAGCATTTGGATTGCCGATGTCAGCTTTCAAATCAAAGAAATGCAGGTACGGACGTGGTATAAATAATTTTCCCAATATGGTGTCCCCGATTACGTAAAATACACCACTCGTTTGTTGATTTCGACCGTAAAACTGCTCGTTAAAACTCGCAGTTTTACGGTCGAAATCAACAAACTTGTGTGGTGTATTTTCGGTAATCGGGGGCACCTCATTGTGAAAACTATATATATATATATATATGCAGAATTATCATCTGCAAACAACGAACATAAAAAAAAAATGCAGTTTTGTGTTTCATGCTTCTTATTTATCCCCCCCCCCCCCCTCACAAACACACACACACACACACACACACACACATCCTCCAACAATGACATGGTCTTTGTGCACAGTTTCAGAGACTGACTACGTTTGAAGCATCAGACTAACCTTGTGACAATATCTTCCTCATACTTCCTCATGTCTTTGAGAAGTTCACACACTGTAGCTGGGCCTACGCCTGTCACACCTTTTCCGAAGTCACAGCCGCCCAGGCAAGCAAGCACCACCATGCCATTTCGATCCAGTTCAAGTTCCTTCTTTATGTCATCAATGCTGTAACGCTCAACTGTCTGCAAATAGAAACTAAAGATATCACACTTGCACTTAGAATTAAATTTAATAAAAAGTGACAATGAAAACATACATACTGGTATTGATTTGCTATAGAACTGTTACCTGTGAAAACAGCCCACTGTAAAACAAACAATCAGGCATGGGAATTGTCCGCCTAAAGGCAAATTTCCGCCTAAATAAAATTGGATTTCTGCCTAAAAAAGGAAATTTCCGCCTAAAAGAGTCTGTATTTTTCGCCTAAATCAAGTTGGGTTTCCGCCTAAAAAAAAACAAAAAACAATTCTGCCTTAAAAAGTCTGGTTGATTAAAAAAAAAATTAAAAAAATGCAGCTCCGCTTTTCTTTTCACCGATTGCTGCAAAGTTGTTGGCTGCCCACTTGAGTTACGCGATACCTAAAAGGAAAGTACAGCGTTTTATGTGGGCAGCACTAAGGCTGAACCCCCCCCCCCCCCCCTCCCCCGCTTTTCACACTTTCTTCGGGTAAAGTCATTCTGTCCGCCTGTTGCCCCCCCCCCCTCCCCCCGCTTTTCACTTTCTCCGGGTGAAGTTGTTCCGTTCGTTCCTCCCCCCCCCCCCCCCCCCCCTTCAGTTTCTTTGGGTAAAGTCCGTTCTTCCGCCTTTGTGCACCGCAAAAATAATTTCAGTCTTTTTGGACTTCTCCAATTCCCATGCCTGAACAATACCAACTTGTATGTGAACGGTTACACCTACCATTTCCTTAAAATCCACGTTTCGGTACACAGTCGCTGCTCCATAGGCAAACACATCACTGTCATCTGTCAAACAGCCATTCACCACCTAGCGGAATACGCCATCTTAATAAATTAATCGTGTACTTATATCACCCAACATGGTCCTCATAATCAAACATCAAATCATACACTGCAAAACCTGTCATGGTGAGGTTATCTACCAGTGTTACTGTCTGTTATCAACTTATGATACAGTTTTATGCTAAAGCTGATACATGTATAGTTTTCTCAGTTGCTGTTGTCTTTTTACTTTGTAATGTAATTCAAATACTAAAAAATACAGCTGAAATTTTTTTTAAAAGTTCTTTCATTTAATACCAGCTTTTCTCAAGCTAGACAGAAAATAAGAGGGCAGACGAAGTTCATAACATCTCATGCAGCTGTAAGTGTGCTCACCTCTTGTCGATTTAAATATGCACAAGTTTTCTCAGCTTCTGAGGGGCTTGTTATGACTGTTAGTCCAATTGGCTCCAACAACTGTTGACACTGAAAAGGGAAAGGGAAAAAACATACATTTTTCTGTTTAGGCCAAAAAAAAAAGAGTTGTTTCTGGTAACCTGACCGACCCTATTTTCCCCCTCCGACCCAAAAAATTTTTTTGGCTGCTGGAAAAAAAAGAAAAGAAAAAATACAAGCACGACCAATTTCGGTTTTCATGTGCCTGTCGTCAGGGAAGTCGTGCGCCATCGCGGACCCAAGATTAGAACGAAAATATTAATATGGTAAGATAGTGTGTTATAATATTAAATACAGTTTCACAGAGCATCATTTCTTATTAATACCCTATTTCTTTGTTCTTGGATATGTGTATGTGGGGTGGGGGGTTTAAAAAAAGAAAAGGAAAAAAAAAAAACTACCTACCTCCCCTATTTTTTTTTTTTTTAGCCATGTTACCAGAAACAACAATTTTTTTTTTTGGGGGGGGCCTTAACTGTATAAATAATGATGTGTACTTTTCAAGGCAGAGGTTGCATGTTGTGTGTGTGTGTGTGTGTGTGTGTGTGTGTGTGTGTGTGTGTGTGTGTGTGTGTGTGTGTGTGCATTTGAGTTCAAAACAAGAAGAATGAATAAGCTGCTGAAAAATACACCTGTATAATAATTATTAATTTATCTGCTAACACCCATGTCAATAAGAGCTCCAATGAGATGAATGTCTTGAACAAAAGAACTACAAAACTACATTTAAAACAAAATCTGTGCTGCAAAGAAAAACGTGAAAAGCATTAAGACAAGATCCAGGCAACGACATCAGTTTGTTTCTTCAAGGTTCATGGGCATTAATTTCTTTTTCTGAAGAACACTTTCACACACAAAAAATTCCCAAACACTGAAACAGTCCCAACCATTGCGTTGATGGCAGCGAGGCCAGATCTGTCCGTTGGCTCTTCCTTAGTGTGCCCGAACACTGACTGACTGCGATGCTGTAGCACTGGTCCTTTCACATTGGGTGCTTTCTGGGCATCCATGACAAAAATGGGGATGATCCCATTTTTCAACAGGCAAAGCGTCCGATAAAAAACTGTTCTGTAAAATAAGTTTAACAAATTGTGCAGACTTAGTTAAAAGTGCAGACCCTTCCACTCTTTCATTTAAAATTTACTTTATCCTCTTGAGTACTGCTTCAGCTCATCAAGACAAAAGTGTGATGCAAGACCTCAGCAAAAGCATAATGACATTGTACTAAAACTTCATAGGTACTGGCGACAGCACTCTATGCGTTAAAATAAATGTACAAATGGTGACTGAACTGGTCCGAGTCTGCTAAAATAACTTTGCTGAGAAATCATGTGATGGGAGGTAATACAGATTTTTGTGATGCCCATCTGGACAATGGAGTTACATGTACACATGCTTCCTGTGGACCAGTAACTTGTGGGATTAGTCAGTGCTTTGAAAATAAGTGGAAAAGGTGGATACTAACAATAATTAGACCATTTTTTCCACAGGATTCTTTCCAGGGGTCTCCCCGATTATAGCCAACCGATTCTGATGTGAGAATTTTAAATTTGGTTTTATGGCAAATACACACACAAACACCATTTGTTTATACATATTTAGATGTATAACTGACATGATTAATAATAAAAAGAATATGCTGGAACTGCTGTAACTACATGTATTTGTAGAACTCCATTTTCCACAAGATGGTAACTTCACATTACTGGAACTGCTTACATCAATTACAATATTTCAGAACTGGATGAACATGTAGACTCTGTGCCGGGTAAAATTTCAAATGCTCACTTCATCATGACGTAGCGTTCACTGACATAACTCTTGGAACTGCCGGCACTGTAGCCATGAACTATCCACGCGGTCAGGTCAACAGCCCATTTTTCACCACTGCATGATGATAGGGGCACATGTTCCATCGAATCTCCAAGCAAGGGCCATAACTTGCTCACACCCATCTGGATAGAGTACTGGTTTCCTTAGTTCTGCGCGGAACAAAAACATGAACTAATTATGCAAGCATGAAAATATCTACTCTGTGTCAGTGCTGCAAATATTCTGACTGAGGTTCATTTTGTTGAATACAAATATGCCTCATTACAAATATATATATATATGTGTGTAATGGAATCAGTTTAGTGCCGTGCATGGATGCTTTTCCGAATGCAAAAAAAAACAAAAAACGGTATGTCTCAAAATCTGGGTCCACGGCAATCTCTGATCATCAGTATTTAGTCACTACACCAGCACACAACCACAATAAGGCCATACTGAAACTGCATCAATGGATATGCAACTGGTATACTGACGGCAACGCTATAGCTAAGATTTTCCCTGCAGTTTCTGACACCGACTGTTGGACGGCACGTCTGCCTGAGAAATGAAAATAATTATGATAATTTGACATACTATCAAGGTAGTGCTCCAAGTCAAAAGCACAATATTATTGCAAACAAATTCTTACACTGTGATGCATTGGAAATAACACTTACCCTGTTACCAACCAAAAGTGACTAGAATATGAAACACCAGAACAACATGCACTTTTACGGCCTTTTCAATGAGACATGTACTCTGCATCGCAGCTCGTCAGTTTGAACGATGCGATGTTGTGCAAGAGGGGTGGGGATGGGGGTAAGCTGGGATGAGGTCAAAATGACCTGGGGTCGAAGATCGACATCCTCTTTCCTCTGCGGTGGTGCCTTTGCAAGGTGGGAGGGGAGGGGGGGTGTTGGGGGGGGGGGTCAAACACACTTGATGACAGGGAAATACTGAACAAGGAAGTAGTCTAGATGGGAGAAAGTTATCCAGTGGGGAAAGTTATCCTTCTGCACCGGCTTACGTCAGCGAACAGAGGAGTGGTAACTTTGGGGGGTTGTCGAGGGAACGATGTACATTGAGCCACCGGGGCTACTCTACACCAAGCGCTAAAGCTAAGCAACTGTACAGTTTTTGAATTAGGCGCTGATGAAAAGTCTCATGCCTTGCTGTGAATAATTGTTAACTAAAACTACAGAAAAGGCGTTAAGATGCCAGCGGTTCAAAATAAAAAATCTTTATTTTTGCTTTATATTTGCTTTATTTTTGCTTTATATTTCCGTATTCAGTGCAACAAATCTGAAATAGTATGGTGAGGCAGGTATGCCGTCAACACGCTTTTCTCTCATACGTCTTCTGTCAAGTGCTGGTCAGTCGGTAAATGTAGTCAGACAATCGACGGTTCCTTGTGATAATGATCATTATTTTCTTGTTCCTTATCATATGGTAAATTTGGGTTGCCCTCCCCTGCCTAAACATGTCCTGTGGATGTTGTGCCACCCACGTTTATTATAGTCGAGTCATATATATATATCGTTATAGGCCGGTTACGTCAGTATTACCGGCTGCACTGACTGAGGCTGATACGGTACGTAGTGAAGGCCGGCAGTGGTCGTAAGTCCGGCTGAAGCTTTCAGTGGCCGTAAGTCCGGCTTTTCTTCAAAAGACGGTTAACGGGAACGCGCATACTCAGCGTGCATCAGTGTTGATAACTGATTATAAATCCACCCCAGGCAGGGGATCGAACCCTGTCCCGGCAGGCCGGCCATCTCCGGCGGCGTGACCGACTCAGTGCCGCTCAGAGCTGAAACAGTTGCCAGTGCAAGTCCTCGTCTCGGCGTCTCCGCCGCAGCCGGGCATAGTGTCAGTTTAAGTTCGGCCGGTTATGTCTTTGGTTGGGCATGTTAGTGATTTCTTCGTAGTCAGTGTTTCAGCGTCACTACTTGAGTTGGCGCTGCTGTTCTCGGTAAGAAGTTTCAGTACATGCCGGCTATACTTCGTCAGAGACAAACTTGACAAGTGTTTTGTATGTCTGACATCGCCTAGCCGGATCGAGTCAGTACTTGAAACCGGCTGATGTGAGTCTAACACAGTCTTGGTTATCAGCCGGCATCTCAGAATCTCAGTCTGTCAACTGGGTAGGACTGTGATAGGTAGGTATGGGCGCGTTTCTTTCATCTGATAGCTGGCCTCCGTACCGGCGGTGTTTCGCGTGCACACTCCGCAGGAACTGGGTCCCTGTTGGTGCCAGCCAAGCCCGGGAGGTATCATTCAGGAATGAGAAACCCAACTGCACTTCTCAGTGTTTACAGTGTTTGGATTCAGTTCGGTTCAGTTCAACATAAGCGGCAGCTCTGCATTGATTCGGAAAAGCCCACACGCGCTCTACTCGGCCTTCTCTCAGTGATCTCCCCAGTGTCGTCTTCAGCACTAATGATATGAGCTGAGACTGTTCCAATATGTTGGTTTAGTTCACACGGACCATCTCATGCCCTTTTAGGTTCGATCAGTCGGCCGACGGCCATTGTGACTGCCTGTTTCAGCCTTGCCCGCGGCCTCTGCTCCGCACTTACTGCGTGAGATGGTCTATGGAATAATGACCGAGGCTTTGGCCGCTCAGTGGGTGCAGTATTTTCAGATCACTGGTATTGACCGGAGTCAGTGCAATTCAGGGTAGCCGACAGAGGAAAAATTGACTGAAATTGTACGGATGCAGTGGCTTACACCGGCATTTGACGCCGGATCCAGTAAGTTGTAGTAACCGTTACTCTGAGTCATGTGCACCGGAATATGCAGAAAACGCAAGGTGCGCGTTGATTGTTTTTCTCCTCATGACTGAACGCACGGCGTCTCCAGGTGTGATGTTATCTCTGTAGCAGACAAACACTCAGCTCCACAGCTCTTCCATGCCTCTTGCAGACGTGTACAGCCAGCAACATCAGTATTGACGCAACCAGTGTGCCGGAGGCACTTGAAAGTCACCGTCAGCGGCAGTTTACAAAACAAGACAGAACATCAGTCATGCAACAGCGGCAATACAAACCCTGGTTTACATTAGAGGCGTGCAACGTTTTCTCTGAAAATGTTCTTAACCTGCCCCTTTCTGTCCCAGGTTGCAAACTGTTGGATCTGCCCTTGTCAGTTGTGTACGTCCTTTTACGTCATATGGTGTCGCCTCTGTGTGTGTGTGTGTGTGTGTGTGTGTGTGTGTGTGTGTGTGTGTGTGTGTGTGTGTGTGTGTGTTGGGAAAAGGGTTTATCTGTTGTGAAAAAAAAAGAAATTATAAAAAGTACACAGACTAGCCCCCCCCCCCCCCCAAAAAAAAAAAAAAAAAAAAAACCCAAAAAAAAAAACCCAAAACAAAACAAAACAAAACAAAAACAACTAGAGGAGCAAAGCCTCCTTGGCTCACTTGTGAGATGGGTCAAGGTCATTCAAAAGAGTATGTTTCTAAAGCTCTTATCACCAGCTATCACGAAATAAGGTGTCTTGTGTTCATAGTTCCTAAGAAAACGGCAAATGGCAACATAACAGTTTTCCCAGGACAGCTTCTATGACCTTGACCTTGGGTCAAGGTCATTCAAATGAGATCTGTAAGTGAAGAGCTTATCAGTGACTATCATTATGCCAAATTTGATAACTCTAATTTTTGTAGTTTCTGTACAAATGGTAATGTAAAATTTCACAACAGACAGCTGAGTCAAGGTCACTCAAATGGGTATGTCTGCATAGGTCTCTTTGCTGCCTATCATTGTGCCTTGCTGCTGTTTGTTGTTTCCAAGGAAATGCTAACGTTAAAGTCTCCACAAAACATCTTGAATGGCCTTGACCTTGACCCAAAGAAATTGAATACAAGTATGCCAGTACAGATTATACCAGTACAGGTTTTGTCAATGTCTATCATGCCATGCAAAGTTTGATGCCTCTGGTACCACTACATTCCGAGAAAATGGCAATTTTAAATTTCCAATTACACAGCTTTGACGACCTTGACCTTCAGTCAAGGTCATTCAAAATGGTAAGTCTTGAAAGGTCTTGCTGCTGTTTATCAGCAAGCCAGGTTTGGTGCTTCTGCTGTTTATTGTTTCTGAGAAAATGCCAATGTTAAGGTTTTGGAAGGTTTTCCGCAAAACAGCTTGAATGGCCTTGACCTTGATTCAAAGTCACTTAATACAGGTATGTCAGTAAATGTGTTGTCAATGTCTATCATCTTGCAAAGTTTGATGTCTCTGGCTTTTCTAAATTCTGAGAAAATGCCAATGTAAAATTTCCAAACAGACAGCTTTAGTGACCCTGACCTTAGGTCAAGGTCAGTCATTATGGTATGTTTTGAAAGGTCTTATGGCTGTCTATCAGCTTGCCAAGTTTGGTGCCTCTGCTGTTCATTGTTTCTGAGAAAATGCCAATGTTAAGGTTTTGGAAGGTTTTCCGCAAAACAGCTTGTATGGCCTTGACCTTGATTCAAAGTCACTGAATACAGGTATGTCAGTAAATGTGTTGTCAATATCCATCGCCATGCTAAGTTTGATGTCTCTGGCTTTTCTAAATTCTGAGAAAATGCCAATGTAAAATTTCCAAACAGACAGCTTTAGTGACCTTGACCTTGGGTCAAGGTCAATCATTATAGTATGTTTTGAAAGGTCTTATGGCTGTCTATCAGCTTGCCAAGTTTGGTGCCTCTGCTGTTCATTGTTTCTGAGAAAATGCCAATGTTAAGGTTTTGGACGGTTTCCGCAAAACAGCTTGCATGGCCTTGACCTTGATTCAAAGTAACTGATTACAGGTATGTTAGTAAAGGTGTTGTCAATGTCTATCATCTTGCAAAGTTTGATGTCTCTGGCTTTTCTAGATTCTGAGAAAATGTCAATGTAAAATTTCCAAACAGACAGCTTTAGTGACCTTGACCTTGGGTCAAGGTCAATCATTATAGTATGTTTTGAAAGGTCTTATGGCTGTCTATCAGCTTGCCAAGTTTGGTGCCTCTGCTGTTCATTGTTTCTGAGAAAATGCCAATGTTAAGGTTTTGGAAGGTTTTTTGCAAAACAGCTTGTATGGCCTTGACCTTGATTCAAAGTCACTGAATACAGGTATGTCAGTAAAGGTGTTGTCAATATCCATCGCCATGCTAAGTTTGATGTCTCTGGCTTTTCTAAATTCTGAGAAAATGCCAATGTAAAATTTCCAAACAGACAGCTTTAGTGACCTTGACCTTGGGTCAAGGTCAATCACTATGATATGCTTTGAAAGGTCTTATGGCTGTCTATCAGCTTGCCAAGTTTGGTGCCTCTGCTGCTCATAGTTTCTGAGAAAATGCCAGTGTTAAGGTTTACTGCGGACACACAGACAGACAGACAGACAGACAGACAGACACACACACACACACACACACACACACACACACAGACAGACGACGGAGGGTTATTACATAGACTCACTTTGTTACACAAGTGAGCCAAAAAACAAAAACAAAACAAAAACAAACAACAACAGCAAACAAACAAACAAAAACCCCAACAACAACAAACAAAACCAACCAATACAAAACAACAACAAGAAACAGAAAAAGTCACACAAACAAACAAAGATCAACAACAACCAAACGGCCTATCAATTTCCTGTGAATTCATGTCCTTTCTGAGACAGCACGCGGACAGAACTGAATGGTCAGTTCTCACGCCCGACACTGCCATGACAAGGAGGTATAACGTCAGCGGTGTAAACAATGAAACAATGGGACAAGTTCATCCACTGTGGACGGTGCGCAGGCACTGAGTGAGGTCACGCACTGACCATCGGTCAGTCAGGTTGGGGTCACCGGATCATCGCTGCTGTTGTTTCTGTCCACTCTCATCGCATCAGTGACCAAAGTCACAAACGGATTTCTGTTCTCCGGGTCAGCCCTGGCTGCACCAGTGCATCAGTTAAATGTCCAGGCTTCTGTCGTTTTAAAACAGCATTGCTGACTGACTTTGTGAGAGTGTACGATTTGTCAGTTTTTTGTTTACAAGTTTTAGTCAACAGATTTTTAAACGACTGATGTCATACGTACTGAGACTTACATTATAATGAGCGTGTCGGTGCCATATAGGCGGTTTCGTTCAGCTAGTTGTCTGGGGATGGTGACCCCTGCCTTTCACTGACAACTGAATTCACGTTCTGGCTCCTCCGTTGCCCCTGGCCGCCAGTGACTGATGCTCGAACTGAAAGTTCTGCAGTCACGTACTTGAGTTTGAAACAAATGTTTGACTGCCATGCTTGTTTTCAAACTGTTGCCTCTCTGTCTAGCCCATCCTTTATGTTGGAGCCCCTGCCCACGAGCTGAAGCAGGAAAGGGGATCATTGCTAAACGTATTTGTTTAGGTTAACCTTGAACAGGGGTCAAGGTCACAGGGCTTTGTTGAAAGCCATCTACAGGCTGATCATAGGTTGGCACAGGACGCAGCGGCCGGACACTGAGGAGATGTGAACCGGCCGAGGTCCAGTGAGCGATAGGAGAAGTGACCTCGATCTGAATAAAGCCGTGGTTTTGATTTGGGGTGAGAATGGAAAATGTCTGGGCAGGGGCTTGTCCACCGCCTCTGTGTGGCATTAGGATCTTGTTACACTTGATCTCTGGTCGGTCGTGTATTGACCATCGGTCGTGAAAATTTATTGGGTTGTCACGTGCTCTTGTGGTGTGCATGCAAATCAGTTTCAAGTGTTCGGCGGCTGTAACTTAATTGCCAACCCTTCCTTACCCCATCCCCGTCGTACGTTTTCTGCGGAAGATTTCTCACACCACGTTTCTCAAAGGTGTAAATGACTGAGCCTGTGGGCATCGTTCCAAGCCTCTCAAGAACTTCCGGACCTCTACATGCCCCCCCCTCCCCCCCCCCCCCCCCCAAAAAAAAAAGAAAAAAAGAAAAAAAAAAGAAGTGGTTTTACGCCTCCAACACGTGTCTTTTTAAAATGAGTGTCTTAAGATAAGGTTCAGCTATTGCTGTAACACCATCCCCTTGCAGAGATCTGTCGTTTTTATTCAAGTTAGTCTGTAGCAGGATATGAAATTCGCGCAGTCTGTAGAAATGCTGGGTAATAAGTGTAATGTATACTCCTCATATCATGTCAGGAGTGAACTGACTTGTGTCTTTTGAAACTCGGCGCTTCTTATCACACTTCTCGTTGAGGAACTTGATAAGACTGCACTGCCGGACTGATAAATGTAGAGAAACTTTAAAGGACTGAGCCAGGTGTATCATTAACATAATTATAGTCAGTCATCAGTTATGGACTGCGGCACGATGTGCAAACTACTAAATCGGAAGAACCCCGCATCAGTCGCGAGAACTTTCGAACTAGAACTGAACATTTATTTTAAAGAAATTACAGTGAACACTGGTTGAGCAGAGACTGAGAATGACGGTGAAAATACAAAAACAGCCGAATAGATCATCATGTAGTCAGTAGCGAAGACTGACCGTCTGCCGGGCCAGGCAGAACAGAACCTGACGCCTGACTTGCCAAAACAGCAGAACCGAATAAGTGAAACTGCCGGACAAAGCAGAACAAAGCGGATCCGGCCGCGGCAGTGCCAAACTGATCAGTGAGGATGTCAGTGATGCTGAATACTGATATGAAATCCGTAGCTTATAACATGCATCAGATAGATCAGAAAACTGAGGGACGGCTGGATAGGCCTGCAACAGAAGGCACGGCAATGGTGCAGAAAAGGGCACAAACCCAGAACGTAAAATGTGTTCGGCCGGGAATAGAAATCCAGATCCAGAACTGAACAGACGAGGAAGAACATCAGTGCTCGGTAACTAACAACATGTGCCGGTACTAGGTACTAACTGGAGAAAATTGACAGTAACTCGGCGGAATGACAAAACAGATTTGAAGACTGAGAACAGTAGCACCGAAAGGTTTGAAGAAAGGCCAGAATCAACTAAAAATGCGGCATATGGTATACTGACGGCGTAGGTCATTAGCTGTGACACAACTGAACCGGCAGAACTGACACTGAAAGAAAGAGCGTGGGCCGGTGCGTCAGTTTAGACCTCGCGTGGGTGGACACTACTGGAAGAAAGGAGTGACGTAACTTTTGATACTGAAATCAAGATCCCGCCAGTCACGGTAGACTCGAACTTGTGGCCTTCTGACTGACACAGCAAAAAAGCCCCCGTGATTTATACGCAGTGGATACAACAGACTCCGTGATGGCGCGAGCAGATGCGAGGACGGAACAAAGGACTGATTACAGCAGCAGACTCCCCCCCCCCCCCCCCCAAGTTCCGAGGAGAGCGTTTCGAACATTTTCTTTCTTTTTTCGCTTCTCTCCCTTGTCGAAGGTTGCCGGCCATTAGCGCTTTTCAACGAGGGTTTTCCCACCTTTTTATGTCTACACCACCTGCGACTGGCACTGTTATAGTTTTCAACACCGCCCGAACTACTCAGCTCTGCAGGATTGCTCTTCCCCCACTCCCCACCCCCTCCGTCCCCACTCCCTTCTCAGCTCTGTAGATCGGCGTATGGCTAGGGTGAAGATTGCGGTGATTTGTGAGCCGTATGCTTTTACCGTGCTAGAATGAACACACACACACACACACACACACACACACACACACACACACACACACACACACACACACACACGCACACACACACACACACACACACACACACACTGAAGAGATATGAGAGTCGGACTGAGTAAGAGCCTCGGGGAGAGAGAGAGAGTACAATGGACAGATGATGTTAATGTCTTCCGTCCAAGATTGCATCTGTATACACTTTTCATCTGTGTACACTATACAGACTCGTGAAAAGCTTTGTAGGGGGGAGTAGATATAATCAGTATCCTGCCCTCGATCTACTCTCCACCGCCTTCACTCTAAGATCATTTTGCAGTTAGATAATGGAGAAGCACGACGTGGAACACACACGGTCAATGAATTCCCTCTGTCTGACATAGTTGGGGATGCACTTACACAAGACATCAAAGTGTGAGGAGAAAGTGAGGTAGAATGGGAGAGAGTGAACAGAGTCAGTGCCGGCTGCGGGCGAGACTGATTGGGTGCACAACTGGATTCACAACACCGACAAGCCGATGGCTGGGGCTGGTTACTGGTTAGGCACATAGTGACGAGTAAAAGGCTTCCCCAGGAAACCTTTAGTTGATGTTTGCATCTACGTTGATAAAGTGGTAGATGTACCCTTTTTTAAAGATCACTATTAAAAATGAGAGCAGCCTATCGTCCCATGGGTTTGAAATGCTCAATATTAGTTGTTTCGTTAAACCAGTATTAACCAGTAGAACAAGTGAACAAGAGTAAGAGCGACTTTTACAACTGATGACATTTTCGGATTGTGCAAAATCAGAATGCGAAGGACAATTGTTATCAGTGTTTATTTTCATTTGATAAATCTTAAATATACTGTTAATTTTTCTTCGTAATCAACTTTGAAGTTAACATCGAGTTATCTTCTGCACATATTAAATCTTGCCTACTAGTGTTTATTTTCATTTTTGTCCATGAAAATAGATTCTGGGGGTAAATTATTACTCCGGCACTAATACGATTATGTTTCACCATCATCTTACCCTGCCCCCCCCCCCTCCCCCTCCTGCGGAATCCGCTGCTGGAATTGTCCGTCCCGAGCACTGCACACTAAACATGGCCACTTGGTGCGTGTGCGCTCAGCCATGCAACTTGTTCCAGACACCAGGAGCTGCCACTAGGGGCCCCCATAACTAAACTGCTCATTTTGAGAGGGGTGTAGAGTTCAGGAAAAACACAGACGGAGAAAATTGTACGGCGAAGCCGGCGTCTCTTTCCCCGGCCACACAACTCAATTTGTCCTGACAGCCCTAACCGTCAGCTTTGTGCTTGGTGTAGGCTGGTTTTACTGAGACGGGGTTTGGGGAGGGAATTGTGATGTACATTGTGTTTTCCGCCGCGCGCTGGGTGCAGTATTTGGAAGGGGGTGGCAGCTAGGGGCAGAGACAGGGGATGGCAGTTAGCTCCTGGGAAGACAGAAGAGGCAGCTGTGCAAGTGGTGACTTCACTGATCTTTTGATTAAAAAGACCAGGCTGATAATTCCGTGAGATGGTTTTAGGATCAGCTGGAGGTGTTGCTGACAGATGCTTTCCTATGCCGTGCGAGGCAAATCTAGAGTTTACATCAGTCTTCCCGCCTCTTGAAATGCAATCTGTAAAAGTGTCAGTTGTTGCCGCGATGTTGCCGGCTCAGCTGCTAATGGTAGGTTTGGTTTTGCTCAGTTTTGCCGAGTGTCTTTTCTGAGGACCTTGACTGACTGCACTGATTTACTCTGCGCACCAGTGCGTGAGTAGTGTGAGTATACTGTTTGACACCCAGAGACTATTGTGTAAATGTGTCTTAAAAAGGCAGAGCCGGATCGCCGGAACTGACCAGTTGCCTACCCGCAATTATAAAATCATCAGCATCAGTCCTTATTTTTCAGTTTCGCCGGGGCAGCTTACAAGTTGTATTCAGTGTACCGGCGCCCGGGGTTTGTTTTTGTTTGGTGATGATTTACGGACGGTGATGTTGACATCAGTTTCTTGAACGACTGAGATAGTCCAGGTTCACAACGAATGACCAGCCGGCTCTAATGACCCAAGTTGTTTTCATGCAGCACCGACGGCCGGCGGATCGGAACGTTCATCTGAGGCGTGACCAACGGGGGCCCACGTATATATAGCAACTGTTTCAGTCTTCAGTGTTTGCTGTAGTCTTTGGGACCAACACGCGCTGTACTAGTATAATTATGTCAGTTCACCTGATGCTGTGTGCTCTCCCCTGCCAGTAGTTGAAGCTACATGACAGACTAGTGCTTTGTTCCCCGCCTCGTTAACTTCCTGACAGAAACACGCGAAGACCATCGCCAGTCTGAATGCCCCGTGTACCGCGGTAATGAGTCTTGCCCATATAGAACGTCTGTCATGAAATCCACCACTGAATCCAGCCGGCTCAGCTCCACTGTGACTCAGTCAGTGTGGCGACATTCGACGGTCAATTTGTCAAAAGGTCGGAAGGCAGAAACATACGTATTTCTGACAGTATGATTTGTAACTGTGCTTTGGATGTCACAGTGTGGACGCATGGGGTGTGAAACTTACGAAAACTCCTCTCAGTGTGTCGCCTCAGTCGGTGGTGTCCCAGATACAGCATCTTCACGTACGAACTCGTGGCCGGTGTACGTGTGTGGTGGTTGTTCATGGTCAGTATTCAAGACATTGGCAGTGGCACCAGTTCCTGAAGTCGGTTCTACACCGGCATAGGGTGAAACTGAGTTGACTGAGTTTACGGCGAACCTGTCGGACTTCAAAATCATGTCACGTCTGGAAAATGTGAAAAGTACACACACCCTTTCACTCTGTGGCCCGCACGACGAGAAACACCTGATGATAGAAAAGAAGACGGAGTCGGATATGTTGACCAACTAACTGAATATGTATATTTGCTAATTGAGACCTCCGCTGTAACAGTCTTTGTGTTCACTGACAACAGCTGGAAAACCGTCGGTACTAGTCGGAAAGGGGAGCCGGGACAGCCGAATGGTAGAATGGTGGGCTTTCTATGCTCGGGTCGTGAGTTCGAATCCCGGTTAGGGCCAAATATTTGTGCTGCCCTTCTTCTCGTTGCCCCGACTGACTTTGTTATCATCCTTACGTGGTGGTCAAAAAAGGACGTTAAACTCCCAAACAGCCGGCATTCCCGGTACTAGTCGGATTTTTTTTTCCTTGTGTACAAGTTCAGTGTTAACCGGTGCACCGACAAGAGTCAGTCAGCGAATTTGACGTACAGAAGTGATAGGCTGCAACGCCAGATACTGACTGAGAGTGAACACTGCCAGCTTATGAGAAAATGTTCCACGATCAGTTCCCGAAGAGAGTGAGTAGGCGATGCATATTATACACGTATCTTTAATGGCACTCCAGCAAATTAGCACGGTAGATGGCTGTGACGAAACACTGATTACCTCTGCTCAGACCTAATCAGCGTACAGAGACCTTCACTCTCTGGTTCAGCGCTAGCAGACTAGATCGAGTCACGCTGGTGTACGTGTGGTGTGTGTGTGTGGAAAGTGTTGGCGACCGGAACACGCGTTGCAAAAGTTGCACCTAGATCCCCGTGACATTTTGGCGCTTGGAGTGATAGGGGTCGATGGGAGTGACTTGCCCTTCAGTTCATGATTGTCGCCCTTTTTCCGCGCGCCGATGGCACTAGAAACGAACTGTGCCGGCTTACGTTTTCCAGGTGGTGCAAACGTGAGACAGGTGATGTGAATTCCAAATAGATGAGAGAACCCAGTGTTTTCCCGGCCTACCCAGAAGCTGTAGTTAG
Organism: Batillaria attramentaria; assembly: GCA_018292915.2. Lineage (NCBI taxonomy): Eukaryota > Metazoa > Mollusca > Gastropoda > Batillariidae > Batillaria > Batillaria attramentaria. The sequence continues at coordinate 1,634,016 of JACVVK020000070.1, forward strand.
GTGCTTGCAAGTGTTGACTGACACACTATCCTTGTCGGTGCATGTCAATACATCAAGTCAGTACTGGTTCGGCTGCCCGCCACGCAATACACTTACAACCAGAGTAGAATTTTTGTGTATTTGATCATGTGCAGTCTGGATGCCGCGATCGGATTTTGGAAAAGCTGACAGACGCCTGAACACCGCTTTATTATATGAACTGAAAAGAGATGACAGTGACATCTCCTGTGTTAAAACTTTCCAGTCAGGTCGCACTAAAGGCAATCAGTACCTTTCGTCCCCTGGTTGCAACCAACAACAATTACTTCAGAGCTGTTTTAAAAGACAATAACGCGTGTTCTGTGTCAGCCCTAGCGACCATGCCAAGACTTACATGTGCAGCGTCAGAGGTCTCCATTTTTCAGAGAATCAAGAAACTCCTTCTTGGCGGGGCTGTTTTCGTGGTCTTGAATATGGCGTATCACTCTTTTCAACTGTCCGTGACCAAAACCTATAGACACGATTCCTCCTTATCATCCTTTAAACGTGATGGCCATCTCGCTCGAAACACAACGCCGCAACACCCTCATCAAATTTGGCAAAATGGTGGTACCATTTACTTCAATGGAACACAAGAACATTTGAAGGATAATTCCCTTCCGCGAAACAGACCAGCAGCTTCGATCAATCAGTTTCATTCGAAAATCCTGAGAACAAGGACTAACGTTAACCTTCTCGTAGGAAGAGGACAAAAGAGTGAAGTTATTATCGAGCCTCCCTTGCTGTCACCTCAAGTTTCAAACGGCGCAAATCCCAGGGTACGTGCAGCGCACCAATCCGTAGCTTTATCTTCAGGACGTGGTGGTGGACAGATTCTTAGAGATACACGCGCACAAGACCGATCGCAGCTACTCCACTTGACATCAAATAGACCACCATTTGCTGTAATGCCACCAGTCGTGAACAAACCACCTATGGAAAGGGCACCAAACAAAGAAGAACCTCTAGTCATTGAAAGGCAGCTAACCGGAGAAAGGCGGCCACCGATTACACATAGACAGGCGTCGTTTGAAAGACCGTCAGTCAGAGACAGAACCCTAGTAGTAGGAAGACGACAGAGAAGACCCCCGCCAACGGCCGGAGCGCCTGTAAGCGGGCAGTTGGCCGCGTTCAAACCTCGCGTGGTTGGACGGGACTTGAGGATTCTCGAGAACATCGTGGACGCATTCACCGCTGCCATGAAGCGAGCAGGCGTGGCGTTCTTCCTCTACAGCGGCAGTCTGCTCGGTTCTTGGCGTCACCATGGACTTGTACCCTGGGATGATGACGTCGACTTCGCCGTACCGCGCATGCACACACAGCGCGTGTACCGCGCCCTGAGCGACCTCAAGCCTCGCTTCCAACTGGACGTACGCCAGAAGGTTCGGTGGAAGTTCTACTCGGATCTTTCGCATCCTATCAGGCAGGTGAGTTCACTGGTGGAAACGTCGTTCTACTTGACGCCAGAGGATGTCTTGGGTGTGTTTGTGGAATGGGGAGGAGGTTCAATGGGGCAATATTCCGTGTAGAGGAGACTGTACACGTTGTGAGTAAATACGGCATTACATGTGACTCTAATGGCGTTTACTATTGTCTGTGGTTGTTGTTACTGTTTGTTGTTGTTGTTGTTGTTGTTGTTGTTGTTGTTGTTGTTGTTGTTGTTGTTGTTGGTGGTGGTGGTGGTGGTGATAGGCGGTGGTATTTTCAGTTTACTTTTTCAATTTTATGATCAACGTTTTAATATCTCTCGTTTTGGAAAGGTGACATGGAGCTGGCCTTTCGTGGACATCAGCTTTTACGAGGAGAACGGGACGCACGTGTGGGACCAGGACGCTGTCTTCCCCGCCTTCTGCTTCCCCAAGTCTGACGTATTCCCGTTACAAGGTCGGCCTTTCATGGGGCGCACCCTCCCGGCACCCAAAAACACTGAAGCTGTGCTGAGGCGCACCTACAACCTGTCGCTATGCAAGGTACGCACACATACTACATTTCGGGCCTGTAAGCGAGAAAGTTTGTTTTTTTTTTTGGTCGAGAGTTGTTCGGAGTACATATGTGTTCACTTAGTTGCATGTAGAATTATTATATACTTCAAATATACTGTTGATCACTGATACAGTCCTGGACAGCTCTACATTAAGTGTCCCATCTCAGTATATATTAATCGTGAGCCTTGCACAAACACATTGTTTACTCTAGCCTTAAATATTAGGCTACAACAAGGGGCGGAAAAATACAATAAACACGATTGTATGGTTTGGAATATTTAAACAGTTACTTGCTTCAACAATGATTGCATGACTGAACGTTAACGATAAAAGAAAATTTGTTTGATTTTTTTCTCAAGGTTGGCAGCTACAATCACCATACGGAGGCGTTCAATGACGTACAGGATCTACGCTCCGTCAGTTGCGCTTGGCTGAGTAATGTGTTCCCGTTCGTGCACCGTGCAGGACGGCTTGGGAGAGCGGGATGTAACGAGACTTTAGTCAGAAACGGGTCCGTGGTCAGCTGGTTTTTCGTGCCACGAGTTACGTGTTGACGAGAGAGAGAGAGAGAGAGAGATGTTTGATTAAGAGTACTGACGGAATGTGTGGAAAGAAAGCAAAAGAATATTAGTCATGGCTAAATGAAAGACTTCACAAAATGTACATGGACAGTCTTACTGAAACCGGCCCATCTGCAGCTCAGTCATAAAACTTCCACTGACAAAGATTGCTTCTTTGTTTGTCCGTTTTTCAAGCTTCAGCATTCCTTCGTTTGGCACTGTATTTTTTCCCCTACCCACCGGCTGTGATATATATGCACGTGTGAAGGTTGATGCGTGTCTGGTGGTTTTCATTTTGTCGTGTTCATTTCCTGAACGCCGCACAGTCTGGCCGGCCAGGTCACATGTCGTGTTCCCGTCTGCACCAGTGTTCTATTTACCCCCCCCCCTCTCCACATCCCCCTCCCCAACACCCCCTCCCCCCGCCCCCTCCTCCGCGCCTACCCCAATGCACTGTGACCTTCCAATTTACTAGTATGTTAGGGGAACAATGCTATATCGGCGGCAGCATTGGGGACATTTGCCTTCTGCTGCAACAGGTTATGTGCAAGATTGCGCGAACAATAGACGCCGGCTTAGTCGGTTCAAATCAAGACAACTGTTTTAAAAAAAATTTTACGTATTTAAAAAAAACCAAAACACAAAAAAAAACATTCAAGCCACCGATAGGGCCGGTGTCGTAGAATATTTCGGAACTAGGATACTGAAATCGGAAACGGTTCCATTTCGGAACCATTCCCATTTATCCCGCACCTGGCAGACAAAATTCATGTGGGCTAATGACCTAGACGGTTCCGAAATATGCTGGTGGTTTTCAAATATCACAGTCCTGTCACTAGAGTCAGGATAAATCGGAATGGTTCCAAAAAATCCTGCCACCAGGGCCAGGATAAATCGGAATGGTTCCTATTCGTCCGGTTCCGAAATATCCTGTGACACCGGGCTATACATGTATATGTAATTATATGAATCTGAAACAGAACAAAACTGACGTAGGAACTTCACGCGTCTTCTCCACTGAATAACACAGGTGGAAGCTGGCTTCATGATTATTGGTTCGTCCGGAAGGATACGGCTGCAGCGCACATGGGAGACACTGGGCAGAATGTCGCCAGACCCTTTAGCTGTGGCTGCAAGCAGAGCTGCCGACACAACCAAAAAATAACATTGGTTTCCGTAGCCTGGTCGGGAAAAGTAAACAGTCATAACGGAGCACCTAGCACTAGGTACGTGGAGCTGGCTGGGGGAAACCGCCTCGGTTTCACATGTGGTGGACACATGAACCATGAGAAATAATATTAACACACTGAGCCGCTTCTGAAACTTGTGCTCCAAACTCAGTGAACTAAGGAGATGCCCTCCACAAACACGATGGAACTGAAGCGGTCCGCAGTGGTTTTAGTGAACTGCTTCACTTATTCTATACATTACTATTTCTTTTCTTTTTGTTTAACGAATCATGGTCATGATTGTTGATACATGTAACAAGAAAATAATCCAGACAGACGGAATGTCAAATAAACTGTTCTTTGAAAAAGAATGTCTGTTACTGTCAGCCTTGTCAGGTTTGGTTAATGGTGAATTTCTTTCTGCTCAGTCTGTCAGTGTTCGTTTTCACTGCCGGATACTGATGTCTGTGTTTTACGTGTAAGAGATTAGAAAGAAAACATGGTCATAGATATTTGTAAAGTAAGAGTTTACAGTTGATTATTTTAAAACATCTGTACCCTGACTAAACGTTTTCCTGTACTGTGCTCAGACGACAGGTTTTGGCCATGTATTGTTTTGACTGATTTCACACGGCCCACCATTCACACAGTCAGTAGTTATTCACACAGTCCGGCGATTGCTCCTGGCAGGATGCCGGGGGAGGGAATGCGATTTAGAATGGATAATGGCTGGTGTAAGTGGAAAATTACTGCCTGGTTTTAGTATTTTGTCAATTCCACTCCAAGGATTGTTGCAGACTGCGGCCGCCGAGCAACCCAGTACAGACTGAATCGGCGGGGTCATAGACTGACGAAGGATTCATCTACCCGACAGGACAGATGTTTCGGTAGGCGGCCGAAAAAGAAGTACGGGTACGCTGCAAAAATACTGAAGGACAATACTGGTCGAGTGGCTTCCACTGACCACACACACACACACACACACACACACACACACACACACACACACACACACACACACACACGTGCACACACACACACACACGTGCACACAGCACATAGCCAAAACAACAACAACAACAACAACAAACAAGGAGGAACGGCCCCGTCCTACAAAGTTGTTTCTCCAAACTTCATTTTATTTTGTCTGTTTTGTTGTTATTGTTGCCGGTTCTCCCCTCTCCAAGTTCTACCGATGACACTAGATCCTCTACGACCTCGACCGATTAGCCACGTGACTGGGGGTGGGGCCGGGTGTGGGAAGAAGGGAGAGAGAGAGGCAGAGGGAGAGGGTGGGTAGGTGGGTGTTTAGGAGTTTAACGCTCTTTTCCACCACATAAGGGTGATATCAAAGACGGGGCAACGAGAAAAAGGCCAGCACACATATTTGGCCCCAGCGGCCGGGATTCGAACTCTCGGCCCAAGCATTGAAAGTCCAACGCGCTACCGGCCATTCGGCCACCCTGGCTCCCCAGAGAGAGAGAGAGAGAGAGAGAGAGAGAGAGAGAGAGAGAGACACGTCAGTTCCGTGAACTAAACATTTGACGTCAGCCTCAGGCAGGTCGTCATACAGAGAGAGAGAGATGGCGTCAATTCCGTGAACTAAACTTTTGGCCTCAGCCTCTAGCACTGACTGAGATCGTCTGAGGATGCTTGTTTATGTCCTGTGATTTCCCTATTGGCTTTGTGACTTCTCCGACTGAATTATTTTTCACATGAAATCTGGAAGATGTAGAGGGCTGATGAAATGTCGGAAGCAGTGACGATACTTGCAGATTTTGTCTGTGAACCAAACATTTGCCGTCAGCCTCACGCTGCTCGTATGACAGATGATACTTCTTCATATCTTGTGATTTCCTTGTTGCTTTTGTGACTTCCGGGACTGAATTAATTTTGACATAAAATCTGGAAGATCTAGAGAGCTGATGAAACGTGGACTTAAAGTGCCTTGGATTGTACTTACGAAATTGCAAAATTGGAACTTTTTTGACCGGCGCTTCTCGCAGAAACGTGAAAAATGTGTTTATCTAAAAGCTCTGTTATTCTTAATACTAAAGCTATAATAGTGCAATAGTTCATGTCATATGTGCAACACAAACAGCATAAAAAAACAATCAAAACACAAAACAAAAACCAACCCCCCACCCCCCAAAAACAACAACAACAAAACAAAAAACCAACAAAACAAAACAAAAACAAACAAAGAAACAACAACAACCCAAAACCTGCAAAAAATCCCCAAAACAAAACAACACACACACACACACACACACACACACACACGGGAACGCAAAACCACGAGACCACAACGGAATACTGATTGCCGACTTGGTGATCTGAATTGATAGTCAAACATATTTACTTATACTGTAGTAAATGCAGACTGGCCAGAAAATCTTTTTTTTTCCCGATCTGTGTTTATCTGAAAAAAAAAAAATCATGTTTTATTCGCTGTACACGTGATGCGCATCATCAGTCGTGGAAGCCGTCATCCCATCTTCGAAACTGTCTCTTTTGACTGTTTCATTTTGCCATACTTTTCCCCAAACTGGTTCCCGATTGGTTCCTCAGGATTGGGAAGGGACATAACCGTAGGTACTTCCGTCAGAGATTCGGCATTTCTCTTTGTTCGTCGCGAAAGCGTACATGAAATTCCGTAAGCAAAATATTTAACTTGGAGCGATAAACCATGGCTTTGCCGCCTGGATGGAAAAGGGAAGAGGTTGTCCGGCAATCTGGCCTCTCTGCTGGCAAGACCGATGTCTACTATTATAGGTATAGACCGAAAAGATACGAAAGGGGAATTGAGATTTTGTTTACATTCTTAGGCAGAACATGCTTATCATATCATTAGTGCTTCCCACGCGATTATAATGCTTAGCATTGATTAAAACTAAATAGATCACCATTTTCTTCTTACATAGTTGTTAGTCGCACTGCAAACTTCATTGACTCAGCAACCGTTTGGAGCAGTGTACAATCCTCGAGCCACTCAAGGATAAGTCGGTACAACTACAAGCGATTTCACATTCTCAGGATTCTGTTGTGATGAGGAGGTGCACGTTTGATACTGTCAGCGATAAGATCCATTAAGGGCACTGGTCACTACAGTATTATGCTGAATAATTTTGTTTCAGTCCTGATGGGAAGAAAATACGGAGCAAGCCACAGTTGGCCCGCATGCTTGGTGACTCATTCGACTTGAGTGCTTTTGATTTTCGCACAGGACGCATCATCTACAGTGCATGTCGCAAGAGCAAGCGCCAGAAAGGTTCGCCATTTGACTTTGCGAGAGGTAACGTTATGAGCAATAAATGATAAAATGATCTAGCTGAAAAATATGATGTGCACAGCATTTGTCAAGATTCTGTGGATGACATCTAAACTGGACAATTATTTAGTTTAGATCAGAGAGTAGGATGTGGTTCAATAATAAATTCTAAAATGCATTTTATTTCATCTTCCTAACTTTTTGTTTTGGTTTTGATGTCACAGGAATGCGTCTTGATGCAAGCTTGATTTTACCCATACGACAAACAGCGTCCATTTTCAAACAGCCAGTGACAGTGATCAGAAACAGACCAGAGAGCAAAACCAAAACAGATCTGAAGCATGGAGTTCAAGAGCAGCCAAAACAGGTGTGTGAAAATGGATTGTTGCATAAATCAGCTTAATCATCTAAAGCATATTGAAGCTAGTTTTATCTAATAATTTAAAAAATTAAAGAAAAGAAACTTTCTTGTTCAGGTAGACTATGCCTGTACATTTGTGTAAGTTTGATTTCCATTTTGTAACGATTTGGTCACTTTTTGTAAGGTTTTAGTTATGAATTGCTGTATTACAGTTGTTCTGGGAAAAGAGGCTTCAAGGTCTACGGGCATCTGACTGTAATGAAGAAGAAATAAAGTGCATGGAACTTCCTCGTAACATGAATGGTAAGACCATCAAGGAAACCATCATTTTTGTGGTAAAAGGATATCATCATCTTAGCACTTGTCTATAGCAGTACACATGCATCCTCATACTAGTCTTAGTCTTAAGTCTTTCAGTTTAGAAAACTGCGGTTGACATACAATGAGATAGCAAAGATTAACCTCCAGTTTCACAGCTTCACTATACATGTACTTGTAGGGCTTGATGTCTGTGGGAACTGTACTACTACTAGGGCAAATGTCCTGACTGACTGTCAAAGTATTGGTGTCCTGAATATTTTCCACTGTGATGCAGAAATGATAGGACACCTTTAAAGGCTTCAAAAAGTAATTTATGCAGTTCTAAATTATCTCTTTTCAAAATGTAATTGTAATGTGTTCATGTCCAGTGTGTGAGAGAATGCATGTGATTAACGTGAGCATGCGTGTTGGTTCAGTTCAGTACTTTGAGCCAGTTCAAGAAATTGGGTAAAGCGCCCACACAGGACACAGTTGTTGTTATTAGTAGTAGTACATGTAGTAGTATTTAATCAGACATTTTGAAGATGAATCTATGACACGCCCTACATGTACTGAGATATTGGTGACAGAGTGGTCAGATTTTAAGATACTTTATTAATATTAAAGGGAAATTCATTTTGCCACCACTTAAAGATGACAACCTTGATAGAAACATAGGCTTTCATGATTATCTTACAAGTTTAATACTAGTACATTACCAGCATAAACAGTATTGAAACTATTGTATTTCACAGTTCTTTCATTGACATGTATGTTCAAGCATGATCTTTGTGTACAGGTGTGGGTCCTGAACTAGCTACAGAAAGTGTCCTGCAGAGTATCTCTGCTGCTCTGCATCTCAATACCGCCCCAGTCACCGGTCAGGGCAGCAGCCGAGTGGCCATTTTGAAAAATCCTGGAGTGAACATTGATGCCAGCCAGCCTCACATTCAGCAGATGTTTGTTTCAGAGGAAGACATTCATCGTCAGGAGCAGCGAGTACTTGAGGCCAGGCGACGATTACAGGATGCTCTTAGAGAGGAATTAGATATGTAAAGTCTCTGTGTCTTTGGATCTTTCAGTGGATGCAGAGTTTTGCCAGAATAGATGCTAGGACTATACAGGCCAGAAAAGGGTTGAACTGTCCTACTCAGGCTAATAAAAAGTTGGGGAATGGTCTTTTTATGGATGTCTTTGTTTTATGTGGGGGGGGGGGGGGGGGGAAACGGAGTGTGGTCTAAGTGACATCATGTGACATTGACTTGGCAGTATACATGAGTTAATGGAAAAGGCATATGTGTTCTTTAGAAATTACTGATGGTCTCAACAGCAGACTCCTTACGCATTTCTTTCTCCTGTCCACATAGAAATCTACATTTTCTGTTCATACACAATTGACCATTGTAACTGGCATTTTAGAGAAACATAGGTTCATGACGAGCATGTTAACTTGAAACAATGCATTCTGAACAGCAGTACAATGCTATCCGATTGTGATGGAATGTAATAAAATTATTCAATCATGTGCTTGCTTGCGTTTTAAATGACATTGCCAGTGATGTTTGGAGGAGAATCGTCACCTCAGTGAGTGTTCCTTTGAGATTGGTGTACATGTAGTTATTGAAATTTGCATTTGGCTGTTCTGCTTGTAAACAGTGCAGCAAAACAACTGAAAGATAGCATGGTGATAACCGATCACACAAGTTTATATGTTTACCATTTTTCAGATAGAAACGGAAACGGTAATGACTGCGAAGTGGTTACAAGTTAAGCAAATAAAAGCGACACAAAAGGGACAGAAACCACTTAACTTTGACAAAGGACGGCACAGGTCGACGTTTCGGCTTACGCCTTCTTCAGGACATAAACAAATGGGACATAACTTCAACAAACAAGCAAAAGGTAACTCTGCGGACGTACTGACATACACGGCGCGAAAAAAAAAAAAAAAAAAAAAGGTGGGCGAGAAAAGGACCAGAAAAAAATAGAAAAATTATCACAACACCCATCCTTAGGTGACAGAAGACCATGGACTGTGTGTGAAAAAAAAAAAAAAAAAAAAATGTTGGGCAGAAAAGAACAAAAAACAATAGTGAAAATTAGCAATCACAACACCCATCCTTTGGTGACACAGGACCATGGATTGTGTGTGAAAAAAGTTCAGAGGGTTATGTTACGGCTTTCACACACAATCCATGGTCCTGTGTCACCAAAGGATGGGTGTTGTGATTGCTAATTTTCACTACTGTTTTTTGTTCTTTTCTGCCCAACATTTTTTTTTTTTTTTTTTCACACACAGTCCATGGTCTTCTGTCACCTAAGGATGGGTGTTGTGATAATTTTTCTATTTTTTTCTGGTCCTTTTCTCGCCCACCTTTTTTTTTTTTTTTTTCGCGCCGTGTATGTCAGTACGTCCGCAGAGTTACCTTTTGCTTGTTTGTTGAAGTTATGTCCCATTTGTTTATGTCCTGAAGAAGGCGTAAGCCGAAACGTCGACCTGTGCCGTCCTTTGTCAAAGTTAAGTGGTTTCTGTCCCTTTTGTGTCGCTTTTATTTGCTTACCATTTTTCATTATCATGTCATGTATTGCACCAGCTAAACGAACAGACGATAAAGACTGTAGACAACAAAAATGTAAACCACACGCAGACACACAAACCAATGAAAAGCAGCAAAAGGAAAGGGAAATAACTTCTCTGACAAACCAAGTGCAGCAGGCGAGTCTTGTAATACAGTATATACGCAACATTTACCTGAGAAAGGCGATGTTCTTTTCTCATAAAATTTACTGGAAATGTCCCCCTTTCTGGCTGGTAATGTGTACTGAGCAGTGCACCCACAGTTAAAGGTCAGGAAAAAAAAAAAGCAGGGGGGGGGGGGGGGGGGGGTTACATACCCCTAACAGCTTAAGGTACTGAATGCCACTCATGATGTCTGAAGTCACTGCTTTTATTCATGTATGTATTTTGTACATAAATATCTACAACAGGTTTTTCATTTTCTCACCTAGATTCACGAATGTGTGAGGAATAGCAAAACAGAATGTCACCAAAGGACATCTCCAGCATTCCCAGATACATGCATGCATGTTTAAGTCTGAGAATGTGTGCTGTAAACAGTGTGAAAAACAAGTACAGAAAATAAAAACTGCTTGCAATGTTGAAGTTCTGCACCAAAGGGACACTGGAGATGGCGTATGGTGACCCTCAAATTTAATACAGTGAAAAATGAATTGGTAAACAAACAACTTTTTTAATGCACAAAGAACAATGATGGACATGTAGAAATACAACTTCAGCCTCTGCTATAAATAAATGTACACACAAGCTTTTAATGACCCAATTTTGCAAAAAGTGGACACCATTCACTCTGAACTTTCAAACACAATCAGCTCAGGCTTCCTTTAAAACTCAAACTTCCTGCCAAAGATAGGAAAGTGGATTCATCAAGACCTGTACTGGAAGAGGCGTCCTGTCGACACAGGATTATTTCAAATAGAAACATCCAGAGGCAGAACACATTCTAGGATTCTAACTGAGTTCACTGACCAACCATGTGTCAACTGATCATGAGAACAGACAGGATGAGTGCCGGTGGGACACGCAACTAACGTGTACATTGCGTTCAACTTCAAGATGTTCAACTTAGGTTCAAGCCCAGGAATCTATGTTGTGAGTTTCCATAACATTAGTCAAAACATAGCAACAGAATTAATGCTGGAACACAACTGAGCTCAGAAGGAATAGTTTAATATTAACTGTGTGAAAGATTTAGCACAAAATGTGGAAGATATTTTTTGTTGTAAATTACATTCTTGATAGCTGAGACTGTAAGTGTAAGACTGTGTTACCGCATGATGACAAAGTCCTTCAAGTGAAGTAGGAAGAAAAGTCGGAGGCAGAAACAGAACATCACCGAAAAAAGTTAATTTAATCTTGGTTGGATTGATTTTATAAAATTTTTCGCATACAGCTCTCATGAATTCCTATCAGCCTGGACACATGGCATCCACGGTCCAACCAAGAACCACTGCATCTCTGTCAGCCGAGGATTGAAGTTGGGGGGATGAAGAATCCCGAATCCTTCTGAAGCACTGCTGTACCAACCTGCAAGACACTGTTGCACTTTCCTTGGAATTGATTTCCCATTTGGGTGGAACTGCCCCACCCCACAACCACGTACACACACAGTCCCCCTTTTGCAAGTGAACACTTTGCCCACACATAGTGGCGAAAGTGAAACAAGTGAGGAGAGAGGGGGAAAGTATCAGCACTCCTCGTTGCCTGAGTCATCCTCATCTTGGTACATTTCTTCATCTTCTGCATCATCAACATAGTCATCATCATCATAGAAGTCAGCGTCCACCTGATTGTCCTGTGTGGGGCGACTGCTGACACAGTATTCTTGCAGTGTGGTGGGTACATGCACCCCATCTCTCTCTGCATCCTCTTTCGTCGCCTGCACTTGCTTTCTGTAATAATACACAGCAACACCAACAGACATTCTTCAAACCGAATGCAAGTCATACTCCCCTCCAACATGCAATTTTGTGATGACCAACTGAACACACTCAATAGTTAACAAACACCTGAACACAGACCCACACGCCCAATCCCTGAATCTTCAGATGTGTGGTGGTATGCGTAAACTGCATGTCCGTAAAACTTATAAAACGGACTGCCAGTTCCACACAACCACAAAACGCACCCACTGAGGAGCGTCCTCTTTAAGGGTATCAGTGCCACTTCTTTGACGATACCATATATATGGCCATAGCTAAAGGACCCTATGAGTATGACCTAGCTTGACTCTGTGGACTTCTAGTTCTAGCTAAGTCAGCTCTACATTGATGTGAAACAAGGTATGACTCACTGGCAGCATCAATGGCAACTGGTTATCAGTACTGCTCTATGCATGCCAAACACTACAAAACATACACATGGCACTTCAGTTGAACCGGAATTATCTGAAACAGGGTGGAAAGTAATCTGGACACAACACTAGGAACAGAAAATTATGAAAAAACAGTGGACACTCACCGTATGATATTTTCATATTCCTTTTCTTTTCCTTTAGTGTCTTTCCATTTTCTGAACATGACTGATGCATCCACATTGGCAGGAGAGAATGTGTTTGGTTCGTTCAACAAGGATATGATGCTTAGGAGGATCGTTCTGGAAACATAAGGTAGCGTTTCATGTAGAGCAGTAATGGTTTGACATGCAGAAATTTCTTGCAGCAAAAAAAGACCTCAGACTGTGACCTTCACACTGACATGCCTGCATACTTGTAAACTGTAAAGTCTATGAATTTTTGGGCTTGATTTAAAACAAAAGTTGATTAAAAACAAACATGATCGAAGTAACAACTAGCATCTACCCTCCGCCAAGTTCCAGTTTTAATATGTTAATATTGCCACATGCTGCAGAGAGATCAGCTATGGCTTGCGATAATGTTACATTAATTTAATGTGACATGACACAGACAGAGGCACTGCAGCACTTCAGACATTACCTAACTGTCTGTGTGGGGTTCCATCTTTCTGAAGGCAGCTCACCACTCTGAGGGTCATCCACAGGGGGGTGCAGGATGGATATGCACACTTCACCATTCTAAAAAAGTTAAAGAAAGTGTCAAGAGAAATTCATGTACCCTAGCTTTCTTCAAAACCAACTACTGTAACTGGCCAAAATGCAACTAACCAACTCCAACCCAAGACCCACCAAATTTTGATAACACAGTATGCAGAATCGTAGTAATCACAAAATTCACTGTTTATTTGTTTTAACTTATTGATCATAAAACCACTGAATGAAGAGTGTGCCAGTGAACTAGCACACAAAGCTTGGCCAATTTGTGGACACTAGCCACACAGAGAGACAGATTTAATTTATTTCAAGAGATATCAATGGCACTGCAATAATAATTTATATGACTATTATGAGCTGTATGCATTATGGAAATGGAAATGAACATTTAATATTATCAGACAAGTGCCTCACCTCATAAACATTTGGATGCCACATTTTGGTAATGAAACGAACACTAGGAGGGGAGTATGGGTAGTCACCAGGGAACTTCATGTGAGCCTGCACAATCAAAGGAAATCATTTTGTTTTTCACTTGCCACCATGCATACATAACCTCAGACAGCTGCACCGCTCATTTTCACACAAAGTGAAAGGGCAAAGGCGATCCTATGAAAACACGTAGAATAAATAGGAAGATCTCTAATGCATACAGTTGTGGTGTCTGACTGTAGATATCTTGATGTACAATAATGGATGGAATCTAAATTTACACTGGCACCAACGGTGGCAGCAGACACAACTGCATGTTATCTTCATCCTTACAATGAAAGCTGATACTGTGTGTATGATATGATGGATGAGTATGTGACCGTCAGAAAAATGAGGATAATCCTACTTGTATGCACTACTGAGGATAGCAATCTCTGTACATGTTGAACATTTATAAATGGAAGAACTAAGGGAAGAAGTGCTGTCATGACAACAAATACTAGACCAGCAAAAATGTAACTGACATAGTGAGTCATTCATGACAAATGATAATTAATGCACATGATAACGCAAGTCCAGCGACCGTCGGACAATAGCATTACTTGAACTGGCTGTAGTTAACATTTCTTTAACGAAAACAGCCCGTTCTTCAACGAAACGTGACATTATCACCGGATGTGATGTAGCAGGGGATGTAAACAATGACACTGCGACTCTCTCCAACAAAGAAAGCTGGTGTTATATCACCAAAAATAAACATATGGTCATCAAATCACGGACCATTGTAGCTGGAACTGTACGCGGAAGATTACCTTGAAATATCCTCCTTCATACAAAGTTCCTGGCGGTCCAAATATTGCGACTTCCCACTCAAAAATATTGTCGTCATTGATCAGCTTGACTCGAAACCCTTCTACAGGCTCGGCTTGAATCTTTTTCAGTTCCAGTTGTAACGCCTTCACAGCACCTCCCGCTGGACTCTGTGCCATTGCTGACACCTACTGTCGGATTATGGTCTACCGGAAGCCTCTTTAGGGTCGGAAAAAATCAAAACTGAAGAAAAAAACAAAAGGTTTAGTTTCCTAACTTCTGCTGTGCATCCAAATATGGCGTTTATGCCATGACGTCACAGGTAAGCGGTTGGCAAACAGTAGTCGTAAAGTAGATTTGATTACGCGTCAGTTTTGCAAACTCTGAAATTTCAGCGACTCAATGTTTACAACAGTATGCAGCACTATACTCATCATGCCCAACTTATTTGCTGTTTGCGACATTAGATAATTTTATTGTGGGGATAATTATCTGGTCTGGAATTGGGATTAAGCATGAATGCGAGAAATACCGTTTTAAGGCACTTGCAAAAAACAAAGAAGCCAACAGTTTGTGGCTGTATATTACTTTATGCAGATATTTATAGTTCACAATGTATATGATAATTCAAATGCAATGTTCCACCCATACTGATGCTACGCACAGACTTGGCTGATCTGCTTGCTCAAATAAAACAAGCAAACAACTACACCCTCCCCCCAAAACAGACCCCCCCCCCCCACACACACACACACAAGACAAAAAAAAACACAACAACAACAACAAAAAAACCCCAAACAAAAACAAACAACAACACACTCCCTCCCAAAACAACAACAACAACAACAACAACAACAACCCACATATATTGAACTTGAAGTTTGTAAGTGGGTGGGATCGAGGAGAGAGAGCATGTGTGAGAAATGTGCCATCTGCACATTGTACAAAAAAAACCCCACTTAGGTGTCACATATTAAAAATTCAAAAGAAATCATGAGGCAGCTTAGCTTCGTTTAGTCTTGCAGCAACAAGGGATATCCACTGTCAGTCTTTGCGTGTTGTTTAGGGTAATAGAGGAATAGCATGTTACGTATAAAACATAACGGATTTCAATAAATTGCATGAAAACTCTACCTCATTACCCCCCCCCCCTCAACACACACACACACACACACACACACACACACCGTCACACACAGACACACAGACACACACACACACACACACACACACACACATTTCTGAAAGCTGGCCTGGACATAATAACATATTATTTGTTATCGGAATGATGAAAATACCACATTCATTTGCAGGATATCATGCATGTACTACAAGTCACACGTGTTTGATTTCCTGGAAATCGCCGCTGTCTGACTTCTCATAAAATGCTTTGTGCGTTCCAAATCTTTGGCCGTATCCGCCAATGAAATATTTCCGTAAGAGCTTTTTCCGGTGCTAGCAATGGCAGCTCGCCTCACCGATGAGGAACAAACGGTACATACATTTTCTTCCTATTTTGTGACATGAGTGAATTGTCAGTACGAAAAGTAATGTATCAAAGTAAAACGCTCCTAGCAGCGTATCGTGCGTTGGCCTTGTCTGCTGTTTTGCTGATCCAGTTTTCACTTGGGAAGCCATATACTCAGGCGACTGTGATAGGGAAATGATTTCTTCTCTTCTCGGAAAACGCAACGGACGCTAACCACAATTCCGGCAAATACGGGAGAGCCTGCTGTTCACCTGATTTTAAATATCATTACGGAACTTTCCTGTTAGCACGTGGCAGGAAGTTCAGATCGTTGAATCAGTCTTCACATTTTATTTATGCTCCACTGCTGTGACCTCTTCCGACGAGATTGGTACTACGTACTACTACTAGTGGTAGCAGTACCAGTAGTGGTGTGGCATCCGCCTGAATAGCTTAGTTGGCGTAAGAACCGTTATTATCTCTCTCTCTCTCTCTCTATATATATATATATATATACAATGAAAAATTTATGTGAACATTTTGCCGTAATGAACATCAGTTTACCATATGCCATTTACTAATTTAGTTTGTAGATCTAGATATTTTTTACTATGATTGTTTAAATAAAATAACAAAAAAGGTCATTGACAATTGAACCATTGTTTTCAGGTGGTACAGCAGTTCTTGGATACTGTCAACAATGAGAGACTGAAACAGCACAAAGGACCGGTAGCATGGTCAACTGCCATCAAGTTTTGTATGGCCAGAAAGTTTGACGTGAAAAGGGCGATTGATCTGTTTTTTGCTCATGAGGTATGAACACATTTCTTGCAGTGAAATGGTCTCACATGCCTTTTCATACATTTTCATGGATTGCATATGCAGCCTGTAAGGAACAACAATAGAAATAGGAATGTCAGGCTATAAAAATTAAAATATGAAGGTACGGTTTCATGATCAGCTGACAAAAAGTTTTCTATTGTCATTTATATTTTTAATGCTTTGTTTCATCTAATTTGAATCATCAGCTTCAGTTGTGTCATCAGCCTGTGAGTTAGACGGCATATACACAGCTTGAGATTATCAACAAAATTAGTAATTAGTGACATGTGTGATGTGAAAAAGGTATCCCAGTTTTTGGCTGCTGCTGTATACTTCTAGTACCAGTATTTGTATACATGTTAATTTTAGACCACTTAAGCGTTGCAAATTGAAGTGTTTGAGGAACATGAGTGTACAGGACTTTCAACACTACTGATGAAAAAGTAATGCTACATTGTTTACAGACAACAAGAGAGAGGGAAGATCTGCAGTGCATTGATCCTGATGACCGACTTCTTCAGCGTGAGATTACGACAGAAAAGTTTACAGTCTTGGTATGTGTGTAGATGGAAGCTAACTAGTACTTTTGCTGATGCAAGAATGGTGCTGTTTTGTTACTCTGTTTTTAAAAAAATATGTATCACTTCATTAAAACAACAACAACAACAAAACCCCTGCATATCCTCCAGCCCAGGTCACGCTCTACAGTGTTACCACTATCAGGCAGAGAATTTTTTTTATAGCCTCACTCTTGCAAGTGATTTTCAAACAGTCCTAACAAGTAACATCCAAAGTGCTAGGTAATCAGGTACACAGAAATGCCGAATTCAGTGTTCCCCATTGACGCACAGATGTACGTTTAAAAAATTACACACAAAATTGTGAGAAGGGCGCACAAATTTGAGAATCTGTGCGTAACTGGTGACGCACGTTTTTTAAAGTGGGGACGCACATTTCTGGAGGCTTACTACTAAATACTAGGCTTTCCCTTCTCTAGCAGACGACAGAGCAGACGACAGGAAGTCGTTTCGGTGGTTTCCCTTTGCAACACGCATGCGCATTGCGGCAGCTTCAGTGGCTGGCGGCTGGCATTCGCGTGTTTTCGTCGGCAGTGTGTGATAACTGCCCATCTGCATTGCAGAGCAGGATAGTTGAAAATTGAGTTGCCACGAAATGAGTGTCATCAGGACCCTCAGATTTTCAATCTGACCCCCAAAATTTTGGAAATGGGGGTCCAGGTGACCCTCACTTATTTTAACCATGGGGAACACTGAAATTTATGGAACACTCTTACTCTTAGGGAAATCCCTGATGCTAATTTTAGAAACTCTCAAACTCAAAGCAGCATGTGGTCTGAGGACAGGAAGTCCTGTGTCTGTTCATGGTTTTTCCCCTGGTATTTTTGATATAACCGGATATATATGCTACCTTTCAGCTTAGTACAAGGGGTGGCTGTGGAAAGAGACAGTTGAACTGGTAGTCACCATTGATGAAAGCGACATAACCTGTTGACTGTGCATGTTTGTTTGCAGCCCGGACGTGACAGATCAGGGGCAGCCCTCGCACTGTTCACTGCTCGGCTTCACTACCCTCCCCAGACCACCCACCAGATTGTGCTGAAGGGACTGAGCTATCAGTTAGATGCTGCACTGGAAAGGTGGGGGCCATGCATTTGAAGAAACTAATGCCATAATGTTTTTTTTCACTAGTGACAGACTGATGTATTTTGCTCTCCATTGTAGTATCAGACAGAGAAGTAACCTTACTCTGTCTGGGTAGATTCCCTGCGCTCTGCGATTATGATAGAATTGAGTCTCTTGTAGGCTAGATGTACTGTTGTATAAATTTAAATATTTCCCCCGTCTGATTTGCATTCGGATATTTTGGTTTATTTGCAATAAGATAATCGTAAATTCCACAGTTTATTTATTTATTTTTTTTTCAGCTATGATACTCAGCGAAATGGACTTGTGTTCATCTATGATATGACAGACTCCAAGTATGCCAACTTTGATTATGACCTCAGCATTAAAATCCTCAGTCTTCTGAAGGTGAGAAAGAAATTTCTAAGGATAGTTATGATAATCAGCATGTTGTTCATATTTTGGGTTGTTAAACTTAAAGGAAGGGTGGTCCTGCCTACCACCATCAAATCCTTTGCTGAAAAAAACAAACAACAAAAAACTAGAAACATTCCACCCACCCCTCCCCCCCAAAACAACAAACAAACAAACAAACAAAAACCAACAACAAAACAATAACAAAAATACAAGACAAAACAAAACAAACAAAAAAAACCCAACCACCACCACCACCACCACCAAAACCCAACAAGAAACCCAAACTACACCACAAACAACAACAAAAAACGCCAGCCATTTGAAAAACACAGTAACAACCAAAGATCAGCTAAATGAAAAACACAAAACAACACAGGGTTTGTACAGGCATTGAATGGCTTTGAAAGTATTGGAATTTTGGAGACCCTTTTTCACGTCTTTGAAAGTCTTTAAATTTTGATGTTTTGAAAAAATGTCTTTGAAATTCTTTGAAAAATTGCGAAATTATTTTTTTTTCCCCCCACGACTGTATTTTCGGGGCCAGTTCACTGTTTGCGCGTCTCTGGCCGTGTCACTGTGCCTTTCCTTGCCCAGCAGTGTGACAAATGTGTCAATAAATAATTCAGGTGTTCCAGTTCCAGTGTTCCTACTTCCAGTGAGTTACTGATAGTTCATGGACATATTAATATATTATTATAATATACGAGTATTCATTATTAGGATTGCGAGATCAGGGTCTTTGAATTTTTATTTTTGGTCTTTGAAAAATCTTTAATAAGTCTTCGAATTTTGTTCTCAAAATCCTGTACAAACCCTGCAGCAACAAAACAACAACAAAAATCAACTACTTGTAACCTCAATAATTGTTTGTTGCATATAACTGTTCATGAATTTTCTATTTATTTCTGGACATTTGCTTGCTACAGGGAGCGTATCCTGCCCGTTTGAAACGTGTGTTGATAGTGACTGCCCCTTTGTGGTTCAAAGCTCCCTTCAAAATACTGCGGCTGTTCGTCAAGGAAAAACTGAGAGACAGGGTGAGTGCTGGTTGTGCTAGAAGGGTTAGACTTGTTTATGAATACGTTGCTTGTGGTGAGGCTAAAGACTGAGAGAAGTGGTTTGTGG
This sequence comes from Batillaria attramentaria, assembly GCA_018292915.2. Classification (NCBI taxonomy): domain Eukaryota; kingdom Metazoa; phylum Mollusca; class Gastropoda; family Batillariidae; genus Batillaria; species Batillaria attramentaria. The sequence goes on from JACVVK020000070.1 coordinate 1,653,984, forward strand.
TGTTTATGTAGGGAGATATATGCATGAGACTTCACTTTGTAAACATTTGTCTTGGTGGATCTATTAGATATACTACAGTAGTGGAAAGTTGCTGCAAGGTGTACAAGTTGGTGGATGAATTGTCCTGAGCTTGGACATCATTATCATCGTTAGGAAAAGTAGTCATTGTGAAACAAATTGATGTACTGTCCAGGTGTGATATTTCAGGTATACACTGTGAACCTCCAAGAGCTGACAAACTACGTCCCAAAGGAATTCCTGCCGAAAACACTGGGTGGTAATCAGGCCCCAGTCCACGCAGCGTGGCTCCAGCTCTGTAGACAGGTGGCACTGAGAATGCAGCCAGACATGGACAGTTTCTTTGTCCCCCCCAGACGTATGTCTACTTCTGGCCGTGGGTCATGCAGTTCAGCCACGCACAGCATATCCAGCGACACGGATCCACATATCAGTGACCTCGACTCGGAGAGCTCCAAAGACACTATACATGAGAAGCACAATCATGAGGACAGGGAGAAAGAGAAAGAAGATGGGGACGATACACTCAGGTCAGGGAAGGATGACGGCACTTACATAGGAGCGAAAAGAAGAAAGTCATCATCGGCTCGACGGAACTCGGAGTCACGCAAGCGGTCGTCGGAGCTCGCCTCCATTGAAGGAAGCGGGGTCCAGTCTGAGGATCGGCCTCGGAAAAAGCGCCCTCTGTCATCAGGATCGAACATCCTGGATGATTCGATCCATATGCCGGAGAGCGGGGGACTGACCATCAGTCAGCTTATTGAGCATGTACAGACTGTGAAAAAGAAGGGACTGTTTGCTGAATATGCACACATCAAAATGGAGGCTCCTGCAGGAACCTTCAATCACTCCAGGTTCTTGTTTTATCACTTTTTTTTTTCTTTTCAGTTTACATCATATTGGCGTAGCGTACACCATTCTGGCAATGACATACACATGTATATATATGGGCCCTCCCGTACCCCTTCCCACTGGCTGTTGTTAGGTTTTGCGGATTGGGTGTAGCTCCAGAGTGATTTTCCTGATTCGGAAGCCTTTCCCATTTGCATCATTTAAATAAATATATATATGTATGTACTTATAAAATGATTGCAGAATTGTAGCTGGAGTGAAGCACTTTTCTACTTCTAGCAAAGTCTGTAAAACAACAAACAAAATTTTTTTCATTGCAGGGCTCGCCATAACTTGCCAAAGAATCGGTACACCTGACGTCTTGTGTTATGACCATTCTCGTGTCACACTGCCTCCAGTTGATGGAGACCCCTCCTCTGATTACATCAACGCTAACTTTGTTGATGGCTACATGCAGAAGAGTGCCTACATTTGTACCCAAGGTGAGTAGATGTGCCATTATTTGAGTTGTCAGTAGAAATGTGACCTGAATGTGCAGCCTTGCTTTAGAACAAAGGACTTACAGATAACCTGTGTCCGCCTTGTGAGACGGCTGTTGTCATTGTTGACAGTGGCGGGAGCTGTGAGGCTACAGTAAGACATTTCTGATGTTGTTTTATGGCTATTTTCTTTAGGTAGCTTAGGCCCTGAGTTGACAACTTTTGGTCTTTGTCCATCATGGTTGGGAGTCAGTGATAGTGTCCGTGTGTCAGTTTGAAGCGTGCATGTTTGCTGATTTCGGAGCCTGTGCTTTGGAGATCGGTTGTCCATTTTAACGATTCTCTCGTTGCTTTAACTAGACATGTATTTCTAAATTTATGCACGGGTATTTTTTCTTTTACCACTTCCAAAAACAGACCCCAGATTGTAGTCACATGTCAATTTTGTTAGTCAGGGAAGCACTTTATTTAATGAGAAAGAATTTTTTTAATGAGATATTTTTCTTGGTTTTGTAGGACCTCTACCGAAAACCTTTGTGGACTTCTGGAGAATGATCTGGCACCAACAGTGTCAGGTTATCGTCATGACAACAAGGTACTGTGTGTGCTGTTTGGTTTTACATTTGAAATGATGTATGATATAGTTTGCACCTCTGAGCATTTCAGGGTTAATGAAGGGATAACGTGGTCCACGAAGAATTTTTACATGATTCTTCATAGCTCTGGAAGATTCTGTTGGAAAAACAAAACATAAACAGAGCAATACAGCAACAACAAAAACAAAAACACAAGAACAAAGTTGGCACTTTCTGATAAGGTGAATGAAGCTTGGTACATGTATTATGACACCAGTTGATCATCCAGACAAATTTACCCCGTGCATACTAAGCCAGAGGGATGACATTTCTTTCAACAGAACTATTGAGCGTCAGCGCATGAAGTGTGGGCAGTACTGGCCAAACGAGGAGCAGTCAGATGAACAGTTTGAAGAATTCATCGTCTACAACAACTCCATTCAGGAATTCAACAACTACTCGGAGACCAAACTTATTCTGCACAACACTAATGTAAGTGATGGCTCCATGTGGTCCCTGTTACTGTGGGTTAGTCAGCAAGTGCCTAAACTTCTTGGTCCAGAGTAAAAGAAAGTAGTTCTGTGTATACATGTGAAAATTGTGTGTGAGTGTGTGTGTGTGTGTGTGTGTGTGTGTGTGTGTGTGTGTGTGTGTGTGTGTGTGATGTTGATGTGGAAGGAAGAAGGGTTACATAACCCACATATGATATATTTAAGCTGAGTCAGCACTAACTAATTTTATTTTATTTATTTATTTATTTTTTTTGCTGCCCCAACTCTTTGCCAGCTCCAGTGGTGTTCCTCCCAATTCATGGGTGGAACCCACGGAGGACTGACTCGGAAGCTTGGACAATTTTTATTATGCATGATGATGGAGATGAGGATGACAGTAAGATGATGCTATGGAGGTCCATGTGGTTTGTGACTGCGGGACAGGGCCGCATTCCACGCTTCCTGTCATAAATATCCCGGCATTAAGCGGGCCCGGGAACTACGGCACCTGCGGTGCCGGCCATGTTATCATCCACATCATAAGACGTGTCATACAAAGGGAAGCACCCCCAAAGTCGCACCCGTGAAGTGGGTGAAGCTCGGCTGTGTGGCAACAGCCTCCCCATTGGGCCCATAGCACACCCGCTCTGGGTAGGAGCCGACCTAGGTATGAAAAATCCCGCTTGCCTCGGCTGGGATTCGAACCCGGGTCTCCCGGTCCATGATCCGAAGTGCTAACCACTACACTACTGGGGGCCGGTACTAATTTTATTTTTTGGTACTTTGTAATCCAAATGCTTTCGTCAATTTCAGACTGGTGAGTCCAGGGAGATCACTCACCTGCAGTTTACCAGCTGGCCAGACTATGGAGTGCCCCCTGCCACAGGATTTCTCGACTTTCTGTTCCACGTTCGCTCCACACAAGAGCAGGCGACCAAGAATCTCGGCTCCTCATGGACAGGGCATCCTCTGGGACCTCCTATTGTTGTGCACTGTAGTGCGGGTATCGGGCGAACAGGTAACATACTTTGTGTCCACTGCCTACTTTTAGTACTTCACGCTAATGCATGTGTGTGTTTTTGCTTTTTTGTTTTTTGTTTTGTTTTGTTTACTGATTCTGAGTGGCAGTTGGAAACTGTGTTCCTTGTCATAAAGTCAAGTTCACTTTGAATATCATTTTTAATTCAGTCAGCTCTGTCCTGCTGGGTTTTTGAATACACGCTGTGTTGTAGTTAGGTTTGTATGAATTTTGTAATTGTAACTTTTTGACTAAATAGAAAAGAGTATTCTGCCCTCTTTTAGACAGGGCAAAATATACAGCTAAGTTGTAAAAAATGACCACTTCTTTCGCATTGAAGCATTTGATGTTCCAGATACAGCTATTCTCTCAGTGTTGATGTTGGTGTATTGCTACCCACAGGTACCTTCATCACAATTGATATCTGTCTTCGTCGCCTTGAGGACATCGGCACAGTGGATATCCCCAACACCGTGCGTCGTATCCGCAGTCAGCGAGCCTTCAGCATCCAGATGCCTGATCAGTATGTCTTCTGCCACCTGGGCATCATCGAGCATGCCATGCGCAATGGACTGGTGAAGGAGATCGAGCTTATCTCCTTGGAAGACAGTGACAGCGAGAGTGACTAAGGCTGACTTCAGTCACATGCTTGTTTGTGTTGGAAGAATGATTTGACAGGCTTTGGGACTGCTTGCAACTTTAAAAAAAAATTCTGTTTTTGTCAGATGTGTTAATAAAGGCGAGATTGTAGAAACGTGTGGTATAAGACAAGAAAAAAAACATGATTTTTGGGAAGATTAGAAACCAAAACAGTAAAAAATAGGTGTGTAGATAAGGGGCTGGGAGGAGGGTAAGGATGGTGCATTTAATAATGAAAGTGCAAGCCCATTTGCAATGCAATATTGTAGTACATGTAATACTAATAGGTACATGTAGAAATACAGCATCATTAGTTTTAAACCTACTGATTTCTTTTTCATTAGTTGCCTGTGAAACTACAGCATTCAGGTAGCGTCCATGGATAATGCAGATAAAGTGTCGACACTGGATGTTTGATGCTAGTGAAAACTATTTATACAAGGGATGGGATGGACTCCTGTTTTGTTGCTATCCACAGGGATTTTGACAACTACCACAGGGGAAACGGTTGTTGTGCGTGAAGAACTTCACCAGTGTATCTTTTTCAATCAGAACATGCTGACACTACAGTACAATATTTGCACTTGTTTTTTGCCAGACAAGCTCATTTTCAGAAGAAAAATGTTTTCAGTTTCATTTACATGTGCTCCATTTGTACAGTAAGACATACTTGGGCGTGATAAACCTTTATTGACTTGGAGATTTTGGGAATGGGTGCTTTGTCATCTATGATTTGAACTAAACCGAGACAGGTGTAAGATGGGTAATTCTATCCATTCTGTTTTCAGCTGGTGTGGTAATTGTCCCAAATAAGATGAAGATTTTTCTGCGCAAGTGACTTATCCGCATATAAAATACTGTGAATCTTGGACACTTCTGGATGCTTGTTTTCCTTTGAAAACATGGTATTGTAGGTACTGAATCCATCACATACATACAGACTTTGTTCTTGGTTGTCCTCTTGGTGTGGCTGAAGCAATTCCAGTCTTTTACGTCTGTTTTGTGTCAGGTTTTCTCTTCATTTTGTTTCTTGGTACACAAATGCATTTAGATTGTTTATCCACCTTATTCGTACACTTCTTGGTATCCCCCCGTTTTCTGAGAGCTTATACATACATACATGTATGTATACTGTATGGTGCAATTAGATGCAGTGTGGGTCAGCAGTGTCACTTTGGTAAAGTTTGACTTTGGTTTCACATCCTATGGTGTTTGCATTATGTTACACTCACAGTATTACACCCAGGAGTTTTCTTGGATTCTTTCAAAAGGGTTGAAAAGCTGACTTCTGTGTTGTGTTTTCAACTGGGCATTCATTCTTAACTTTACCTTGTTCTCTTTTTCCAAAATGTTGTGGCATCCTAGTATCTTTTGTGAGGTGTTTGTACTGTAGCTTGGATGTTACACTTTACATGTACTATTCACTGTTCTGTTATTTTCTTTTATGTCATGTTTCTGTATTTATGAATACCTGTATTACTACTGCGATCCTTCTTTTTGTCTTCTGCGCTTGTTTTTCATATATGCTATGAGTTGTAATTTGCCTCTAAAACATTTAAAATTTTTTTTAAAGTAGCGTATTGTTAAGCTTTGTTTCACTCCAACTAATGTGATAAAAGTCAAAGTAAAGTCCACCATAAATGTGTTTAGTGAAATCCACTTTTCTAAACTGCCTGAAAAATATTTTGCTGTTTTTTTTTTTTTAGGGGGGGTGGGGTGGGGGGTGGGGGGGTCTTCACACAACTACTTCTAAGTTTCTATGGTTTGAAGTGTGAGGTTATGCCATGATACATTCATCAAAATGATAACTAATCGTAAACAAGAAACCAAACAAAAACAAAAAACAAACTCTTGGGCGCTGCTGACTTTGTCACAACGTTTGTGTACGCGCATTGGTTTATTTCACAACCTTTTATACTGCATCTGCTGTACAACTGCTGCTGTTTACTAGTCCAGGTTAATACATCAGTGAGTTGTTTGGAGGTGAAGACGCATGAGTGAAAGCTGCGATTTGTATGTTGACGCCTTATCACCAGTTTCACACCCTTATGACAAGAGTGTGAGCCTTTTCCAGCACCAGAGTATTCTCTACACACATCACTATTGTGACACATGCTTCGCTTCCAACACTAAAAATTTTGAATCTCATGCGTGTTTTTTTACTAAGGAAACATTACAACATGTTTGTCAGTACATTGTTGTAGTTTAAAAGCTTCATCACTCTGCTTCCATATGTACTGTACAGATTACTTGTCACAAGCTTGTCTAGTGGCCTCACAAGTTCTCTGTGACAGTAAACACATACAGCTGGATGTGTGTCCATGATTTTGATGAGTACCATGCAAGATTCTCATAAAGTATTAGCTTTTTAGCTTTTGTAACAAAAAATGCTTTGAGTCATCACTAAATGGTCATCTTGTGATGCAGATTTAATGTTTTTTGGTGTCCTGTTAAAAAATGTTTTTTTCTCTCCTGAATTGTGAAAAGTGGTGAATGTTATTGGTGATATATTGACCAGAGATAGGTTGTACATGCAGAGGTTCGGTAAATACAGACATAGGGACTTATCCATTACTACAGGATCAGTTTCATCATTTTGTTTATTAATCTTATACACTGTGAACAAGGCATTTTCTTCCGCCTGTGATCAGCTAGATCTTCACAATGTTTCTTCTTCTTTTTTTTTTTAACGACTAGCCCTCCTAGTCTTTTTTTTCCCCCCAGCTTTGGTGTATTCCTTTACAGCATAAACATGTCATATTTCCCACACATTTTCAGGTGCCATGACAAGCAATGTATTTCTGAGGATCAGAGGCTGGTGCAGTACCTAGAGTAGAAAAGAACTTCACTCGTACCAAGTATAAAGTACATATAGTCATTAACTTTACAAGCTCTGGGAGTGTTTGGGATGAACTTACTTGGAAGGGACCATGTGGGCACACAAGTGTGTGTGTGTGTGTGTGTGAGAGAGAGAGAGAGAGCTGGGACTGGTTTGATTTAAAAAGTACTGAGTATGTGGACTGCCAAGCGCTGAAGCTTTGTTATGCACAATTCAGATAGTTTACTGCCTGATTTCTGGCTGAATATGTTGGTACTTGACTGCCATTGGATTAGTCTGGTCTGCAACTAGGATTGTGCAATAGAGTTTTGTAAAATCCATTTGAAAAAGTTTATGCTTTTTCCCCTACCCCCAGATTTTGTGTTGTAACTCATTCTTGTAGAGTAATTTTCATGTCTTGTGTTCATTTTCATTTTTTCCTGTGTGTTTAGGTAAATCACAGCTACCTCTCTGCGGGGGATCAGTTAGTGACAGTGTCACACCACCTGTAATTTTTAGAGTGCAAGAAATGACACGATCAAGTAACATGTGACAGGAGGGCGGGACTTGCCATGAACCAGGATTCATGAAGTTGCTTAAGTGACTTCACTCACACTCCAGTAACTATCCAAAGAACCTGTAACCACAGGTTCTTTGGATACTGGAGTGTTGCTCATGCCACGCAGAATTTGAACATTTGTTTATTTCATATTTGATTTGTATTGATGTATTGATGGCCTGTCATTGTTGAATTTGTTATTATCAGGCAGTGTATTTTGTAATTTGTTGTGTATCTTTGTACATCAGTTTTCTTGGAATATGTACCACATAGTGGACATGTGATGCTGTTAAAGTAACTGCCAACAAATATTGTTTTGTGTAGTTTGTATTTTCATCTGTATACTGCTTGATTGATTTGTGCTTTTGAACATGTACAGTACCACCCTGACCTTTATTTTCATTTGTGGATAATTGTGAATGTACAGTCATTTTGTGTCTTTTTTCCTGTTCACATGTTAGATTCAAGAACCCAAGTAAATTCTGTGAGATCTGGCTACAATCTTGTTTTAAAAAATAAAAAAAATCCCCTCATTCATTATGAGTAAGGTAGAAGTTGCTTGTGGCCCACAACATGTCTTTTGACTGAACTGTTGAGCTGCAGAATTGTTGCACAAGGATAAAATCATGACACTAAAAAATCACCAAACTCACGTGTACTTGCAGCCAGGTGACTAAGGTGTGAGTTCACAGCTTACTGAGCAATGATCAAACATTGTACACAAACAATAAACATTGTAAGATCTCACTTGGGAAAAAGAGAGTCTGCACCAAAAAAGTCCAGACCTGTTTTCTCCAAAGTTAATACCATAAGAGATGGAAAAAGATGTTAACCGCCCCGCCCCGCCCCAGCACCCACCCTCCCAAGCGGATACATACAAGAGTTCCTTAGCTCTTTTAATTATTATAAGTTGACAGAAACCAGCTTCAATGGTAGTATACTGGTTTGTGTACCGTCGTCATGCATGAACCACACAACCAAGTATCCATAGATAAATGTGTGTACACTGACACATAAACGTTTATGTTTGTTATAACATTATTAAAACATTTACTTGCTACACTCACTGTCAAAGTACAATTGATAATGCACCACTAATATTGCATTCTCAGGCTGTATATTTACTGGTACCCTGTAATCCCCCACCGTGCACTTGACCGATGATATTATGGGCAGTGTCGACCACTTTGTCAATGTATATGCCGATAATCTTCAATATTAGTGTATGGCAGTACGGCAGTGTAATAGTTTAATGTTCGTAGTTTACATTTTGTTACTCACATGGCAGTGTCAGTAAAGTGTTTTGTTGGCAGCAGTGGTTTGCAGTTTGTATTGTGAATGTTGATATTTCTATTTCATGGTGTGTGCCAGGAAGGCTTTCTTCAAAGGTTGGTGCTTTGGAAAAACACAACACACACACAACACATTTTGCATTGTTTGTATGTTGTAAGGCTATTGTGATCACTAATTACACTTATACAAAAAAGTATAAATGTGTCATTGTCTTTTTTTAAGATAAGTAAGTGTAACCATTGCATGCATACGGGTACAAGATGTCCAAAGAACGTCAGAGGTATTACATGTATAATCGGTGGTGTATTCTGGGATTCGGAAGAAGGGATTTGGGCTATGTGCCACACACACACACACACACACACACACACACACACACCACACACACACACACACACCACACACACACACACCACACACACACACACACACACAATGTCCACTCATGTTATTAGACAGTTTTTCACATCTACTTTATAAAGCAAGATAAATGAGTGCTAGAAACAAAAAGATCAACAAAAACTGCCACTCAGCTGATCTGCACAGAACATGTATTCTTTCAGGTCGGAGTAATTCTGGTTACTTTACCACATCTAGTCTAGTCTAAACATAACAGTACAGACAAATGTTAGACAAAATTTGCTTTTTTGTCATTGAAAAGTCCATTTAACCAAAAATTACCAGCCACAATGGACATCAGATTCTATGACACTGAAGATTCATCAGTTGTCATACAGCTCATATTTTGGACAGAATGGAAGTTTGATGTTTGCAATAAAATTACCGATATAGTCTATTTTTATGCAGTGGCTGAGGTGTATGGTAGATAAAAAATATATACTGAGTAGATCAAGTCAGGGAAAGTAGATATGGTACACATGAGCTATGATCTAGTGCACAGTTTAACTCTTTGACGACGAAGCACAATTTCTAACACACGATTTCCTATAGGAAATCGTGTGTTAGAAATTGTGCTTCGTCGTCAAAGAGTGAAGCACAATTTCTAACACACGATTTCCTATAGGAAATCGTGTGTTAGAAATTGTGCTTCATCGTCAAAGAGTTAAGATGTTCTGTATACTTAAGCCAAAACCTGGTACACATGAAGATACACGCGTTTTATATATATTAACATCAGTGTTGCTAAAGGACACACTAATTTCAATCGTTTCCATTCCCTTTGTTGGACACTTCACGCCAGATTTTTCACATTCAGATTTTTTCTACCAGACCAGGGCGTACTTGCACACTTTTACCACTTGTATAATTCTACCAGCTATTTTGCACACAGTTTATGTAAGTAATTTCTCCGTGCTCTCAAGCTCATACAGTTACCAATACAAGCAGCTAAAGAAAAGTAACCGATATTGTAACCCTGGACATTTCCATCAAAATCTGTATATTCTGACATGATTATTAAAGTTTCCATCAGCATATGTATACACACATTTAGTTCAGGGAAATACATTTACACTTCTCTTGAATAAAAAGGTCTCAGAAGCAATTGCTGACAAAAAAGACAAAACTGGTACAGCTGACAAAAAACAAAAAAATAAAACCCAAGCAAGCAAAACAACCAAACGACAAAGCAGAAAATGATGAAACCAAACCCTGATACAGCTCCCCCCGCCCCTGAAAGAAACAAAACAAAACACACACAAAATAGCAAAACAACAAAAAGAAAAACAAACTACAGCCCTCCCCCCCCCCCCCTTCTTACCACTACCCCACCCTCCTCGCCTGAAAAAACCCAACAACAAAAAACACCACCACCATCCCCCCCCCCCCCCCAAAAAAAAAAAAAAAAAAAAAAACCAACCAAAAAAAAAAAAAAAAAAACCCAAGAAAAAAAAACAACAAAAACAACCCAAAAACAACCCCCCAAAACCCCAAAACAAAACAAAACCAAAATAATAAAAAACCCAACAAAAAAGGAGAAAAAAAAACCACCAACAAAACAACAACCAAAAAGCAAAAACACCAAACTAAAACACAAACAAAAAGCTGATGATGAAAAAAACCAAAAACAAACCCCAAACAAACAAACCCAAACAACCGAAAAGAGACAAAACGTCACCGCAAAAGGACGTGTCAATGGCTGTTTTGAACATAGGTCCCTCCTTTAACTCAAGTGATACACTGTCCCCAGCCAAAGCAAAATCATATCAATGAAATGTATATATATATGAAAAAACAAAACAGACAAACAACAACACAACACACACACACGCGCGCGCACAGACACACACACATCCCAAACAAAACACAAAGGAAACAACCCCCCCCCCCAAAAAAAAAAAAAAAAAAAAAAAAAGCATCAACAAACCTCCTCAAAACAACCACCACCACCATCAACAACAACAAAAAAGTAACCTAAAAAAAAAAAACCCAAAAACCCAAACAAACAACAAAAAAACCCAATAAAACAAAAAACAAGCCCCCCCCCCCTCCCTCCAGTCCCCCCAGAAAAAACAAAACAACAACAACCAAACACCCCCCAAACAACAACAACAACAAAAACCAAACCAAAACAAAGCAACAACAACAACAAAACTACCCCCCCAAAAAAACAACAACAACAAACAACAACAACAAAAAACCCAACAAACCCTCCCCCCCCCCCCAAAAAAAACACAAAAAAAACAAAACAAACAAACCAAACCCAAGCCAAACAAAAGCAATAACAACAGCGACCAAGAAACAGACCAATAACTTGGTCAAAATAAAGTATTTCCAGGGCCACTGGGCGTCTTTTAGTCAGATGTCCGACGAAATACTGAACAATTTTTTTCCCTCAATATCTCGCACTGTATTTTTTTTTTTTTTTTTTTAATACTCTATTTTGGCGTTTTTGTACAAATGTTTACACAATAGACAGTTATAGACATATAAGTGCAGTCGGACGGGTATACAGTCAAAACACAAAGTACAAGTACATGTAGTCCTAAACAACAAAAATATATTTAATGAAACATTTTCTTACAAGGGTGTCAAGACAAACTGTTCTTTCAAAGGATACATGAATACAATACATGAACAATCACATCATTTTAGAAATAAGAATACAAATCAACCGGTTACTTGCAATCTCCCCCCAAAACTCATTGAAACTGCCAGTGCTTTTTGAGAGGCTAAAACAATCTGACAATGTACTCTACTACAAATGTCACATATCACACAAATGTTTGCCTCCCTGCATCTTGTCTTAATCATTCAGAACAAAGCACACAGAATGAAAAGGACACCGCACCTGACAAATCTTACAACAAATCAAGAAGAAAAGTTAGTACTATGTAAACGGGACAATCATTTAATATGACGTTTCAAAATTTCTAATCGACTCTAAGCCATCAAACAAATTTGCTAATATCACAATCTCACAGTATGTCCACATCGATACCCCCCCCCCCCCCCCCCCTCACTGTGAGTGTTTCAGATTAACACCGTTTTTCACGTGTCAGAATTACAATTTTACGTCAAACATCTTAACATGTTGCTGAAACCGTGAAAAAAGATAACAAGCATGATTTCGTGAAATAGTCACAACACAGCGCAAACAAGAATGCACTGTCATCTGAGTTAAAATGGAATGTATTAATAATTATTGTAAGATTTCAGATCCATAATTAAACAACAACACTTCACACAGATCAGGGACAAAGAAACATACTGCATGGCTCATCACATAAACTGACAATTCATAACACAAACAGGAATGCACTATTATCTCAGTTAAAACGGAATGCATTAATAATTATTGTAAGATTTCAGATCCATAATTAAACAACAACACTTCACACAGATCAGGGACAAAGAAACATACTGCATGGCTCATCACATAAACTGACAATTCATAACACAAACAGGAATGCACTATTATCTCAGTTAAAACGGAATGCATTAATAATTATTGTCTGATTTCAGACCCATAATTAAAGAAGAACACGGTATGCAGATCAGAGACAAAGAAACATCATGTATGGCTCATCACATATATACTGACAGTTCATAAACACATCCAAGGAATGAAGATTAACACACAAGCATGTACAGCTGTTTCTGTCGCCACTGTTCATTCTCCATTTGGAGTCAACTTTGCCCAAATCCAGTGTCGCCGTGATGCATTCCCCCAAAAGTTCCTCGCCTGGTCATGAAATGTCTTGGGTGAAAAAAAATCACGGCAAATTGAAAAAAAAAAAGAAGAAGAAGAAAGTCTCATCATATCTTTCAACAGAGGCGCATGCATGACTATCAAGTCTGCTATTGTACGTAAAGCAGAGAAGTCAGTAAGTCCTCAAAATACTGAAATATGAAGCTGGCTTCAAGGGACGAAGACTTAGCCTCACATTCACAATTGACATTCATCATTGACGTCATAAGCGAAACTGTGAAAATGTGCCTGACAACACAAGAAGTAAATAATAGTGACTTTTTACATGAAATCAAATACTGATATATACATTACTCTTTTAAATTGTGAAAAGTTGATGCAAAACATGAAAAAACAACAACTACAATATCCCCCCTCCCCTCCCCCCCCCCCCCCTCCACAAGATCATCATGTACAAGTATCATTTTACTTTCCTTCAATAACCTGCTGTACAACATCTGTGATACAATCTACTTCTCAAAGTCACATCATTCTGTGTACATTACTGGTTCAAATAAATACAAATGGCAAAGAAGGGTGACAAGAACAAATAGCATAGCATGGTATTTCATTAACCAAAGAGTTTAACGAGGTAATCGTACATTACACTTCAGGATCTGAGGCATTTAATGTATGACAATTTATCTTCTCACCACTCCCATTATTTACAGACAAAAGTGTACAAAACAGTGTTCCAATTCAATCTTCATTGTGCACGTTTGTACAACAGATAAACATAGAGTTCTTTGGTGGCATAATCTATCCACACACCCATAAAACGGCATCATGAGTCTGAAGAATACATTAAAATACGAACTGAAAACAAAACAAATAAAAAGAAACATGAAACAGTCTGACCTGGCAAAAATAGTCAGCTACAGTGAGACATCAAATTCTGCAGCAGAAATCATTCTCTAATCATTATTTAACAACAAAAACATGAACATAAAGAGACGAAAGAACAGCAGTTGACAATGAACGAAGAGAATGATAGGAAAATTCATATGCGACAGAATAGACGCAAACAAGTATAATCATGTGTCATCAAATAACCAAATTCTGAACCCGGACAAACGACAGGCATCTTTATCTACATCTGTCAGTTGAACGTGCAACATAAGCAAAGACAGAAAGAAAGTGAGTAAGAAAGAAAGAAAGAAACAAAATAAAAATACATGTACATGAAATTTACAAAATACCCTCAAATAGATTCAACAAAAATAGTGCCAAGAACTGAATTTAACAAAAGATAATGGATTGTACATTGAAACTAATCCCCCCCCCCCTAAAAAAAAACCAAAACAAACCCAACCCCCCCCCCCCCCCCAAAAAAAAAACAAAACAAAACAAAAACAAACAAAAAACAAAAAAACAACCAACAAAAACAAGAACTCAAAAACAACAACAACAAAAACAAAAACAAAACACAAAAAACAAAAACAAAAAAACAACAAAACCACACACACACACACACACACACACACACACACACACACACACACACAGAAGAACAAAGAGAAAAAAAGAGAGAGAAATGTACAGTTCCGTCAGGTACACACATACAAATAGTTGAAATAATCAGATAATTAGGTCGGAGATCCTGTACACACCTTCATTCGGGGATATCAGAGGTGGATTGCTCAAATGGAAAGTGAACACCATCAATCATTATAAATTCATTATTTCAATAATCATACAAAATAGACACTGCCACAATATGTACACTTTTGGTTCTGCCATTGAGGCACCGCATACATTTATCAATATGAAGTCAAGCAGTCAGGTAAAAAATCCTGTACACAGACGTACACAGCTTCATTCAAAGATATCATAAGTGGGTTGTTAAAATGGGAATGATAAAGAATCTGAATCGTCAAAAACATCATCAAATTTCATCAATTATTTAAACACGCTAATTCCACGTTTACTAGGCCTCAGAGACTGGAAGCCAACTTACGTTTTGAAACAGTTTCCCTAGTGAGCGTACCTGTACGCTCTATCTAATACTTTATCTTAATCATTAGTACAGCTCTTCATATCACACCCCATATCGCAACAGGTTACATCATCATAATCCTATCCTATCCTATCACTTTATACCAAATCATGCATGCATCACATAATAATTATCACAATACAACTGTAACTCAGGCTAAGGTTTAAACACACACACACACACACACACACACACACACACACACACACACACACACACACACACACACACACAGCTGTTTTGGTGGGGTATCGTGGTGTGATGTTAGACAGCACCGAAACAGCATAGAACAACCTGTGAGCATAAAAAGTAAAAAATAAACAAAAATTTAAAAATGTGTACAATATCAACAATTTAAAAAAGACACCGCTACATTGTACAATATTTACACTTACGGTTCTGCCAGGTATCCGCATGCATGTATCGATATGAAACATGCATGCAATCAGGTCAGAACTCATGTGCGCAGATGTACACAGCTTCAAGTATGGCTGAAATGTGTTGATCAAATGGAACTGCTAAAGAATGTACATCGTTGAAAAATGTGAGCAGCATCAATCATTAAAAAAAAAAATGAACATTAAACATTTTAAATAAAAATCTGTGAGCAGAAAAATCTTACAGATTGGGACTTGAAAAAAAAAGAAGACTTCAACACCATTATTTTCAAAAAGTGAACATCATCAATATTTAAAAAGACACTGCTACAGCAAAGACCTTGGAATCAGATTTCCAAGATCTTTGGCTACAGTATATGTACACTGCCAAGTCCGCTTTTCAAATCAATGAAATCAAGAAATCCTGTACACAGAAATACACAGCTTCATTCAAGTGCGGCGTTGTCAAAATGGGAACCTAATCGTTGAAATAGTCATTTACATCATTTAAAAAGTGAACATCATCAAGAACTTTTTATAATCATTTTAAAAAGTTAACATCAATCCTTACTGAATGAGTGACAACCATCATTCAGTCTGAAAAAATGTGCATTATCATTTAAAAAGTAAACATCATCAGTCCTTTACAAAGTGAACACCAACGACCATTTAAAAAAGTGAATATTATCACGTCATCTAAAAATAAACATTATCAAGCATTAAAAATGTGAAAAGCATCATTCATTAAAGAAGGTAAACATCATCATTCATGAAAAGAGGTGGATGAACATCATCCATCATTAAAAACAGCAGCACGAAGCACAGGAAAGCTAGAAATACAAGTTAGAGTCATGAGAAACGAACTCAGCATCGGTCAGCTGCACATCAACCAGCAGCAGTAGCGTGAGTGTAATGCGCAAATGGCGATGTTAGTAAGTCTAGGCAATAAAAGTCTAGGTTCACATCATGACTTGCACAAGTAACGTTACACAGGTTAAAAAGAAATCTAGTCTACAACAAAATGGATTTACGAACGTCGCTTAATTCACTTTGAAAGTGAGCAGTTGGTAAATCCTGACATACAGCATTGGCAACCATTCTACAAAGTCCATGTACGACTATTTACAGAAAAGTGGAAAAAAAAATCATATCATGTCTGTATTATTCACAAAACCATAACTATGTACACAACAGTATATTCATGAAAACTGAAACCTACCAAAAATGACACAGTTCATCCGGTTACAGCGATGTAGTTATGGGAATGAAATAGTTTGTATGTCCATGTACCACGGGAATCAAAATATACACAAGAAATGATATCAAAACACAGTCAGTCCCGTCCGGTGACGGACAGTCCGCCCTCAAGCAACCAGGTGTTTGGAGACGAACGAGGGTGGGCTGTGTGTTTGGGAGTTTAACGTCCTTTTCCAGCACGCCGTAAGGGTGATAATTATTTAAAAAGGGGAAACAGGCCAGCAGAAACATTTGGCCCCCGTCGGGATTCGAACTCACGACCCGAGCAGTGAAAGTCCAATGCTCTACCATTCGGCTGTTTCGGCTCCCCGAAGGATGCCGGGTGGGTGGGTGTTTGGGGGTTTAACGTCCTTTTCCACCACATAGGGTGATATCAAAGACGGGGCAGCGATGAAAAAGCCAGCATAAATATTTGGCCCCAACCGGGATCGAACTCACGACCCGAGCATTACTAAGAAGTCCAGCGCTCTACCATTCCACCACCCCGGCTCCCCAAAGACGGACGAACAGACGGACACTAGACAGACAGCAGTAATATAGTACAATCAATTGGATACACGCGGGGATGGAAGGGTGAGTGGGTGGGTGGGTGTGGGGTGTATCAACCAAATGTAAATAGAAATTACAATACTGAAACGTGAACCCCAACTGAAAGAAAATGAGGAGAAAAAAAAAGTCCCACAAAGTCCAGGATGTGCTCAGGGCACACAAATGTATATAGAAATTACATGAAAATACTGAAACATGTACTCCAACAGCAAAAAGTGAGGACAATAAAGTCCCACCGGCAAAGTCCAGGATGTGCACAGGGTACATCGAGGTTGTAACACGTTGCATGTGAAGTCATTTCGGCTATAAGGGCGAACTCCTCTTCAACACTGAAACAAAAATAAAATATTTTTCATTTCTGAGAGAGAGAGAGAGAGAGAGAGAGAGAGAGATGACGTCAAATCCGTCGGAGGCAGTGACGATATTAACAGATTTTGACGTCAGTCTCACGCAGGTAGTCTGACAGAGGATGCTTGTTCATCATGTCTTGTAATTTCTCTTTGACTTCCCTGACTGAATTAACGTTTACAAAAACCTGGAAGATCTAGAGGGATGGCGAAGCGTTGACTTGAATAGCCTGGATGGTACTTACGAAATCGCAAGACTGGAACTATGTTTAGCTAAAAGCTGTGTTATTTTTAATATTAAAACTATAACAGTGCAGTAGTTTCTGTCATATGTGTGGTTTTCACACTTGACTAAACTGCCGAGATGATGAGTAATTAATTAGAGTCTTTTCATAGTTATCCGGAGGTATTATGCAAACTGCCCCTACCTCAGATTTGTTTTTCATTTTATTTTGTACACGTGAGAGATATTAGACTGGAGAGCTGTACTAAGTACCCATTAAGTATAACTGGATGAACTTCCAAATTATAGAAAGCAATCCATTTGAACACGTTTTTCCTCCGAAAACGTATTATGACTGATTTCACTAAATGGGCGATAACTCTTCTAAAAATGTGGAAAGAGAAAAATCGTGACATGTACCTCTAGAGAATGTGATTGTACCAAGCCCTTCAATGAGGTGGTTTAGGAGATATATCTGCCATCACACACACACACACACACACACACACACACACACACACACACACACACACACACACACACACACCACACACACACACAACGCACAACTTCCGCCAAAAAAGACAGCAGCATAGTGTATTGTCTGGAGAAACGTCAAAATCTTGTTTTTCATCACTGAAACTTGCTGCTGTATACAGCAAAATCTGCCCCATCCCATAATAAAGTTGTTTCTCTATAAACGACCGATTTTCTTTTCGACAAACCTACACCTACCGTAAGCAGACTTTGCACCCTGGCCAAAAGTCGTGCAGTGACGTCACAGGCAAAGGTTGCGTCATCAATGCCGAAGACGTCATCAGGTATGCGGGGATATGTGAGAACATCAGGGTATCGCATACGCATGTGGTTGCCAACGCGGTCCTCGAGACTCCGGGCCAGTTGGCTGATGTTCGGGTCGCCCACGAGTTGGGCCAGGCTGTTGAGGTCGTGGGACTGCAGCAGATAGCCCCCGGCATCACGGGAGTAAAGCACCGCCTTCAGTGCCTTTTCCACTGCCTGTTTGTACACACACACACACACACACACACACACACACACACACACACACACACACACACACACACACACACACACACTGCCCTCTGTACGTATGGAACTCTCGTCGAGTGCTCTCAAACTTCGGACTGTAATGTTTGGCAGCACCCTGAATACGTTTTGAAATGCCCTGAAATACGATTGCACATATGCTGGTTCTCTCTCTCTCTCTCTCTCTCACACACACACACACACACACACACACACACACACACACACACACACACACACACACGCACATCACGTCATCCTAAAACGCGCGCTACTCTGAGAGAGAGAGAGAGGAGAGAGAGAGAGAGAGAGAGAGAGAGAGAGAGAGAATACCTGATGACACTGGTAGCAGACCCAGTTATGCGCCCCTGCGCAGCTTCCCTTTGCAGCCTGTGCAGCAGACATATCAGCCTGAGCTTGTCGCAACCAGCGCCTTCCCTCTCCTGGTTGAGGATTAGCAGCGGATGCCCCATAAGAGAAATGATGCCCCGAAGAATACCCAGAATATGATCTGTTGCTGGATCCGCCCGAACTGTAGTGTCCCCCGTGTCTTGCTCCGCTTGAGAAGCTGGACTCGTAGCTCCTTCTGTAGGCTCTTCCACGTCGGAACATGTGCTCGAAGAAAGTGGAACCAGCATGGAAAGACGGGCCTGAGGAGGATCCTGATGAACTGCTGGATGGGCCACCCTACGTCGTCTTCATCGTCAGGAAGTGTCCTGCCGCCCTTGAGGAGGCTGACATAATACTGAATCATCTGACACACGCGTGTGCAGAACTCTTCGTTACCTTGGTTTTTGTCTGGATGCCATTTTAGCATTAGACGTTTCACCACTCTCATGCGGTCCCTTTCCTTCAGGCAGCTGCCACGCTTCTTTTAGAAGTCCCCGGATCTCCCTGAGAACTTCCTTCAGGTCCAGAGGCCGACTGTCTTCTGGAATATTCGATGCATCTCCTTCGTACGGAACCAACGCTCTAGACGTGCCTCTTCTTGCCTTCCGTACAAACTTGTACAGTTTAGTGACCGACACTTCAGCAGTTCCTCTGTCTGGGCCAAGGTCAATAAGGTATCGTCTGGCCAGCAGTGGGATAACCTCGTCTCCCTGTTTCACCTCTTTCTTCACGATAGCGTAGATATACACCGCGTCTCCCTCTTCAGTCTCTCCTGGCTCTAGGCTGGGATCGTACACCTCAAAACCTACATGCTCTCCGTTGTAGAACTCGTAGAAATTGTTATCCAGGTAGCAGTGCTCACTGATCGGGACGAATGTTCCAGCTGGCGGGAAAACCAAGTCATTTCCGTCACCCAAGTTCCAGAAATCGCATTGTGCAACGCCCATTTCGTCCATACTCGCCAAGCTTCAGCCGCATCTTTCAAAGCAGACTGTAGATGGTCAATGAAAATCATGTTCAAAACAAACTCAACAGCATATTTGAGACTACGCAAAACAGTGTCCTTTATGCCCATACCGTCACGTGAGCTGCCACAGACATAGACAACGCAGCTCCTGGGGTCTGTATTGCACTTCTTCACATAGGACGGTTTGGGACCTTCACTTCCCTCTACGGGCATTCCCCTCCATTCCAACACTGTCTGTAGACCAGCAACCTCTCTGACAGAAATATGGGACAGGCTCTCTTTCACACGGTTCGCATCCTCCTGTGTGAATGGTGAAGAGTCCATTGTACTGTTTTTGCTGTGGTGATCATACACCAGGCGTATTACAGCTTGAACGAACTCCGGCTGCGTGAATTTCGCCTGCAAAGTCCTTGAATAGATCCCTTCGGTCGATCTGTCTTTAACTTCTTCTGGGATGACTTCCTTGACAATCCTCGATAACCAAACCATTTCATGATCAACAGGTAGCAATTGTATTTTTTCCCAAGGCACCTGAGCTGGTACCTTCAGCTTATCAAACCCGATGAAAAGGTTCAGATCTTCTGGCAACTCTCTCAGCCTGCGGTGTAAATACTTATTGTCAATGAAGACAAGTTCGTTTGATTTCAACAGCTGTTTACTCACTGAGGGCAAGAAAATGCATCTGACCGCCAGGATACGCCTGATCTGGATCTTGCAATCCCAACAGCGGAACAGACCTTCGACAGCTTTGCTCACAACCTTCATCTCCTCGACATGTAGTGCCTGATCACCAGCTGCCAACTTCAGGCGTGACAGAACTAGAGCATAGTGATTTGCAGTGACTCGTTGAGCAACACCCAGCTTTTTGAACAAACTGTCAAAGAATTTGCCAAATACATCAGCTGCTTTCTGGATGTGGCCTTTGATTTCTTCTTCAGGCCGCAAATCAATGACTACACACTCGGGCTTCAGCATGAGTTTGTTGCTCAGATCACATATAACGGGATGCTCCCTCAGTTCACGCAGGTCGTCTTCAGAAAAGCTGGCGCAGAGGTGTTGGTACACATTTTCAAAGACTTTCAGCAGGAGATCACGGGACATGTCGAAGGCACTGAATTTCTCCCTGCCTCCATCGCCAGCTAGAGCGAGGCACAGACTTTTCACATGTGGTGTAACCTTCTCTGGCGGCGGCGTTACCTGAAAACCAAGTCGATCGGCAGGATACTCAGATGCTGACGGATCTGCAGTTGGATGGAGTATAGAGCTGCTGCTCCACACAAGATGCAAATGCTCCTCACGGCAGCTCTCGGCAAACGACACAAGTTTATGTTCACTGAAAGGTTTGACTGTAGCAGATAGAAGTCGTCCTGTTGACGTGGATGCCCACTCTGAAGGAAGGACAAATCGAATTTCTTTAACTCTTTCTGGGAGGTTACTGTTGTTTTTCCTGAAAAGATGACGTACAAGTGTTTGAGATTTGCGGATGATGGCGGCTGAAAGACCCTTCACCACCTTCAGCCTGCAGCTGACGGGCAAACTCCACAAACATGTCATCAGTGACATTGTACACGATACCAGCCAACTTCATGAAACTTTCCCAATCTCGTGTGCAGAATGGTTTAGGTGGAAAACGATGCGGGGAAGCATTGCCTCAAACACAGGCTCCTGCTGTCTGTAGAAATCTCTTGCCCGGTATCGCTGACCACTGACCAGTATGAAAGGTGTCTCCTTTAACAGATGAACAATGTTCTCATCAGCAGCACGAATGTCATTGATACTGATCTTGAGGTGATACATGTGTGTGAGTACGTCATTGTCTGGAAGAGCACTCAAAGACGACAGCAGCATCTTGTAGAACTCTGCAAGGGACGGCTGCATAAAACCAAGAAATCTGCACAGTTCACCGGGTATGCATTCCAAACGCAGGAGCTGGAGAGGCTGAGGTCTAGTCTGAGACCACGTCATCAATCCTTCACGCGGAATATTCTCATCGAGGCAAATTGTGCGCACTGATCTCGTGACAAATGTGATGCTGCCATCAATGACGGTGTAGAAAGGCAGGTCTGTCAACAATGTATGAAGGTCGTTCTGGGAAAAGAAATCTGCAGTACAGGCAGACTGTTACTGAAATACGACAGCACGTGATGGCCATACTGTGCCACAGCCTCCAAGCCTGTTCTGCAAAAGGTGAGAGCTCGAAGCAGTGCCACTGGATGGCTGAGAGAAGAGACGATATCTGTGGCTATGGTGGGTATGTGCAGTGACTCAGTGCTTAAGAAAGCTAGAGGCAGCTGACGTAATATCTCCCACATTTTCGAGTGTGACTGGTCACGTGTCCGCGTAAGATACACCACTTGGTGCATGTCTTTCACAGGATACAGTAGTAGTTCCTGGCGGGAGACAGATTTCACAGGGATGAGGCTCCAGTCAGACAAGCACTGCAATGCGTTTTCAATGTGTTGACGGCGTTCCTCAATACTCATCCTTCCTGACCTGCCGAGTCGATTCTGCAGAAATTCCCACAAGCGAGCAACCCACAACATGAAGCCTGTATTGACTGAACATCGCCGGCCAGTCTTGTAGTGTGTTTTCTGGCAAGGTTTGTGGAAGTAGTTGTTCGAACGTGTTGATATCCAGCTCTTTCATCATGTATTGAGTTTCCTGGGTGACAGGT
Source organism: Batillaria attramentaria (assembly GCA_018292915.2). Lineage (NCBI taxonomy): Eukaryota > Metazoa > Mollusca > Gastropoda > Batillariidae > Batillaria > Batillaria attramentaria. The sequence continues at coordinate 1,676,703 of JACVVK020000070.1, forward strand.
TCGAAATACTTGTACAGCTCACCATGCACAAATGCGTTTGGAGTTTTGTGCAGAAGATCAAAGAATCCGGAGACAACTGGTCTGTCAACTGCCTGACACGTTTCGAAAAAAGTACAAGTTATCTGACTGGCGGAGACACAGGGGTAGTCCACCCAGTTGGTGAAGGAAATTGCAGCAGTTCTGTACATATTCAACTAGGAATCTGACGTTGTCAGAAGACTTGAACGGTGTGTTGGACACGTGTCGTGGAAGATCCCTGACAGTGCAGGCATCATGATGACCCGACTGAGCTGACTTCAGAAAGTGTAACACGGAATCAGGTGTAACCTCTTGTACCCCGCTTACTCCGCTCTGTTTGAAGTAACTGTAAACGTGAAATGGAGTGTCCAGAACTTTCATGTTGAGGTCTTTCAACAAAGCCTGCAGTCTTTTGGCCTGATTTCTGTCAGATTCCTGACCCTGACCGTGATGACAAGGCCCTGATTGTCCACCCTGGGAAAGAACCACTCGTCTTTCTTGCTGAGCCTCTCTCTGCTTCCTAAAGAAGTTGACCAAGTCACTGAAGTAGCCAGGGAACCCATAGCCTTTGTACGCTGGCATCCATTCAAACAATTGCGAAGCTGTGTTTGAGACCGGGAAAATAGCCAGCTCTTTCCTTGCTGTTTGTCTGTAAAACTCGTGGATCATCTTCTTCCAAAAGTCTGAGGGCGCCGCTTCAGGATCAGGGAACATGGCGTGGTAGTAACGTAGTCTTGAAGCAATGGAAGAGTTGCACAGCGTCTCACCCTCTGGAAACAACTCGGTCTTGAGCTGCTGGACAGCGGTGATGTACGCCGGAACGATCAGCTGTAAGGCAGTTGCTGTGTTCCATTCAGTCCTGGCATCCCCATCGTTGTCCCAGAGATTCCTTCGAGTTTCGTGATCCAGTGCAAAGTAACCATTCACATGCATTGGCAGTTTAGTGACAACCGGAAGTGGAAGAATGCAGAAAGCGTGATACTCTTCACTGCTTGTTTGTGTTCCGCGACCAACTTTCTTTTGTGCCAGTCTGACAGCAACACCTCCGCGGGGAAGCAGCCTGAAGTGGTCCAGTTGCCACTCATTCAGTAGTTGTTCCGAAAGGGAGTTAGTGTCTGTGAAACCAACCCTATTCACCGTCAACCACTCTTCTTCTTTACCCTGAGAGTCAGTGAACTTCATGTGCAGGACAGCCTCGTATTCTGGAATGTCTCTGAGTCCAACGGTTCTGTTTGAAATGCTCAGTGATGCCTGTTGCAGGCTTGATTTCAGGTCTTTGAGCTGGCCGGAACTCTTTTCATGGACATGCTTTTCAATCTCGTATTCAACCTTGATTGTACCGTCACCGTTCACAGAATAAATTCCTATCTTTTGCAGGTTGTTCAAGAACAAGAGACAACTGCTCATTTCAGGCCTGAAATCTTCTAGAAGCTTTGTGATGTCCTCACTTGTTACCAGCTGATTCTTGATTTCAGACGTTTTTGCCATCTCCTGTGAACGAAGTGGAAACCGGAACATTGTCCCTGGCTTAGTTGTATCCAGACACTGCCCTAGGTAGCCGGCATACATGTCTGGATAGGCCTGTCTGACTCTCTCTACATTCCCCAGTTTTACACCAGGTTTGGAATACGAAGAATTCCTCACATATTGGCAGTTTGGGTCCAGGACACATATGACCTCGTTCTCGTCATTCTCACGAGTCCAGAAAGATGGCACATCGGTGATGTGGTAAACTGCGTTAAATCCGACACCATACTTTCCAGTCTTGAGCAGATCGTCTCCCTTGCTGCCTTGTCCTAGGTTCTGAATGCCTTGCATGTCTATCGTGGTGAACGATTTATTGTTGTACACACACAGGGCTGGCCCCTGAAGGTGTTCAGACCATCCCTCAGGCACACGCTCCTTACCCAATCTGCGCCTATCTATGATAAATTTGATCTCAGTAGCTCCAGCGTCGTCTGCATTCTGAAGTAATTCCTTGAATAGAGACGAGTCAAATGTGTAGCCCTCCAATAGCCTCTTAATTCGAACTGTCAGCTTTTCACTCTGGCCGAACTCCATTGGAAGCATCAACTCATCGTAATCCTTTCCACGCTTTGTTTCCACACGTAGGGCTCTGGCTGTCTCCGGAGGGATAGCATCATGGACAAACTTCATGGTTTCCGTTTCCTCAAGCCAGGGACAGTCATCAAGGCAAAGATGGCTTGTGGGCATCATGTGACCATGTCGGTCTGGGAGGAAAACCTCCCGCTCGCCCAACTCCTGCATTCCCGCTTCGGCGACCTCCCGCAGCAACTGTGCAGCCCTGGAGACAGTGTTAATGACTGGCCTACTCAGCTGCTGCCCCTCATGTTCCTCGTGTATCTTACGAAGAACCCACAGGACATCCTTTGAGTCAAACGTTTCCTTGACACCAACTAACTCCAGGAACGGTCTGTAGGACTGTCTTGGTTCTACTTTAAACAGGTATGGCTGACAGTCGTACCCTAGCCTGAAAGCTGCTCTCGTCGAAGGCACAAACACGGTCCCTGTCCAAACAACGTTCCTTCCGCACAGGTGTTCAGCAATACAATTTCTGACGCCGTCATCTTCAGAACTTCTCAATGAATTTGACAGATAACTGTACACATCCGAACAGATATTTTGTACACTTTGCTTGTCAATGGACTCATTTTCCTGGACGCATTCTGCAACAGTCAAAAGTTGGTCAATGGATTTTTCCAGCAGTGTTTCATCCTGCGGCTTGTTCTGCATTCGTACGCCCAACGATTCCAGGACAGTTTTCCACATGTTTACTGATCTATGTTGTTCCATTGCCTTCAGATCCAGAAGTTTTGCATTGCACCCAACGAGAAATTTCATGGTGTCTGAGAAGAGCTCGTTTGGAGCAGCAAGTACATCATCGTCTTGTGCGCCCCAAGGAAAGGGCCAGTGGTCAGGTTTGTGGAGTACAGGGAGGAATCTGATAACAGAAAGGGCTTCCTTCACTTCAGATGGGCAGCAGTTAATTCTGAAAGCAAAGTCTTTCACAGACGACAGATAGTCGATGAGACTGACAGCTCTGTATATTGCTGACCCTCGGTCATCTGTCATCAGACTATGTACTGACCTCGCTCTTTCTAAGACCATCTCCCAAGGTAAGTCATCCTTGATCATGCCAAGCTTCTCAAGTCGGCTGAGACTTTCATACGAGGAAAAGTCCACGCCAGAATCATCATGCGCTTGCCTGCTGCCTCCTTGTGGAAAGCGATGGTCTTGAGGCGAGTACAGTTTTGATGCTGCTCCTTCGGGGTGGATCAAGTCACAAGGGCGCCTCAGCTCAACACTGTCTCGACAAGGGATGCAGTAATGATTTGCGACCAGTTCCTGAATCTCACGATCATCCTGCATCAATGCAAGCAGCACAAGCCTGTCCCTGTTGGTGGATACCCACATATTACTGTCGATGTTGGGAAAAAGGAAACTTGTAAAGAAGGCCTTTACAGTGATCACTCTGTTCTGAAAAGCTTCAGCTTGTCCTTGGCCACAAATCAGGCGACAAATCGTGGTTGGTACGTCCACGAGATGATTATCTCTATCCCAGAAAAGCTTCACAGCATCCCATGCAAGCTGACCACACTCCGAGTCTCTGAAGTCTGGGTCCAAAAACCATGCATCGCTGAAAGCTACCCAGTTCTCTTGGCCTGGAACGGGGAATACCCTGTTTCCATCCTGCACCAGACGTTTGTAGAAGTTTTGGTCCAGGCTGGCTTCTCCAGAATCGGGCAAGAGACCGAAGTAGCAATCATATGGTGGGCGCACATCTAGCGTCAAGTTCTCCAGTAAAAGTAGGTAAGCTCTGCACACAGCGTCTCCAAATAATACTGAGTTCCAGTCGTGCCCCGAACTTCTGATGTCATCTTCAGTCTTGACCAGCAAATGTCGACGACTTGAAGCCAGTGCAAACGTTCCATTGATGTGCACCTGTAGTTTCATATGTACCATCTCCTCGGGCAGTGGTAGAAAACAGAACAAGTGGCCTGAGGTGTAGAAACCTGAGGGACTCTCGCTTGGCATAATGATATTGTTTTCTTTAAACTGCACAGCCACGCCAGCCAGAGGCACAAGTCCCTCTTGTCTGTAACGTTGCGCGGCTTCTGCTGATGCACCGGTCCCTGTAGCCCAGGCCAGCCTCCAGTGAGTCGTCACATGATCTGCTTTCACTTTACAAACGCTATCAGCTGCCTCCTTCACTTCCTTCTCAATGGTGACTTGTTCCAGGATCTGCAAATCAGTGATTCCTGGCCAGTGTTCGGTGCAGAACTGCAAAATCGTGCTGTTCAGGACACCAGCTAGAGGTTGCAGGATCTGGAGACGGGAGGTTTTGTTCACTGTGAGCAGACATTCAGCATTTGATGGATCAGTGCAGTCAGCAGAGAGATAAAACACCTGCACCTTTCTCACATTCTGCGTAAACATAAGAAGACTCCCAGCTCGATGTAGCAACAGTCTGAGAAACTCCCGACGTTTGTCCTGTGAGTAGCTCTCTCCTTTCAGTTTGCTTTGAGCAGCTTGCTCTGGAGTTCTGAGAGGGAAACGAAAGAGAGTTCCTTCATACATAACATCCCCTTCGTTTTTCAGTCTGCAGTCAAACACGCCCTGAAATGGCTGAAACTGTTGTGGCATCCTCGATAGTAAAGAACGGTTGACTTGACGCCTGAAGTCCATTTTGAGTCCAGCTCCCCCACGCAAGTACTTTTTGTGTGGATCAAAGATGGCCATAGTATGTCTGCTGATGAAGCTAGGAACGTCAGTTAGATTGTAGACGGCGTTGAATCCAAGTCCGAACCTTCCAACCTTGGATGCATCTTCCTTTTTCGTGCCAGCCCCAAGTTTGATGATGTTTTCGAAGTCTTCGTCTGTGAATACAGCATCATTGTACGCCCATATAGCTGGACCTTGTAGGGAGGCTAGATCATCACTGATGAGGTTTGACCTATCATCCAAGTTTTCTCTCTCGTCCAGCAGAAAACGGACTTCTTCAGCTCCAGCGTCGTCAGCGTTTTGTATCAGCTCTTTAGGGACAGAGAAACCATCCGTATAGGAGTCGTTCAGCAGGTTGTGCAGGCGCGTTGTCAGCTCCTCTCGCTGCTCATAGTCAAAGTCCAAACCTTCCACCCCCGTCAGTGCACGGTCTCTCATTTGAAGAGCACCAAGTGCTTGTGCGGTGCCACTGTGGATCTCCTGAAACACAAGGATTATTTCCTCTTCACCCTCTGCAGCAGCCATTGTCACCATCGACTCAGACCAACAGCCGATAGTGCACTCACTGGCTGGTTTGAACTTCAAGACAGAACCTTCAGAATGTTCAACGGGAAGAAGAACCGTGCCTTTCGGGACAGACTGACTACACCTCAGGACGTCCAAGATCTGTTTTACCAGCTGAAGGTCCCTGTCGAAGATCTCTTGACTTGGTATCTGATTCTCGTGACTGTCTCTGATCTCCTCCAGGACCTTCTGCAGCACAATTTCGTCTTGATATTGAGAAGCGCCCAACACACGGAACAGCTTTTCTGCCTGTTTCAGTCGCCTGGGCAGTTGATACTTGTATGGGCTGAGCACTTGTATGTCTGCGCTCCGTCTCTCGATCCAGAACTTGCTTGGGCAGACAAAAGAATCTCCTGACTCCACAAGAACGCACCTCTCCTGCTGAAGTGCATGCACCACGTCAACCTCTGGACTGTGTATCTCCAGTTCTTTGAAAATTTTTGTCTCCATACGGCGATAGCGATCGACATCGTCTGTACTGTTCAAATTCAAAGCCTGGACTGCTGTCTTGAGATGATTCAGCACTTGTCCGGGTGCTGGCCGAGATGCTATGCCCAATGCACTAGCAACCGATGGCGGCATATCTTTCCTGACAACTGGCATAACACAACCGACAAGCTGAATGTGTTCAAAGAGACACATTTCAGATGGTCTCTCAAGAATGTTCTGACAGTTAAGCGGTAGAGATGATGGAAAAGAAGATGGTTTTTCTTGGAGACAAGGCAAACACTGTATTCTTGCCAGCTGCTTGAGAGTTTCAGCATCGATAGAGACGCCATGGTTGACAAGCAGCTTCCACAAACCCTCGGCCTTCCTCAGTGCCAGTGCACTTTGTCCAGAAATGTAGATCTGTTCAACGGATGTGGCAACACTGGTTAGGTCGTCTGGCTTGACATTCGTATTTGACCTCAGCCCCAGGTTTTGAAGTGTCTGCAGTACGTTGTCCTTGCTGAAGGTCTCACTGGGAAATTTGTCCTCGCCATCGAACAGCTCTATGAGAATGGGAGAGGAAGGATCATACAGATCTACCGGTTGCTGCAAGTTTCCGCACGTCGTAGACACAAACGCGGCATTTCGAGCAATCGATGTGAGAAACTGGCTAGGAGATAAGCGTGCACCACTCAGAAAAAAATCAAGTGCATAGAGTGTGAGTCTGTCTCTCTCCTCATTCTTCCAGGTGTCGCTGTGAATGTTTGGAAAGAACACATCTCTGAAGAACTCTTCTGTGGAGATGACTCGTCCTGACAAGGCTTCGAGCTGTCCTCCTTCCTCGATAAGTTTGCAGACAGTGGAAGGTACATCCACCAACTGACCTTCCTTGTTCCAGAACTGATTGAGGGCACTCCAGGCCAGCTGCCCACACTCTGATTCCCGAAGAGCGGGCTCCAGGATCCAAGCTTCCTGAAAATCCACCCAGTTCCCAGGATGTGGCACAGGGAAGACTTTGTTTCTATCCGATACCATGCGTCTGTAGAAACTCTGAAACAGCTTGATTTCTGCAGAACTTGATCTCGGCCAGAGATTGAAGTAGTGGGTGAAGTCTGCAAAAGCTTCTTGCTCAAGGTTTTCAAGCAGCAGAAGATAGGCCCGACATACAGCATCCCCAAACAAGGCTTCATTCCAGTTGAAATCTGTTGCGTTTAGGTCGTCCTCTGTTTGGACCAACAAGCTCCTCCGACTGGAGGTCAAGGCGAATGTTCCATTCACATGCACAGGCATGGTCACAGACACCATCTCTTCAGGTAGAGGCAGAAAAACAGAACAAGTGGCCTGTCTTGTAGAACCCTGACGGGCTGTCAGCCAATGGAAGAACACTGTTCTGCCCCAGCTGTACAGCAACTGCAGCCAGTGGTACCAAACCCTCATTCTCCTGGCGCTGTGCTATCCCTGCTGACTCTCCAGTACCTGTGGCCCAAGCAAGCTTCCAGCGTGTTACTACGTGGTTTGCTTTTACTCCGCATACAGACTCACTTCTGTCTGACACCTCCATTTCTACACTGACGTCCTCCATTATGTTGATGTCCACGACTGCTGGCCAGTTTGTGGTACAGTATCTCAGAATGGTGGTACCACTGAGCACGGCATTTGGTCGCAAAATCCGAGGGTATGCTTTTTTGCTTACTGTGAGCAGGCACTGGGCTTCAGATGGATCACTGCACTTGCTGTCAATATGGTAGACTTGAATTTTCGTCACGCTCTGTGTGAACAACAGCAGATTGCCAGCGCGCTCTAGCAGCATTCTGAGAAACTCACGACGCTTGCTGTCTGAGTAGCTTTCTCCTTTGATCTTACTCTGAGCAGCCTGGTCTGATGTTCGAAGGGGAAAGCGGAACAAAGTTCCATCAAAGAAAACGTCATGAGCCTTTTGTAAGGAGCAGCCAAAGATGTCCTGATACGGGAGAAACTGCGCTGGCATTCGAGACAGCAGGGAGCGGTTGACCTGACGTTTAAAGTCCAACTTGAGTCCAGCACCTTGCAGGTACTTCACATGCGGGTCGAACATGGCCAGGATGTGTCTGCTGATAAAGCTAGGAACGTCAGTTAGATTGTAGACGGCGTTGAACCCAAGTCCAAACCTTCCAACCTTGGATGCGTCTTCCTTCTTTGTGCCTGCTCCGAGTTTAGTGATATTTTCGAAGTCTTTATCCGTGAAAACAGCATCATTGTACGCCCAGATTGCTGGACCTTGTAGTGAGGCCATATCCTCGCTGATGAGATTTGATCTTGCGTTAAGATTCTCTCTTTCGTCCAGCAGAAAGCGGACCTCAGTCGCGCCAGCATCGTCAGCGTTTTGGATCAGTTCCTTGGGCACAGAGAAACCGTCAGTGTAGGACTCCTTTAACAGATTGTGCAAGCGACTTGTCAGTTCCTCGTGCTGACCGAATCCAAAATCTAACGCCTCAACCCCTGTTAGTGTTCGTTCTTTCAGTTCAAGTGCTCCCAGTGCAAGTGCAGTGGCTACTGAAATATCAGTGTGGACGAAAAAGATGTCTTCGTCATCGTCAATTTGAGACAAATTATGTGGCTGCCATTTCCCTGTTTGAACTGTGCACTCTGTAGCTGGCTTGAACCTCAGGACAGAATCCTCGTCTTGAACTGGGAGAAGAACTGTTCCTTTGGGAATAGTCGTGCTGGTCTTCAGGACATCCAGGATCTGTTTCACCAACTGGAGATCCCTGTTAAGTTCCACTGTACTCTTGTTGGCTTCGTCGTCGTAGCTGTCTTTGATCTCCCCCAGAACTATTTGCAGAAGCTCCTCACCCTGATGCTCCGAACTTCCACACGTGAGAAACAAATCCCGTGCTGGCATCATCTCTACAGGCAAAGGGAATCTGTACGGTTTGAGGCTGATGTCGCTGTCTTCGCAATTGATCCAGAATCTCCCTGGACAGACAAAGCGCGGTCCAGACTCAACCAGCACACATTCCTTTTGTTCAATTGATTCCCGGATGTCATGGTCTGAGCAGTGGTTTTTGAGAAAAATGAAGATTTCAGCAAGGAGACTGCGATACTGGGAAATTTCATCCAACCTGAACTGCAGGATAACATTGTCCAGATGCTTGAGTACAACTGCGGCGTCTGGCTGTATTGTAACTCGGAGGCGTTGGACTTCCTGCATCGGCATATTCTGTTTCAGTACAGGCATTGTCGAACCCAGCAGTTTAATCAGATCATGGTTGCACATGTCCATAGGCCGCACTATCAAAGGGCTTGACTTGAGCAGTGAAGTAGGATAGTTGTCCGGTTTTTCACTTTCTTGTGAGCATGGAAGGCACTGCTTCAGTGATATCTCTTTCAGTGTATCAGCACTGAAGTTTTTGCCGTAAGAGCAAAGAAACCTGAATAACCCATGTGCTTTCTTGTTTGCGAGTTCAATCTGTTCTTTAAGTAATAAGTGCTCAATCTTCAGCGCTGTAGCAGTCAGATCACTTGCTTTCACGTCATTGGCAGTCCGCAGTCCAAGCTTCGTAAGTTTTCGTCGTATGTCATCCATCGCCAGTTCGTGATTTGGAAATCTGTTCTCAGCAAGAAACAGCTGTGATAGAATCGGACATGCCGGGTCGTAGAGATCTTCAGGCTTCCACAGCCGACCGTCTTCTGTGGGCACAAACCTCACTTGACGGGCAATACCGAGAAGTTCCTGATCTTCACACAGATCCTTGTCGTCAAGCAGGAAGTTCACGAATGTCAAAGTCTGGGCGTTGTTGAAGTCGTTTCCTGACTGCATCAGGAGCAATATCTCCCTAGCGATTTCTGCCAGAGTCAACTGTTTTGCTCCAAGCTTGACTGCTGCAAATCGTGAAGCACCGGATCCCATGTGTAGTGGTCGGTTTGGATACACAGGAAGACTGCGTTCAGGGATAATGTCCTTCACTTCCTGAACCGATGCAAATTCACCGCTGATGAGTACAAACAGGTTAAGCTGCTGGAGAAGATGCAGCGCGTCATCTAAATCAACTGTAGCGTCAGCAAGAAATTTGACAAGTGCCTCCCTTTCAGTCGCGGACGCAGACGAGTTGAACTTTTCCACAGCCCCACTGCACACACCTGTTTTCGCAGTTAGCATGCCCAGAACGTCCACGATTCCTTCACAGTTCGGATAGTGAACCAAGCGCCCCAGTATCTCCTCATGTGTGACGTAATCAGGCAACTGGGGCAGAACAGTGATCAGCAACTTTGTAAGGCTGGCGGCCAGATGAGTGTCTAGTGACCTCAAACCCCGGGCAGCGGAACACACGTACAGGCCATTCAGGGGCAACAGAGTCAGCGTGTTGCCTGTCTGACAAGGCAACAAATTCAGATGGCTGATCCGACTCAGGTCCCGGCACCATGGATCTGTTTCAGAGAGAAACTTCCATACCTGCTGTATCCAGGGGTCCTGAAAGGGAAGAGACGGATGTTCCAGTTCAGATCTGGCCTTCAGACTGCGGGTGATCAGGTCCGGGATTTGATCATCACTGGTGCTGATAGCGCGAACGGACAGCTCACCTGTGAAAAATGTACGTTTTGTGTTACTGATACACAGCACTATCATCTGCACTACAAGAACTTTGTCAATGATGTCGCCACTACCCAGTCACATTTCGTAACTATACAAAAAGACATCACAACACACAGTAGCAAGCAAGGGCTCCATGGTGACAACGAGAGTTCATTCAGGAATACGAAACACTCACCTGCCAATGCTATGCGGTGCAGGTGCTGCCAGATTTCAGCAGGAACGCTCGCGTCACAAAACACGCTTTCCAGTCCCGGAAAAAGACTGATCAGGTGTTTTTCACACCAGTAGGTCAGCGATGACTCATCGTCCCTGTGTCTAAACACCCCAAATGTCCCGTCTGACAATGGCAGAAGTGGTTTGTTTACAAGCAAGTCAGGTACGTCGTCGTTGCAGCAGAAGTACTGAAACACGAGCAGTTTTTCCACAGAGTCAAGCCGCTGACTGATGCATTCGGTCAGTAGGTCACTAACTTGGTGGGGATCAACAGTCTGCATATCGCCCAGCAGTCCAGATTCCTCGAGTCCTTGTTTCACATGATCAGGCAATCGAACAAGGTTTTGATTGGTCTCTGTATAGACCTTCAGCACGGCTTCAATGACTTCAACAGAGAAATGTGCTTGAAAAGAAGGAAGTACAGCTTGGTCTAGCGGGATCCACTGGCCTCCGTTCGCCTGTGTGTAGAAAGACGAGTCTGCCCCTAGTGTATTATACAGAGGCTGCACGAGAGGACGCCACATGTCGTCGACATCATTCATGCTAGGCCATGCAGAGTAGAACACTTCAGGACTGAGGACATGCAGATCTTTCAGTCTGTTACAGGAAAAGAAAGGAAAACGAATGAGCCAAAGACAATTAATGCGGGAATGTTTGGTGTTTTAAGATGCCATTTTTAGCCACAATTGGATCGTTTTACAACGTGAGTAAAGCCAAAGCTTTAAATACAGAAATGCACCTACCTCGCATATTACACTCGAGAGGGGGTGGCGAAAAGACTGATTTAAATCTACCGGACAGCTTATCGTACAAGTATGTTACCGACTCAGTTTCTCCTCCAAACTCTTAAGGTCCTGTTAAAACGAAGGAGATAAAGATCTCACCTTCCCAGAAGGCGTGTGTATGCCCGAGGAACCAGCTCCTTCACCATCAGACAGTTCCAGCGGACAGGCGCCTCCAGGTGTGCTTGGTTGTCCAGCTGGTCCTGTGTGGGCCACTTCAGGTGACGACGGTTCTGACTGAGGGCGAAGTAACCGTTCACGTGGACGGGCAGGCCCGTGGGGGAGCGGCTGAGGAGGGGGAGGGGCAGGAAACAGAAAATCTGACTTTGGAATTCACGTTGTTCGTCCAGCGGTATGGCCACGCCCACATAGGGCCGGTAAGCAAGTTCGGGATCGGCGCACAGTTCTGTAAGTTCCGAGCTTACCTCCCCTTGTCCAGGATGGTAGTTCACTACGAGCCATTTCTGGCTGTCGCGAGAGGGCGCCAGGTGGTCGGTAGTATCTATCGTCATTTCCGTGATACAGTCCACACCGTGATCGGGCAACTCGGCACCCGCTTCCTGTAAAACTCGGATGAACTTCTGTCTCTCCGCTCGCACAGTCTGGAGGCAAGATGCAGACAGTTCCACAGTGAAGTGTTCTTCTGGGTCTTGGGTGTCTTTTCTAGAGAAAACCTGGACCCTCTCAATGTTCTTTAGAAAGAGAAGGATGAAGCGTGACTCTGCCTTGAAGGAGTTCAGCAGATCGTGCACATGGTCATCTGTGTACACGATGCTACTTAGATCACTGGCGTTCTGCCTAAGGGGAAACCAGAAAATAGTTCCTTGAAAATGGCCGCCATCTGCCTGGAATGTCTCTCGTGTAACGCCAAACACGCCCTCTGTACAGCGCAAAACAGATTCAAGTTCTCTCCCCTTCAGTTGAGCTATTCGCTTCCTTTTACAGTAGTTTTCTTCGCCTTTGAATGGGTCCATGTACAGGATGTGTTTTCCGCTGATTATAACCAAGCGATCTAACCGGACAAAAAATATATGCAGAATACACAATAAGAACTATAGGGTAGTTTTTTTTTTTAAACAAATGTAGCCACGGCTGATTTCAAACTGACTAACTATACGTAATGTAAACATTATATATCATCAATCCATCGTTCTATAGCCCAAAAGTGGACACATCTTAAAAAGTCAGGACAAGCAAACATGAAATTTAGTATCTATCATGGCACTAAAGCGAACAAAATCAGTATGATACAATGAGTCTAACTATAAGGAACTCATACCTGTCAGATGGAAGACGGATTTAAACCCGAGACCAAAGCGGCCAACTTTGAGCGGGTCCTTTTCTTTTACACTGGTATGCAACATACGGATCCCTTTCCAGTCGCTGTCCGTGAACTCCGCATCATTGTACACACACAGGGATGGGCCCTGAAATAGGAGTAGAACATACAATAGTATTTGCTTTAACAAACTTCAAATCTTTTAATTGCAAGGCGTACAATTTAGGGAGAACTAAACAAGGACAAATTAAATATAAGCAGAACGTTCTCGATGGTGTTTCGAGGTTCCCACCTGGGGCATTTCTTTCGTCTAGCGACAGACTTTTTAATGTCATGGTCAACGCAGAACTTTCTTGAAGCGCATGGCATTGAAACTTGATTGTAGGGTTTGCGTTTAGTGTCTTGGGAGGGGGGGGGGAGGGAGGAGTTCATGGACCAGGAGAACAGTCGGGAAGAATCATAATACGCTCTGTGTGTGTGTGTGTGTGTGTGTGTGTGTGTGTGTGTGTGTGTGTGTGAGAGAGAGAGAGAGAGAGAGAGAGAGAGAGAGGGGGAGAGAGAGCCACCTGAAGGAAGGCGAGATGTGGGTGTTTGCGTCTCGTCTTGTTGTCTACGTCTCTATTAAAGTGACGTCTGTCTGTCAGGATCTTCACTTTCTGGGCTCCGGCATCTTCCGCATTTTGTATCATCTCCTGTA